>CM061918.1:134644172-134855501 GCA_031002005.1 Vandiemenella viatica
TGGAATGCGATTCATTGGAGGAAAGGAGGAGGGTGAAGAGAGTGCTGGGAATGTACAGGGTGATGGTGCTTGGAGGGATATTGGTCAAAGAATTAGGAAGGAAGGGGAAAAGCGACCATGACCACATGCTGACACTTAATTTCATGAATAAGAGAGTTAGAAAATTTTGTTTTGCTGGTAAGGGTGTCAGAGATGGAAATAAATTGTGAACAGAAGTGACGAACAATTAAACAAAAACAATGAAGGAATTAAAAATTAGCTTATAATTATAAAAAAATAATAATAAGCAGAAAGGGATAAATATATAACTATGGAAATGGCCACCAGAGCAGGCACTCAATCACAATTAAAATTCACTTAAATTCAACAGCAGTAACGGACTGGGTTCTGCAATAATTTCCACAAACAGATCTGGCTGTTTTCCGTTGCACAGCCTCCAACTTCTGTATGTGAAATCTAAAATGTGGACCCCACACTTACATCATTACATACAAGCAATGGTCTGACCAAAGATACATTTTTACTGTGCCTATTCAACAGAGCTACGGAGTAGAAAGGGGCAATTGTTATATAACATTTTTTTCCAAACAGGTTACCACAGCAAAATCCTCTGACAGACCCGGTGGTGCAGAGCATAGCAGACAAGTACAGGAAGACAACGGCACAGGTTCTCTTACGCTATATCATGCAGCGTGGGATCGCAGTCATACCGAAGAGTTCCAACCCTGAACGAATCAAGCAAAACTTTGACGTATGTATCTACAAATATGCTACTCTCAGAATAAATAAAAACTTGAAATTGTTGTTTGGAAAGGTTATAGGTTTGATTTATGAAGCCCCATGACAAACACAAAGCTTCAAACTTTTTTTTTATATCTCCTGATCTCTTGTGATAATCAGTCGGCTGTGCTGGAACTAACCTGTTATCGGGATGATTGAAGATAACACATGCTGATTCCAGTGGTCTATCTGCAGTCATTGATTTACTTCTTCATCTGCTATTTCCCTATCTCAGATCAAATAAATTTGTTTCTCACTCTATTTGTAAGCTTCCTTACTTTTATATCTTTAATAATCAGCTAAAAAGCGACGAGAAATAGGATTAATGTTACTACACGGTACCGCAGCTTAGAAGCAAATTCACAATGCCTTAAAGTCAGAAAAGTAGATAAACAGATAACAATCAGAATAAATAAACAGTTTATAGTAGAAGATCACTTTTAAACTCACCTAAATAAGAGTAATCCTTAATCATCCAAAATTGTAAACAACCTAGTTGGGTTACGTGATCATATCACTAAATTTTCCAAGCGGTTCGAGACTGTAAAACACTAGTATAATAATAATTATACTAATGAGAGTAAAATTCACTGATAATTTGTAGTTTCAGATAGATTAAAGACAGTAAACACGAAAGTTTAAACAAACTATACATGTGCACTCTTTAATAAAAGATTATAACTTGAATAGATAACTTTTGAGCTTAAAAAGTAGTTTTTATGCTACCAAATAATATTAAAAATAACATTTTTTAAGTTTCAAGTAATTGCCGGTTGTCTAGTAAAAGATAAAAAGTAATTTTAAAGTCGCAAAATAAAACGAAAATGTGGTCACTTATAAAATAGAATTACGAACCTTTAAAGCCACTTCAGTAACTAAAAACACTTGCAGAACACTTAAGTAAATTAAAGGAAAGCTCAGTAAATAACATTTTTGTGAAATAAGTAGTAAATAAGAAAGTAGTAATTTCAAGCAGAATTTTAAGACAAAGGTTTCTATATCGGATTTTAGAAAATTAATAACTTTTGGAATACTTAACGGATTTTAAAGAAAGTTCACTCTATTCCTAATAGAACATTGTTTTCAAATATTTCTAACACTTGTCAACTACTACCCTGACCTCAACTGGGTTATAAATAAGCAAAGCTTTCCCATAAGAAACAACTTGTATATCTCTCCTTTTATATGAGACTATCATGTATTTGCTTTCTATGGCCATGTCTTAAGCTAATTATTACTAATTTATTTTTTCCTCGGTATGTCTTTTTCATCGTTTCCTGCCGGGAGAAGAACATCTTTCATCTTAGTAAACCCAATCAGTACTCACCAGTTCTTTAGATACAAATAATAAACTGACTTTGTAGTCTGTGGTGGGGGAAAAAAAAAAGTTTTTTGCTATCATTCGTTGACTCATAGCCTCAAAGTAGATCACAAACAATGTCATTGTAAGCTTTTTATACTGCCTTATTCCACTTTCTCAGGTCTGCCGTGGCACTTCCTGTTTTCCAGAGGCTTGTGCTCATTTTTCAGTCTGACTACCAGCTTGCTCTAGACCCATTGCAGTCTTATGGAGCAGACATCAGATTAAAAATATTTAATTACGTTCTGTGTGTCTCAAGTGTATTTTTTTTCTGCATAGAATATTATCTGTGAGGCAGAGATTAGGGACTGACCCCGCATTCACATTGATTATTGCAGAAAACTGTCTAAAATCCGCAGCCAGGATGACCTTTATACAGGGGACAAGAGTAAAACATGGTCCCATTCTACCACCCCAATTCAGTGTGGTGGCACCATAATGCACAAAGCCATGCCAGCAGGTCAGAAACAATGTACTGATTTCAAACTTTGTTTCAAACTCCAGAAAACATGCTAAAGATACACACAAACTATTACAGTTAGAGTATTTTGAGACCCAAATTGTGGAAATCAAATACAGAAGTTGGAGAGTGTGCAAAGAAGAGCAGACAGATTGGCTTATGGAAATTATCACAGGACCCAGTTGTTAATTGATGTGATAAGGGAGCTGTATTGGGAGACATTGGAGGCTGAAGAGAGCGCTGGGGATGTACATGGCATATGTTGGTGATGGAACTCGGAGGGATATTGGTCGAAGAATTAGTAATAGTGCGTGGAAAGGAAAAGGTAACCGTGACCACAAGTTTGTGCTTTATTTCATGCATAAGGGAGTGTGAAAATTTTCTTTGTTGGTAAGGGTGTCAGAGATTGTAACAAATTACCAAGTGTAGTGATGAATAATTTACCAAAAATTCTGGAGGAATTTAAAATTAAAATTTGTAAATCACAAAAGTGGATGGGGGAGGAATTTGGTATATAAGATAATTTTTTAAAAAATGGGGTAACTGGGGGACAGGGTATCACCACCAAAGTGTGTGATCCATTAAAATTAAATTAAACTAATTAATTTTGATGCTGCAGTGAAACTGAAATTTGTTTATTAGTGGTTCAAACTGTTTTCAAGTGGTTACGAATCAGGAACAATTTGGATGCTGTTTGACATCAATACACAGGAGAATGATGAACAACAGAGAAAAATAACTCTATCAAACATGCAGTTGATTATTAGGGAAATTATGAGTATTTGATTATGTCTCATGATTATGTTTAAAGCATTTTGACAACAGATTCAACCATTCATCATGACAAGTTCATTTTCATTTATTCCCCCTAGTAGAAAACAAAAGTGTGGTCATCCGCTTTATTCTCTGGAATTGACATGGTGTAGCTTCTAGCCCTTCCATAAACCCAAAATGACTGAAAGGCAAACATTTTGAAACAACTATGGATGCCAAGGCAGCTTTGAAGGCACAACTAAAGACAATGGAAGGTGATTTCTGAAATTGTTTCAGAAATTGGCAAGAATTATTTGTGAGTTTGCTGAAAGTGAGGGGAAGTATTTTAAGAGAAAATGATAGAAATGTATCTGCTATTGTAGTAAAATTTTCTTTATCAGAATATTCATTTCTTTTAATCATAGCCTGTATGCTAATGATGTACCTATTATAGAAATCACTTTAGTATTAGATATATATATATACCATGACAAATTAATCTGGCCTCTTTCCTAGAGTATGAGAATGTACTTGCAAATTTGCATCTCCTTCCGTTATTTAGTATGGTTCTCATAATTTATTTGGCATCCTGATGGAATATATATATATATATATATGATGAATGACGGAGATAAATAACTTGATCAAACAGGGAATTGACAATTAGGGAAATTCTGTGTATATTAAAATTTGTTATAATTATGTTCAGAGCATTTCTACAACAGATTCAAGAATTCATCTCTACAATTGTGTATATAATTTGAATAATATGTTAATAGTGCTTAATCTCTCATACTTCATTTCCAGGTATTTGACTTTGAACTGTCCCCTGAAGATATTGAACAACTAGATACTCTAGATAAAGGTCCAAAAGGAAGAATGTACAATTATACCCTAGGCCCAGAGTAAGTATAGCCATATGCATAACTACAAGTATAATGAAATTCATGTTTAGTTCACACACATTTACATAATGACTTCAACTTTTAATTTGTTTCCATTTCAGTCGAGCAAAACATCCAGAATTTCCATTGAAAATAAGTTACTAGAAAATGACTTTTATGAAGACATTACTGAGGAAGTCATATTGAAGCACTGCAAAAAAAAAAGAAGAAGAAAAAAGAAAACTGTGAGAATATAAAAATAAACTACAGAATAATTTTAATATTCCTTTACCTGTTTTGTAGGAAGAATGCTGACACAGATAGTTTGTTAAACAGCATAGAAATTGCTTACATTTGTAAGGAAAATTGATAAAAGCAAGGTTTTATTATTATTATTTTTTAAAAAATAAGTTTGTATGACAATAAAAAATACAGTGACTTAATTATTATTCCAGACATTCCAGCAATCAATGTTTTAATATTGGTATTATTACCATTATTAATTGCATCGGAGTATACAAACCAGTGCCAATTTTTGACAACTCAACTTTTAAATTCCATAATTTTTTTTAGATAGACTCCCTGAATCTATCTCATCTACAAATGTAAACTGTCCCAATATTACGGCTGAACAAGAACTATATTTCAGTTGTGGACATGTCTTCTCATCTTTCTTCTCCCAACAAGCCTCAGCACTGATGTAGTTCATTGGAAGACAGGCTAATATGAAGCTGGTGTTACAAATACATGTCGAGCACCTACTTCATAACCAGAGGGTGGGCTCAAAATTGCTTGTTGGTGTGTAAATATCTTGGAATAACATTTTATAATAAACTCAACTGGGCAGAGAACATTGGGCAAGTGGTAGGAAAATGTTATACAATCCTTCATTTATTGGAGAGGGTGATGAGAGGATGTACCAGAGAAGTTAGGGAGCTGGGTAACAAAACTTAAGTCAGACTATTGCTTGAAAGTGGTAGTGTAGAGTAGGACCCATATTTTGGGTATCAAATACGGGAGTTGGAGGGTGTGCAAAGAAGAGCAGCTAGATTTGTTTGTGGAAATTATCACAGGACCCAGTCAGTAACTGATATAAGGGAGCTAGATTGGGAGTTATTGGAGGACAGGAGGAGGGTGAAGAGAGTGCTGGGAATGTACAGGGCATATGTTGGTGATGGGACTTGGAGGGGTATTAGTCGAAGAATTAGGAATATTGCATTGAAGGAGAAAGACGACCATGATTTGCTCGATTTCCATGCATAAGGAAGTGGGAAAATTTTCTTTTATGGGTAAGGGTGTCAGGGATTGGAGCCAAGTGTGAGGTGAAGTGACAAATAATTTAATAAAAACGGTCAAGGAATTTAAAATTAAAATTTGTAAATTATAAAACTAGATGTTGAACAAATTTAACACTCATATTGTGTAAGGTGGTTAAAAAATAAATGGGTGATTGGATGAGAGGGAATTGCTACTGGAGTGTGTGCTAAATTGCAATTAAATTAATAATAATTAATGATGATAGCATGATCCAGTTGGTAATGTTTGCTGCCTTAGGTTCAGATCCATCCAGTGCAATTATTTGTTTTCATAGCACAGAAAAGAGATGCCAGGATGTTTTAGAGGGTAAAATCAAGAACTTATTAATATTTAAAAAGCTGAACATTCTTACAATTACTTCTCAGTACCGTATATATATTCTCTCATGGGCTTTGTCACAGAACATTTGAACTTGTTTACACAAATAATATTACAAGAAATAAAAATGACTTGTACAGAACATAGACATCATTGCCATTTGTGCAAATAGGGGTTAATTATTTTGTGACACATTTGTTAAAATATTTTCTGAAAGTATAAAACAGTTTGTTGAGAATAAAGATGTATTAAAACAAAAACTGAGGAATTATCTAGTTGACATCTCCTTCTACGCCATCCAAGAACTTGTACATAAGAATTAATTGTAGAATCTGCTTTTTACATCATTTTGTTGTAAAAATCAGTGTTTATTTTATTTATTTGTTTTTAACATTTGATACTTTCATTATAGTTATTATTCACCTTGTATGTATATACATTAACCATAACATCTTCCACATACCATAGTCTTTCATCAACAGGGATCTATGTAACAAGAGGATTAAATAAATAAATCGGTTATTTTACCACATCAATTACGGGGTGTGTTTTACTATAATTTGTTACCCAAACTGTGTTCAGAGCCCAAAAGTGAGTAATAAGAATTATGATTGGGGTTAGCAACAGCACTTCATGTAGAGAGCTGTTAAAGAAGTTAGACATTAGCGTCTCAGTATATATACACATTAATGTCCTTTGTAGTCATAAATTATACTTTGTTCGAAACAAATAGTAAAATACACAATTATGGCACTAGAATAAGGGGGGAAGAAACCAAGCCAAAAAAAAAGGTCGCCGACAAGTTTTGAGGCGGAATTTTCCATCCTGGGCCAGCTGTAGAGCTTAAAAAAAAAAAAAGGTCACCACATGTGTACTAAATGCGACCCTCTGTACTGCACAGTAGAGTAAGTTGATACAAAGGTTACATGCGTCAACCTCGAACAATGCACCCTGTGGAAGGTCAGGCAGTCATGGTTAGTACATTAGAATGCGTCACCATAATAGCATATTAGTGTAATAAATAGGTGCCATATTCTAAAATGTCTCTCTTTGCATGTGCACTGTTTTTATACATGGTTCTGATGTTTACTAAAGTGTATTCAGAGGATTTCAAACATATATCTTAGAAACAATAATAGCATTCTGATTGCGGAGCTACAGCGAAAGGTAAACATTTATAAAATAAAATCACATTTTGAATAGAAACAACCGAACCTACATGGATTGCTACTGACTTACAGACTTCTCTAGGCCTAAAACAGATAGATACAAAAGAACTTACCTTAAAAATTATTGAGGCCAACGTCTCTTGACGATTGCTTTTATTGCTGATACTTTTGGGATGAATGAATCCTTTTCAGAAGGTCCTTCTCACACAACATTTTATTAAAGTTTGTACAGGAGTAATCGAAATTAACTTTAGTGATGAGCATTGCTTTCAAGGTATTTATGGATAGCTGAGTTTTGTCACTTGTCCATAAGGCATTCATGTGGGAAAACCCTCTTTCAGTAGGGGCATTAGTTTCAGGCAAACAGAAAAAAACTCCAATATTTTAAGCATATTTAAATAAGGTACATTATGAGAATTGAAGTGGGAGATAATTTGTAGCCAACATTGGTCAGCTGATGTTTTATTCAACCTCCACTCGGCTAGTATTTCTGATGTCACATGTTGTTTGACATATACGTATTCGTCGTACAAAGTAGTTTCATCATTTACAACAGATGGGTTTATTTTCTTAACGAAATCTACCGAGTTTTGTATCTCTTCCCAGCTGGGTATCTCATTCAGTGTTACCCACCCAAACTGTTTCAAATGCTCAAGGGACGCTGTCCATTGTTCTAAATACTGAACAGCAACTTGGTAGAAAGTATAACCATACTGTCGAAATTTTGCCACTTCCGAAGTAAGGCCCTCTTTCTCCAAATTTGCAAGAATGGTCCTAGCAACTGATGTAAGAAAACAGTTGTTCCCCTTTGAAGCCAAGTTGGACTTTAAATCACAAAGTACATGAATTACTTCAAATACTGTCACTGTTTCACCTTCCATTTTTTGTATAGCTGAATGAAAAGTTGAAGCCTGGTTGTGAATAAAATAGAGCCAAGCCTCTGACAAAGGGTTCTCAAAGAAGGTTTTTATGATATGTGGACACTTATCTTGTGATTCAAAATAGGGTTTTAAGGGTGAAAACATACGGAGAAGACGTTCGACAGCAGGAAGTAGGGCCAGCCACCTTATTCTACTGTATCCTAATACCTGTCTGTACTCCTGTTCCACAAATTCGCAGAACTCTTTAAGACTTTCAACCCTAACTGTGCACAAATAGAAATATGAATATGTTTTAGAGACTATTCCTTCTATATCAATTGTGAGAATATCAGCAGCCGTCTGAATAGTATTGTGGATGATATGAGCATTACAACCTACTCCTACTAAATCGTGTCCTATGTTATCTTTTAATTTTGTGTAGACGTTGTTCGCACCCTTTCTCGCCACACCATCAAAATTACAATTTGTGTTATCAGTAGGGATTGCAATCCAGCAAAGAGGGATCCCGCATCATTAGACAGTCTGGCGGATCCCGCACAAAATTAAGCGGATCCGCAATCCGCAAAATCTGGCGGAAACGTGTGTCAGTCTGCGTGACTCGCTGCCCCACTTGATCTCTATCGGACGTTTTGCACTGCTTGCCCGAACCCTTGCAGTTGGCATTTGACTCGTGTGAACAAACGTTTGTTTTTGTCAACCTTCGTCATTCCTAAGTAAATTGACACACTTTTACCTATTCATTTTCGAGTACACATTTCTGTAATTTGAGTTAGGTTGCGTATTTAGTAAGATTTTCTAACTATATAATTATTTTTTATGTGTCGCAAACGTCAACTGAACTACACAGTTACAGCTTTTTATTCACGGCTTCATTATTCCCATTTTCTGTATTTGCAGATAAAGTTATTGTAACAATTTCATTATTTGCGGCTGAAAATTTGATTATTCGTTGATAGTAAACTAATGTTAACGTAATTTTAAAGATCGCATACCTATTTATTTAGCAGCTATCAAAAGGCAATTGTATATCCTTTGACTTATTGTTGTTTTGGCAGCTGAATCAATGCGTTTCTTTGACGAAAGCCGCCTGCTTACAAGTGCCGCTCAGGCTATCGATTAATATTTCTTCTCCTTGTTATTATTTCGACTAAAGGCTAAAAAGTTATAATGAAGTTTTCACGGGTGTATCGACGAATTGTGTTGTAGGAACACCATACTTCGACAGCTGCCTCCGCCGTCTCCCTCACATAGTACAACCTATGAAAACTACACCGCAATCATTCGCCGAGAAAGTCTCCTTCCTTCTACTAAAAAGTAATAATTTCCACTCTAAAAACGTCGTTTCGCCACATAAGTAAAACTGAAATACTCGACAGTTTAAGTGTTAGTGAGCAGTTTCTTTTAATAACATTGAATCAACTGTAAGATCAATCAAGGAATCAGGAGATATAATAAGGAATCCCACAAAAACAATTTATGTAAAAAAAAAAAAGGCCAAGTCTCGTGCTTGTGCAGTGACAAAAAGTTATGAGATCTTGTTCTGAGCCAAGTCTACACTTTACAGAGTATATTCACTTCACTTTGTGAAATGGAATGTTTTTCTCGGTGTTATGGAACGTTTATTTAGAATTTTTTTAAAGAAAACTCTGGTAACTTGGCCATTAAGCAAACCATGTTTTTAAACTTATGTGATGTATTGTAAGGCACATAATGACCTAACACTGAAAATTTTTCATTTTTTATTACTTATTTAAAACTTGGCTTAGATTAAAATACAAGATGTAAAACCTCGAAATGTACTTAAGACATGCTAAAAAGTTTTAATGTCATTTTGCCGATTAAAATATTGTTAACTGTTAATTTTTATCATTTAAGATTAAAATTTATTTATTAATTTAATTATTATTTAATTTATTAACGTTTTAAGTAGCGCACGGATCCCGCACGATTGAAAACACTGCGGGATTGCAATCCTGGTTTTATCTAACTGTTCTAACAGACAATACCGCTCGCTTCGCGCTGTTAACGTGACGTCACGTTCACGTACAGTCATCCGCGGAAAAACATATGTCTATTGTGACCGAGCGTAGCAAGGTCACAATACTTTAAAGCTGTACCATATCAACATAAACTCAGCGGCCAGTAAGCGGCCGCCTGCATCTGATCCACCTTCGGGATATCAGTTTATGTTGATATTGTACAGCTTTATATTATTGTGGCGTCGCTACGCTCGGTCACAATACACATATGTTTTTACGGGGATGACTGTACGTGAACGTGACGTCACGTTAACAGCGCGAAGCGATCGGTATTGCCTGTTAGATAAAACCCTGCAATCCTTAGTCATCAGCACACAGAGCAACTACTTTCTCCTTTATCTTGATATCATCCAAACAATGTATCAAAAACGCAGAGATAGTTTGCGCTGTTTCTCCAGGCAGTGAATGAAGTTCTAACAATTTAACACTAATTCCCTCAGCAGGAAGAAAATACCTCACCAGTATATGAAATATTTTAATATTCTTATGATTTGAGGCATCTGTCATTACTGAAACGAAATTAGCTTGGTGTAAGTCAGAGTGTAATTGAGAAATTGCTAATGGACTTAACACATTTAGTAAAATTGCCCCAGCTTTCGTACGATCGCATGAGAATTTAGCTTCAAAAACACACTGTACAAGTTTGGAAGTGCAATCTAATGACCTAAAAGACTGATTATGCCGCACTGTGTGATAAACAAAAGCTCCTGCAGTGGCCGCTAATCTCATTTCTTTTTCACCAAAAGATTCACTTTTAAAAAATGAAGTAAGAGTTGAACTGGGTGCACTCGCACGCACTGCATTTTTATGTTTTTCACTAGCTAAATGATGCGTAATATCAGACCGTCCCCCGTGACTAATACTAAATGAAGAAGAACATGCATTGCATCGAATATCCGAATCAGAGATGGTTTTCTTAATAAATGGATATTCTTGTTCAAGTTTAGAATTAAATACACACTTTCGTTTGGATGGTGACATTATTTTCTTCTCACGCTGTTATTAAATCAAACAAACTTAACACAGGCAAAAAATCGCACTGTTTACTGCACGTCTTACCATCACCAAAAAAAAAAAAAAAAAGGTTCAACTAAGTGCTAATGTAACGTCTTCAACTTTTAAGTACGTGCAACATAATATAACAAGTAGCCGACAATAATGAATAGGCGAGGCGGTAAATGTTAAAAGATACGCCAGCCGCAACAATAGGTAGAAGTGATTAAATGAATGGTGTCGCGAAAACTGCGCCCAGTGAAATTTGCGACCAGTGAAATCTGCGGCCAAAACTCTCAACAATGCTGTAGCGGTGTGAAATCGGTGTTTATTATTGAATAGGCTCAAACTGGTTGTATTGTTAACAGCCGCCCCGCCGCGCCGGCGCTCTGAGCGAATTGCTACGTGTGTAGCCTATGTTTCTAAACAGCTGTTAACATTACAGATGTTTTACAGTTTATAATTGTTATTAAAACACAAGTTTTATTCTGCCTTAAAAGACGTAGAAAAGAATTTGTCATAACGAGGCAGATACTTATGGAATCGTAGTAGATTTTAGGCAAAATCTCCCTTTCCCTCACATTACCAGTGCAGGAAAAAAATATTCTACTATCGGTAGTTGTGAGTTAACTGTTTTTGCATTTATGACTTGAAAACCAGAACAAGCAAAATCTATACATACCATGAAGGCACTGCGAAAAAAGGGAGGGAATGTAGTTTCCTCTTTCCGTAATCACTTCATATCACTTTTCATCCCCAAACTGCAGAAGAAACCCATCTTTTTCCGACGAATGTACAGGGCAGAACAAGAATCATATTGTTTTATTATTTGTATTTGGCCTTTCCCTGATAAGCAAAGCAACAATCAAGCAATATTGTCCAGTGAGGGGTCACAGTTTTCTCCCATGTGATCGTATCTTTACTGTTATCAAGAGACGATTAAAAAGAGTTGACAGAATCTACACACCTGATCAATATTCAAAAATTATTACTGAATTATCTGCAAATGAAGGGAAAATTTAAACAGTTTTTTTTTAGGAGACAATGACAGCATCCTAGAGTTTAACAAGTGGTGGCCCAAGCACTTTAAAAAGTATGCGCTCCCAAGTAAAGCTCGGAATCAAAAAACGTTGGGAAAGAAGGAACGACAGCGCGAGTTGTTTAAAATATCAGAACACTACTATTATGAAATGAATGAGGGAGTCCGTTTAGGTTATGATAAAATTGGAGAAATAATAATAATAAAAACTTGTAAGTTGTTGCGGAGCAACTCAGGTATTGAGCTTCCGAACGCAAAAACTTTTGCAGACATGAAACCTATCAATGCCAAAAAAAGGATGACGTTAAGAAAGTATTACAATATGTTCCTGAAGAACATATGCCATTTTCTGTGATGCTATAATGTGGCGATCTGCCGAGAATGATTCTGATAATGATTAGTTACGTAAAGTAAAATATATAAGCTGGTGGATTTTGTACAAAACTACAGTAATTTCGATGGTAAATTAAATGTAATTTCATATAATATTACTTTTTAAACTTTTAGTTTACATGTACTGATCAAACAAACAAAATATCCATACATAATAAACAAATTGTGAAAAATTAATATTTTATTTTTCCCCTTGGTTTATTGTTAAAAGGGCAAATGTCCGGGTTACTTAAAAATCTATAGAAAGCACATAATGTACACAATAAATTCCAAATGTACGTCAAAAGTGTAATATATGTTACTTTATCAGTTGCAGTAAAAATATTTTTTTAATAGAATAATTGTGTTTTCCTCTAAACTTCATGAAAATTGACATCTGCCCTTGGACGACCTTGGCCAGCCCGATCTGGTTAGTGCCGCAGCGGAGTCTCCGAACAGTGTTGCAGATCAGCAAAAAATTCAACTTTCAGTAACGATTGCGAAAAAATTCTAAGAAAGAATACTTAACTTGCACCTTGTTTCAGGTTATGTGCTATTTGATTCGAAACATTTGCGTGACTATTTTTTTTTTTTTTTAAATAGAAACTAGTTTGGCTGTTTCGCCCGTGTAATGTTAAATGTTGTCACTGACTAGTTTCCGTTCTATTTGTTCACGTGAAATCTTCCAGGCCAGGATTTAGTGAGACCAGGTCGGGTCGTCTAAAGGGGCCTTTACAGTGATTACGACGGCGCGGCAGTGACACAAAGAGAACAGGTGTTGGCCGCAGATTTCACTGGTCGCAGTTTTCACATATCCTAAATGAATTCATGCATTCGTAAAAGAACAGAAAAAAAGAAAAATATTTAAAAGGAAATAATACTTGTGACAGTTAGGAAAGGTTTCCTGAGGATGCAGAAAATAGTCAAGAATGTAAAACAAGGAGGGGGGGAATGCCAGGTCTTGAAAATCGGGACATTTTGCGTCCCGATTTGGATTTTAAAAAACCCGGGACAGAAGCTGAAAAAAAGGACTGTCCCGGCTAAATCGGGACGTCTGGTCACCTTACACTAGAAGTAAAAATGATCTTCACAAGGATTACAAGTCGTCATTTGTTCAAAAAAGGGGTCCGATATTCAGGGATACATATATTCAATAAGCTCCCAACACATATTAAATGTCTAGCAGATGATAAGAATAAATTACGGAAAAAAATTGAAAGAATTTTTAATTGGCAACTCCTTCTACTCTGTTGAAGAATTTATTTCTAAGGTATCTACAAAATAACTGCCAGTAGCTTGGGTAAATGTTGTGTACATAATTAATTTACCATGTATGCTATGACTGTACATCTCCTGGTGTATGTATTATTCTGTTATACATTTGTTTACAGTATCTAGGTACATCTCCGACATTGTAATTTTGGAGACCTTTTTTTTTTAGCTCTACGGATTTGAGGCCCGAAGAGACTATAAATAGCAACTTTTGCCACATCAAGCCCGACCACCCCCCCCCCCCCAAAGCCAAAATCCACTAAAGGCAAGCCCGCCCCAACCAAAATCCACTGAAGCGAAGCCCCCTCCCCCTAACCAAAGCCCGCTCAAGCCCCTCCCAAACCAAAATCCTGGATCCGCCCCTGGGTATATGTATTATTTTGTTATGGAATTGTTTTACTGGTGTACGTATTATTTTTTAATGCAACTGTTTATCTGTATATTAACAACTTTCAACATTCCACAGAGTCAGTCTTTTATATTGGGATCAATGGGAAATGAATGTATTGTATTGTATACGAAACGATTCGATTTGAATACATAATAGGCACAGTGTTAGGTAGTTACTTCTTGTTAATAGTTCCAGCGATATCGTTTACTCGTAATTAATTATTCGCTTGTTACGACTAATCACCATGAGCTGATGTCCTAGTTCATGTTGGGATACCAGGAAACGACCGATCGTTGTGGGGCGGTTAGCTCTGGCGGATTAATTGCTTGCCTGGCCACCAGATGTCGCGGCGCTGTCGGCCGCCATGCTCGACAGAGCGAGCAGAAACAACTGACTCGCGACGCTGCGCAAACATGGCTGCGCCGGAAGCGTAACAAATGACAGATCGCTTGCGCGACGGAGGTAACTGGGTTAACGGACTTACGCGGAAGTGCAGTATTGCGTAATCCTGTCTCGAAAATTAATAAAATAATTTGACAGGCAAAGGTGATATTGTTTTTGCTGATCAGTAGAACTATATGCGAAAGATAATTTACTGAGAGCATTATAAGATGACATGAAATTCGCGATAACTGATATGTGCAACATAGTTAATAATAATGATTTTTGAAGTGATGAGGCTAACTTTAGTATCTTTGATATTGAGTAGAGGAGTGGTGAGTAAATAGGAGAATTGTTGGTGTTCCTCTAGCCTGCAAATTGCTTCTCTCAGGACTAATTCGAATTTCGTAATCTCGTATTTTCCCCCTCCTACCGCTGAATGTTATTCTCTATCACTCTTACCGAGCAAGTATTTGATATTTCTGCCTTTTCAATATCCTCGGATACTTCTTCCCCATCCTCATTTCTGATTGAATACTTTCCTCTTCCAAGAGTATCTAAAACTGTCACCCTGTCTCTTTAACACTGTTGCGTTCTCTTCTTATCAAGCAATACAATGAATAATAAATTTCCCACTTTGTACTGTCATACTTAGTGACCGATCTTCGATCGAGATCTTGCGATTTCTGTTCAGAACGCAAGATTTCATGAAAATCCTTAGAGAAGTTTGTGAGAAATTAATTTTATCTATATATAAGAGTTGCCCATATAATGGTATTAGATTGGATAGATTTTATATATAGACAACATATATTGTCAAAACCCAACTTAGTACGCAACCCGAACCACGGAACGTTCTATCGTGCCGGCCTTGGTAGCGTAGCGGCTAGCGAGCTTGCCTTGCGTTGCCAGGGTCGCTGGTTCGAATCCGGCCGAGGGCATGGGTGTTGTGTCCGTCCAGTGTTGTCCGCAATGAGAAAACGATAAAATAGTACAGAAAAAATTCGAAGAAACAACGATAAACTTACAGATGGCTAAGATAAAAAAAATGAAAGCCATTTAAAAAAAAAAAAAATCGTAGCGCATATAATCAAACACAACTCATAAAAATTCTTGCCCCCACCGGGATTTGAACCCGGCACAGCAAAAAGAATTTTTTCTTTTTTTTCGATCAAGTGCCTTAACCATTTTTTTTTCACTAATCACATTTGAGCTGCTAGACCGCTCCATATTTGTTATACATTCAATAAATTTCATACCTACCTACATAAAAACTGCAGACGGTTAAATAAAATTCATGAATTCACGTAATTCAACATTTTATTTTAAATAATAAGCTATATTATGGTTTTTATTTATTTTCACTCTACGGTTATCATCCAAATATGTAAAGCCGCTTCAAGCTCACTGGTACCTCAAACTTCTACGAGGTGAACGTTTAAAACAACAATAGATTTTTTGTTGTTGTAAAATCACGTTTTTTTCAGGGATTTGCTTACCGGTACCTCAGATTACTACGAGATAACGCTAAAGCCGCTTCAGAGGTACTAAATATAAGAAACGATCGTTTTTGTAAAATTGTGTTTTTTTTCCCCGAGGAAATACGCCTATTCAGCAAAACTACATTTTGCTGAATAGTGTTTGCGATTTCCGAGATACCAAATAAATACAAGAATTGTTGCACAATTTCTTTCTCTAACCAAAGAGAAACTAACATCAGTAGGCTTACTGATACCTGAAACTTCTACGCAGTGGCGTAGCTATCGGAGGGCCAGGCGGTGCTGTGCTTAGGGGCCCCCAAGCTCGGGGGCCCCTAAGCACAACCTAGGGCGCACGCAAGCAATGCTCAGGAGCCCGCAAGTTCAGCTCAGGGGTCCCCTGCCACCAACTTGGTAGAGCTAAAAAAATGATCGCCACCTGGTCTGGGGGCCCAAAATAATTTTTTTTTGAACTGGGGCCCTTGTTGACCTAGCTACGCCACTGCTTCTACGAAATAGCGTTAGAGCCGTTTGCAAGATATCGAATACAAGAACTGCTCGATTTTCGTAAAATCGCGTTTTTGCAGAAATACATAATTTACATAAGCTTTAAAAGCAAAACATTATATACATATGAAATTTCAACTAAATCATCAGAACTTTTTCCGAGATATCATATACAAGAATTGCTTATTTAAAGATTATTTTTTTAAAATGCCTCTCCATCAAAATGTTTCAGGGAAAAGTTTTGATTGCGGAAGAAAAGAACCATTACACTGGAAATAGATGAGAACATTTCAAGGAGGTGACAAAGAAGGGGAAGAAATATTTAATTGGGAACAAAATATGAAGAAAATTATGGAACGAGCATACATTAATAATATAGGGAGATGAGGACGAAGCTACGACTGAGCGTGGTGGGTCAACGCTCTGGCCTCGCATTCGGGAGGACGCTGGTTCGAATCCCCTTCCGGGCATCCAGATTTGGGTTTTCCACGGTTTCCCCAAATCACTCCAGGCGAACGCCGGGATGCTTCCTTCAATAAAGACCATTGCTGAATTCCCTCCCGTTCCTTGTCCCCAGTCCCATTTCGCCTCTAATGACCTCGACGTCGACGAGGCGTAAAGCCATAAGTAAAAAAAAAGAGTGCCTGTTCCACCCCAAGCTACGCTCTGAGAGATGACTTTTAATTAGTCAGATATTCGTCTAACCGAGTCTGATTATTTTTTTAACGTTTGATGAGAGGTTACACTCTGGCCTGGTACACTGGAAGGGCTTGGCAGAATTCTTTCTCATTATGATCTTTGGTCATCTCGTAAAGGAGTGTACATCTGGTTGCAGGGTGATCTGTGGCGCTTAACTGTTCTCAGTAACTACGAATTATCACTTCTTGCTCCATCCCAAGATACGTAAAAATGCAGATTTTAAAGCAGACCACAAGGTTCCAAAATGTGAAAACCCCGGCCACATTGGCGCGGTAGTTTTTTTTTTTTTTGTGATACCTGGACAAAGTTCGTTTACAGATTTGTTATTTTCAGATTCGATTTCTAGTTACAGCAGCTTATGGAATTGCTTTGTATTCTCGAGCAACATATTACATGTGTGTTAAGCGGCTCGTAAATCAGCCTAAAGACTAGCGTTAGGTGAGGATCTTCACAGTGTAATAAAGCACGCGATAAATCAGAGAGCACGTAATCGCATTATACCGCTGGCGCAGTGGGAACCCAGACAGCATTACCAACATCTTGCGAACAAAATATTCACACCCTTGTGCCTGAAATCGAGTGCCAACTTATGGTCATGGTCATTTTTTCCCTCCCATGCATTACTTTTAATTTTTACACTAATACCTTTCCTCATCATCAATAGGCGCCTTGTACACTCCCATGATCCTCTTCACCCTCCTCCTGTCTTCCAATGAATCACATTCCAGCTCTTTTGTCATATCTGTTACTGATTGTGTTCTGCGGTAATTTCCAGGGACCACCCTCTACAACTCCTGTATTTGATACTCAAAATATTGGTCCCATACTACATTACCATATCCAAGCAATGGTCTGACCAAAGTTTTATAATCCAAACTCTTTACTTCTCTCGTACATCCCCTCATTACCATCTCCAAGTGCAGCATTTTGAAACCTTTTCCTGCTACCTGTCCAATGTGTCCTGCGCATTTAAGCTTGTTATGAAATGTGATGACAAGATATTTACTTTCCAAGTGTTCAACAAACAATTCTTTCCCCATCCTATAATCATAATCAACCTTTAGTTTTTTATTTGTGTATCTAATAAGCTGACTTTTCTTTGCATTTATCTTCATCCCATGTTTACCAACCCAACTAGATATCTTGTCCAGATCACACTGCAGCTGTTCACAATCCCGTACTGTTTTGACCCTTTTATTTTGCATTACATCATCTGGAAATAATCTAATTTCTGATAGTAAATCATCAACATAATCATTCATTAGAATAATTTATAGCAATGGTCCCAATACGCTACCCTGCGGCACTCCAATTTTCACTTCTAGTTCTTTTTGATACTGCATTTTCGAACCTGACTTTTTGCTTTCTTCCTTTTAAGAATTCTTCTACTCAGCAAATCACTTTTTCATCCACTCCAATAGTTTTTTCCTTATTTACCACGATTTTACGACTCACTCTGTCAAAAGCGTTTGAAAGATCTAGTGCTACACTATCTATAATACATTATTAGAAGCTACAAGACAGCAGAAAATAATAAATTAAGTAAACGACACCCGAAAATAATTTATATTTTTTCCCCTAAATGAATAACATGAAGGAAGTGGTTATTTGCATAGTAATTAATACAATTATTATTAATTTAATCGCAATGGAGCACACGCTCCGAAGGTGATTCCCTTAGTAATCTAAAAACCCATTTTCGTTTTATTTTTTAAAATTGTCTTATATAATTTTAGTGTTAAATTGGTCCCCATTTAGTTTTGCGATTTAAAATGTTAATGTTAAATTCCTTCAGAGTTTTTGGTAAATTATTCATCATTTCACTTGGTAACTTGTCCCAGTCGCTGACACCCTTACCTACAAAAGAAAATTTTCCCTCTGCCTTATGCATTAAATCGAGTCGATGGATAACCAATAATATGAAATCAGTATCAAATTGTTGCCAATTATAATTCTTAAAATCGCCACATAAGGGTAGATTTAGTTCTGTATTCTGTAGAAAAATATTTCATGATAAAGAAAAACTGGTAACGAATTGAGAATAATATAAAATTTATGACACATTTATTTATAAATACAATGAAATAATACTTGGCCGTGTCCTATGCAGAAATTCTGAAAACGTTTCAAGAAGACTCGAAAATCATTGATACTATTTTTTAAATAGGTATTATAGGCTAACGGAATGTTTTATCTCCATTCGGGAATGCGGATGCAATATAATCGATTTGTAGGATTTATCTTATCGACAGAATGCAGTGGGTGTATTAAAAACGTCAACCGTCCAAAACCAATGGCCCGCGACTAATTGCGACAGCGGTCGCCAGATGGCTGCCGTAACGCTTGGCGGCGCTCTGACTCAACAAGGCGTCCGATAGGCAGCGCACACGTCGCGCTTGATGGTTGAATATCTCTGACGCGGCCGTGGGAGAATCCTGATGTGAGGGCGGCCGAAAAAATTGATTGTTGTTGCAATTTTTCGATTTTTACGGGTAGTTTATTGTACGTGTTCCGTAACTTACAGAATTCTTATTCTGAAACGAAGGATAAAAACGTAGCTACAGTACATGCAGATAATAATTTTTACACAGGTCTACACGCAGGGCCGGCTTAAGGAATTTCGGGGCCCCCTGCGAAGTTTGATTTCGGGGCCCCCTTACTTCATTTCTAGATGTACTTTTACTTACACTTTCGATAATAGAGACTCACTGAGGTTTCTCTAAATCTGTGTACAAACGGGCCAGCAGTTTATTCAGTATTAGCTGGACGGGACCAACTTCGCCGAGTCTTTGGTGTTTGATCAATGCATCTCATATGGATCTCCCAACTACTGTCACTTTCATTTCTGGCTAAGCCCTGCTGCCCATTGTGTCAAATGAATTTTTTTTATTCAATTTTATAGCTATTATATTTATAATACACTTTTTGTATACGACATTTCTTTTCTTGCCTTTCTGTGGTAGTACATATAGTTTTTTGGGGATGGAGACACGTGAGCAGGCATACACATTTTAATTCAATAACTTTTTATATGAAACGTCAAAAGATGAATGAGTTTATTCGAACGAAATTACATAAATTGCTGAAACAGGTTCAGAGCAATACACGCCTTTAAGTATATAGGCCTCCTGTAATTACATCAGATACGACTATCTCAAAACTGAATCTGATGAAGAACATCTCGTGAAACTCCACGCTTCGGAAACGTCTATTATGAATGCAGCTTGTTAATATTCTAAATTTGTATATTATTTATTTTAGCAGGAAAATTGTTCGTTAAGTAAGGACAAACTTTTAAGGGGATCGTGGTGGGGCCCCCTCAAGCTTGGGGCCCCCCGCTACTGCGGTTCTTGCGGTAGCCTTAAACCGGCCCTGTCTACACGAACTACTAATAGGGTTGAAGAATGTAATTTAGCAAGAGGGATGTGAAATTAGAGGATTATGAATCGCAAATAGCGGTTAATACTACTATTTAGTAGGGAAAATTTTAAATAGAAGTTACACTCGATATGAGATATAAGGAAGGTTTCTTTCTTTCTTCTTTTTTTGCTTATAGCTTTGCGATCCTTGACGTCGAAATCATTAGAGGCAAGAAAGGACTGGGATTAAGGAACGGGAAGGAATTATGTCATGGCCTTTAAAGGAAGCATCCCGGCACTCTCCTTGAGTGATTTGTATAAACCATTGAAAATCAAAATCTGGAAGTCCGGTCGGGGATTCGAAACGGTGTCCTCCCAAATGCGAGGCCAGAGCGTTTAACCAGTCACCCGGATCGGTGGAATTTTGTTTTTGTTTTGATGCAGAGAATACTATTGCCACGCACATTTCTGTGTCAACTGTAGAATATGGATGTAGATTGCCCGCCCCGTATGACATCATAAGAAGCAGAAGATGTGGATATTACGGAATACATGCTCAGTAGACATAGAGCGAGGATATTGTTCACACGAAGTTTTTAAATAATAAATTTTTGGCGAGAGTGGGTTAAAATATTGTTGGAATATATTTTTCCAACTTTCCATAAATCACCAAATGTACTCACTGGTTCAAGAATGCAGATGCGAAGACAAACAAAAAACGCCTTACGCAACATACCGTTATTGTCCAATGCTATTGTTGTCTTCATGGTCTTTCTGAATGAAGACTGATAACTTCATGGGAACATTCGGCGTAGTTCTCGTCCATTGTAAACGTACATGTATCCAAAATAACCAATGGCAGGATTCAGGAATTAGAAGATTTGAGAAATAGATGTCTTCACTTCAACTTGTTGACAAAGTACGATGGATCGATTGTCGAAGGATATATCGACACAGGGCAATTGCTATTATATGCTGAAATCTTATATATTATTTCTGAAAGGTGTTCTTTTACTGACAAGCCATTTATCTTAATTCCTACCTAACCGATATAGATAAATGAGGTATCATTTTAAAGAATAAGCTTTCCGCTTTGGTGAAATCATAAATTAAGAAAAGAATTAATCGGAAGTCAGCACGTGAAGGACAAAAGTATTAACTATCAAGGTCACGGGTATGACGCAGTTCATAACCACGCCGATAGGCTTCACTGCTGTCGATAATGATTGGTCGCGTTACCGCTAGACATATCACAGTGATATCGGTAAAGTGTGTGTGTTTTCTCCAGTAAGGGGCGCATCGGGTATTTTTTTCTGTCAAGAAACCATTTGTGATTTGTTGTACAGCTCCTATGCAAACATTACCGCGATATAGTTAGACAGCATAACACAGAGATAAGGATATACTGTGTATGTTTTGTTCATCTTAGTTGTATTCCAATTCGCCAATCATCGTATTTTATTTGCGAAATTTTTACACGGATCAAATTCAGAGTAACTGATACTGATAAATTTGGTAACTCGTAAACATTATTAAACACACGTTTTAGATATTTCGTCCATGTCGCAAGTGCTTCCTGGGATAATTTTTGGGGTTCCGTACCTTCTGGGTGAAAGACAGCCCCTTTATCGATATGCTGATTTGACCTTCTGGCTGTCTCTCTGTAACAATTTTATAACTTCTTAACCTTAACTCATTTTACTGTGATTCGTACTACTATTTTACTTGTAGGGATTGCACCGATTGTCGTAACCAAGGAGAAGATATCCTGTACCGGGCAGACTCTCACTGTCATGCCTTCACGTATTGCATGTCAGAGATAACAAACCGATTCCTTTATAATCTTAAAACAGTAATAATAATAAATAATGGAAAAAACACCCAGACTGATGCCCCTCGGCACTGCGGGCCTCTTAGTGGTTTACAAAGTATTTTCAGATTACGGACGTCGGCTGAGATGCAGACAGCCCTAAGGGATGACGCCAGCATTCCTTTGTACAGAACGGAAATAAGCTCCCGAACTAAGCGTATTACAACACGCCTCTAGCACTTAAACGGAATAAGTTGGTAGCTTCAGATCTGAATTTATTATACGCTATCTGTTACCCCCGACCTTTGATATTTATTGTTAGAGCTGAATAAAATCCACATCTGAATTCAGCTTGTACATGAAATTTATGAACAAATTCATACACAAACTGACTGTGAGACAGAAACAACGCCTGAGTGACCGATACAACATTACAGAGACTCACACACGCTATCCGTCTGTCTATCATCATTCGGTTAGTTTTCAAAATTTCATGACAACATAAGTATCCCATGTCGTTCCTAGTAATGCATAGTATTTCTTTGTAAAGTTTCATCAAGAACAGTTTAGCCGTTTAGTCGCGAAAACGTAACAAACAGATAGAGAGACAGAGTTACTTTCGCAATTATAATGTTTGTTTAGATTTCCTTAACCCGTGATCTAATATCGCATTTAAAACTACCTGTTGTTCTCTTCAGCTTTCTTTCACGTGCACTGTTATACGCTGAAATCACAATAACATTTCGACTGCGTGAAATAATTTACTTTTAAATGTTTATATATATATATATATATATATATATATATATATATATATATATATATAAATGAATGCAATTTTTCCCGCGTTGTTTATTTATAAACGTTTCTCATGAAATGGATACTAATTTTCAGACACTTTTATCTTATTTTCTCATCTTTTAGACGTTTCCTATAAGTTTCTAAGCAAGCTATGTGTGTCATAAGTTTAAACCGGTATCACGTAAAAACTACCGCAGCAATCTGAATGGTGATTTCAAATTTTTAGCTCTAATGATCAGGATTAAAATACGCGTAAATAGCTACGTTCCGATGGACGGAGCAAACCACTTCCAGACGATACAAATATAGGCCACGGATCACTCTGTATTTGAAATGAGAACTCCTTTCAACAAAAACTGACAAATGATCATACTACCTACTTTAGGATTCTGTTTTATTTTTTAACTTTGGCTATTCAGTTCTTCGGCTTTCTAGAATGCAGTGATTTAATATAAACGGAATATGTGATGCAAACGTATTGAACGTGAGTAGTATATAATTTACTGTAAGCACAATCGCCGAGGTGATTGACATCTTCGATAGTTACACAATTTGTCTCTGGTTCGACATGTTTGCAGTCGATGCTAACTGCTCTACAATGTGCACTAAAGACGTTAATGTGTGATATTTCTTCCCTGTATGTCATATGGAAGCGGAATTCAGTTTTTTTCTCGAAGAAAGATACCTGAAAAAGAGCTATGCCCATAGCAAACATCAGCAGGTAACAGTAGGTACTTCTTGCATAATAAATTGTGTGGAACTGCCTACATTTCGAATTACTTCATTCCATTAGTAAATTTTGGCTGCTGTTCAAACCACGGCCAGTAGAATAAGCTGTTACTTTTTAAATTAAATAACGCTTATCATTCTGATTTCGTAATGTTTGTTTTCGGTTTTAGTTTTTATCGCCATAAAGTTGGAACTTCTTATGTGCTATTGAGGTAATGACGACAGTTTCATGGAACCAATGAAATTAAAAATTAACTAGGAATCCTGAAACCTTGTGCCAAATGGCATAAATTACAAAACTATATCCATGGTGTCTCATGCTTTAACAAAGAGTGTCAGTTGTCATTCTGGTCCAGGCTGCATTTCAACCTAGCTACAAACTTCGCTAATATTTTCGTTCGAAAATCATGGCTTCTGTCACATGCGCATTAATAATATTCGCTGTTTCGCAATGGAAACTCGACCCGTTGGAACTACTTAAATGCAGCTAAAATAATGACTTAATACAATAGCTTTACTGAAAGCAAAGGAAATTAAAAATAATTCTTAACGATGTGATACCGGGTAAGATTAGTTTTAATACACGTAAATTTCTATTTTAAAGCAGAATAAAAGATCGAATCAACATATGCTCAAAATAAAACCAATATCCAAACAGCAGATAATTTTACTAATATGCAAAAATCATCTCTGCATACTAATATGACCAATTTGACAGTAATCAAATAATGGACCACCGAGAATCAACTGTCCATTTGGTCTGAAATTTAGTATAAACATTCCTTAGCAATGTTGCCACCTTAGCGATTTCGTCGCTAGATTTAGAGAATTTTGAAGTTCTACAGCGATTTTATTAAATGTCTTATCACTAAAAAATTATTTGGTGATTTTTAGTGATATGCAATCTTGCAGTTTCGATAAATATACTCGCTTCCTTTCAACTATATTATTTTGGAGAAAATGTGTTTTTTGAGTGAGGGTATAGTTAGAAAAATAGTACATCTTGCCTCAGAACCTAGATTAGATGACGAAAAAACTGACAAACACCTATAGAAATGACATGGTATTAATTATGTTGAATGGAACGCTACAAACAATGTCATTGAATTTTGGGCTGAAGTTTGAAAATACAAGAATGCTGACTTTTTTGGAGTTATCTGATTTAGCCATATCCGCTTTATCACCTCCTCACCCGAATGCCGCACTAGAGAGGATTTTCAGTACAATGAAAATTGTAAAAAACAAATTGAAGATAGGATGGCTGTAAATACTCTTAATAGCATTTTTTTTATAAGGAATCAGTTAAAACTGTGAAAACAACCACTACAGTTACGAGCATCCAGCTGATGTGATTGCTGCAAGTGGTAAAGATGCTAAATATTCTTTTAAAACTAAGACTGACGATTCATCTCATCCTTCCATATCTGTAAGCTCTGCAACTCCAATGGCACCAAAATGATGAAGAATAAATACCGATTGAAGAACTTGATGTTGATTTTTAATTCAATATTATGTTGAATTTAATGAAATTACTAATTTTTAAAATATTTTTATATTACTTACTTTACCGTTTTCCTTTATTTTATTTAGCGATTTCTAGCGAATCTTTTAGTTCTAAATACCCCATAATCTAGTGAGTTTTTAGACCAGGTCTAGCGACTTTTGTTTTCATAAGGTGGCAACACTGTTCCTTAGGCAGTAATATTTTACTAAATGTTCTTGTAACTTAACTGGGCAGGACACATAGGACAGGTGGTAGGAAAAGGTTTCAAAATTCTGCACTTGTTGGAGAGAGTGATAAGGGGATGTACGAGAGAAGTGAGGGAGTTGGATTACAAAACTTTGGTCAGACCATTGCTCGAATATGGTAATGTAGTATGGGACCCTCATTTTACGTATCGAATACAGGAGTTGGAGAGGGTGCAAAAAGGGGTGCTAGATTTTTTTCTGGAAATTATCGCAGAATGCAATCAGTGACGGATATGATAAAGGAGCTGGAATGGGATTCATTGCAAGACAGGAGGAGGATGAGGAGGGTCATGGGAGTGTACAGGGCGTATACTGGCGATGAGGCATGGAAAGATATTCCAGTAGGTATGAAAAGCAGTTCATGGAAGGGAAAAGATGACCATGACCACAAGCTGGCACAGGGTGTGGGAAGATTCTATTTTTTAGGTAAGGGTGTCAGGGATTGGAATGAGATACCAAGAGAAATCATGAATAATTTACCGAATACGTTGAAAGAATTTAAAGATAAAATTTGTAGAGGGCAAATGTAGGTGGCTGCAGGATAGGGTGAAGATGGGGGTGTAGGGAAATTGGCTCCGGAGCCTGTGCTCCAATGCAATTAAATTAAATTAAATTATTATTATGTAATAGCCACAACATAAATACTAATGAAGTAAAATAGCTCGAAATGTGGCCATAGAAGTTATTAAGAAAGAAATACATGTTATTACCTACGGAATAGGAACGTATTCATATGGTATTACAAATACTTGGCAGCGGTTTTATATTCTTTGCTGCAGATGCTATCGTTGGCGTCAAAGATGTATTTAGAAGTGGCTGCCGACTGTACTTCCAATCTACCTATCGCAAACAGTAAATTTTGGGTCTCCTTAAATATATAAGTTAAATTTCTTTTTCCTTTAATCCGCACTTTTTATCGGAAGGAATGTTCTCAGAAAAGTGTATTCCTAATTTCTGACCAAACGGACAATTGCTTCTCGGTACGCTCTTACTGGGCCGTTACCGATAATGTTTCAAATAGTTAATTATATTTCATATATTATACTACGTTCAAATATAAGTATAAAAAAAACACTTTCGGATAGCAATATGTAAACCAAATCTAAGATAATATTATAGCTAAAAGAAGGGAAAGTTTAAAAAAATTAAATCTACATCTAATATTTGGTACTAGAATAAAAAGGGAAAAGCATTTATACACACGCCATGTAAATACTTTGAAACTCAATTAAAAATCTGCATGTAGATTTCCGGGAATGGCGCTCAAATAATTTCCTAGTACTTATAATTTATTTATCAGAATTTAGACATGACATCAAAATGAAGAATACCTAACCTATTTTTCTGTTGGTACCGAAAAGTAATTAAAACTTCTTTGAATTGAAAATGAAATAATTATTAGCTCCTTTGAATAGCACTTTGCTAGAAACGTAAAATAAGTAATAATATAGCAAAGCAATTATTATTCTAATAATTTTTTTGATAATTTAAATGAATACTTATTTTAAGAAATTACATTTTCCTTTTTTTTTTTTTTTTTTTTTTTTTTTTTTTTTTTTAAATCAGTATATATAAAATTACAGAATTCAGTTCAAGTCACCCTATACTTGAAATAACTCACATGATACCTTTACGTTAACGACATGCGGTAAGTATTTTAAACAATAAAACAATCGCTTAATGCTAGTAAAATACGCGACTGTCAACTTTTGAACACAGAACCAAACAGCTGAATTATGTTCAGCGACTGGGCTAATATGGAGAGGAATGGTTATTCTATCAGACCAATGCATGGGCTGCTGATAGAAAATAATTATTAACTTTTTTTAAAAAAAATAAAACTTACACTTCGATTTCGGCCGCTATGTAGTGATTAAACGCGTCAAAACTGGCGGTTGGCAAGCCTGGTACCACTGCTTACCGTCAATACAACTGTCGCTATGCATGATAATCGAATAGCAATCTTTTTGTATAAAACCACACTACGCGTTATCTACAGAACAGAATCGATAGGTGAGGATAGGATACAGTAACGCAACGGAATTTATCTTCAACGTCTCAGTTCAAAAATCATAAAACAATTTCTTTGTCTAGTGGAAACAGGACCCATTTGAAGTTAGTCGTGCGATACTACTGATCCGTCCAGTGTGTAGGCCATTTCTACGAAGCGCCATTTCACTGTTATTTGCAGACAACGTCGCATCGATTCCCACAATGCTCTACTCCCACGCTGCGGCGACTGCAGAGTCATCTGTGCCACAGATATTCCGGTTCACGGAACTGTCAGAGATAATGCAACCGCGTCCTCCATAGCACAGACCATGGAGGAAGGAATAATATGGAGACGACACAAGAGACCTTTACCACGCATGGGAGTGAAGCAGGCCGGCGGAGGAGTGGGGGGGCATGGCAGGAGTGGTGGGGGCCTGACCGCTTCCCAACAAACACGGGGAATATGTACAAACACCTCAAGGGGACTCTAGGATAAACGTGACCCCGCAATCTGGTGATGGATTATTATGTAACTCGATGAGACAAATAAAAAATGAAGAATAAAATTTTTTGATATCCTGCTTAGTTTTCGAGATATTCTGTCTCAAATGTGAAATGGTTTTGGTTGAAATTCAGAAGAAAAAATTATTCAAAGTCAAATTTTATGATGAATTTTTATTTAAAAAGACGAGACAAATAAAAAATAAAGAGTAAAATTTTTCGATATTTCACCAAGTTCTCGAGATATACTGTCTCAAAAGTAAGGTGTCTTGAGTTGAAATGCAGAAGAAAAATTTCGCAAAAGTCAAATTTAATGATGGATTCTTATGTAACACGACGAAAAAAACTCGATAATAAGGAATAAATGTTTTCGATATCTTGCTTAGTTTGGGGGATATACAACATCCAAATTGAGGGGTTTAGGTTTGGATGCAGGCTGGACCAAAAATTAATTCTGTCAAAGCCACAATGATTACATGGTTGACATGCAGAATGGATATTTCAGTTTTATTACTACCACTTGTGGTTAGTCTGAAATGTGTCCTAGACCAGAAAAAAAGTAAGAGGACCCACTCTAGGGATGAGCAACCCAGACATTTTGTAGGCTGGTACCAGAAATAAAATGTTTATTCAGTCACCTTAATGAACATTCTCTTGAT
Source organism: Vandiemenella viatica (assembly GCA_031002005.1). Classification (NCBI taxonomy): domain Eukaryota; kingdom Metazoa; phylum Arthropoda; class Insecta; order Orthoptera; family Morabidae; genus Vandiemenella; species Vandiemenella viatica. The sequence continues at coordinate 134,672,866 of CM061918.1, forward strand.
CAAGATGTGTTGTCTAATTTCACAGCCCTACTTATTAGGACAATTGTAAAAAAATTATCTCTCAGTTAGATTTAGATACGGAGGGGGGGGGGGGGGAGAATGTTGTACAAAAAAAAGAGACTAAATTAGAAACACATTCCCCAAATTGATTTTGTTCAAAGGCCAATAACTTCTTTATTTATGAAGCCCATTTTTATTTCTGCATGAACCTGTTTCGACATAAATAGATGAGAAAGATTTCAAAATCGGTAAAAATAGGTATAGACGTATTTACAAACAGAAACAAGTCTTATATGAAGCTTTAAAAATAACCTAAGTCAATGGCCTGAAATAGCTATTTAAAAAATTAATAAAACTCACAGCTTCTCACATAACAGTTAATTTCATCATCCATTGTCAGTATAATCAGCAACGTGACGAAAGAAATCGTAATAGTAAATTCACTGAATCGCGAAGTAAAACACGCCCCTTTAAATCTCATTTTAAACACTCGTTAAAAAATAATGCTAGTCTATTATGTGCAAAATAGCAAGTTTGCTGATTTTCTACACTACACCAAGAAAAATTTGAGAACAAAGTCATCCCATTGAGAGCTATGACTAAATATTTATAGACGTGCTGCAAAGTTTGCGGTGTCTACCGCTCACTTCAACAACGATAATTACAATTCAACTTACTTATGAAATGATATTCCAGGTTCTTTCCTGTCTGGCCTATTTGTGCAACCGTACGCAACACAAGCTGGCATTTTTAAACACTTATACACAATACTAAATGAAATAATCACTGCATCTACCACAATGTGAACACCTTAATTGTTGGGAAGCGCCATATGGTCGCTGCCGGTGCTGCCACCATGCGGGAGAGTTTAGTGCTTGCTTCACCGATTTAACGTCACTTCTCCTCCATATAATTCCTTCCTCCATGGCACAGACAGGACTACGAATGCAGCTTATCGACTACGAACTGGAGATATCGATACATCGATACTCTCAAAGATAACAGGCCTTTCAAAAAGTATCTCGAACAATGGCAGAATGATCCCGATTTAAACTACAATGAATACTAATAAAAGGCTAAGCTTGATCGTCGTGTAACCGTGTTCGTTACGTTGAAATTAGGCACCCAGCCATCGTTGCTGAATTAACGACGGCCATAGACGCTATTGCATAGGAAAGGTTATGAGGTTTATTTAATAACAGTTCTAATTAGTTATGCATAAAAGAAAAAATGAATCGTCAAAACATTGGAAGAAAAGTATGAATTGTCTTTAAATTAACGTATTAGAAGTCAGGTCTATAGTATCGAGATAGAAGAATATTTTATAAACTATATAAGAATCAAGTGGCTATAATAAAGATAGAGAAACATGTGAGATATGCATCAGTTAAAAAGGGTGTGAGACAAGGTTGTAGTCTTTCCCCGTTAATATTCAACTTGTATGTAGAAGAAGCAATAAAGAAAACAAAAGAAAAATTTCCATGTGGCATAAGTTTTCAGGGAGAAAAAATCAGTATGCTACGATTTGCTGATGACATTGTCTTGTTAGCAGAGAGGGCTGAGGATATTGAGAAATTACTCAATGGCACGATCAAAATACTGAAGGATGATTTTGGACTGAATATAAATCAAAGCAAGACAAAAGTGATTAAATGTAACAGAAATTATACCAACCAGAGTAGATTAAACATAAAAATAGGATCGGATGAATTGGAGAAGTAGGTGAATTCTGCTACGGACGGCCGAAGCAAGAATGATGTTAACAGAAGAATAGCACTAGCAAAAAGAGCTTTCATGAAAAAGAGATATCTTTTAGTTTTAAACATTGATCTAGGAATTAGAAAAAACTTTTTAAAACTCTTTGTGTGGAGCACAGCACTTTATGGTAGCGCATCATGGACTTTAGGAATACCGGAAAGAAAGAAAATTGAAGCATTTGAAATGTGGTGCTGCAGAAGAATGCTGAAAATTAAATGGATAGACAAAGTACGAAATGAACGAGTTTTGGAAATAATGGGTTAGGAAAGAAGTTTGTGGAAGAAGCTTACAGAAAGAAGAGAGAGGCTGGTAGGTCATATTTTGAGACATGCTGAATTGGTTAATTTGCTGGTGGAGGGAACAGTCGGAGGTAAGAACTGTAAAGGAAGACAGAGATTAGAATATATGAAGCAGATTATTGAGGACGCTGGTTGTAAGGGGTATGTAGAGATGAGGAAGTTAGCACAGGATAGAAGGGGAAGGAGGATTGCATCAAACCAGTCGAAAGATTGACGACAGGTAAAATAAATAAATAAATTGTTAACTGCTTTTTATTTGTTTATATTCGTTCTATGTCGGTGCTTTCGTTAAATTCTTTGCCCATAGACAAATAAGACTAAAGGTCTAATGTCCTTCAGATCGGGTCGTTAACACTGGCGGCACAAGTGTCCTTCGGAATAGTAGGCCTGAATGCACTTGCACTGGGATTAAACTTCCCCCCTTTTTCCATATTTCATTCATTTAAAACAAAAACAACACACTGAATGAAACATTCGCACATCCCAGTTATTCATACAAAACACATAAATATACTGATGAGCTAAAACGTTATGACCACCTTCCTAATAGCGTGTTAGTCCACCTTTGGCACCAAATACAGCAGTGATTCATCGTGGCATCGATTTGACGAGGTCACTCAATTCCCTTAAATTACGCGTCGGATGTTTGTGGGTGCGGCGGCTAAGAACGAGCATCTCTGAAACGGCGAGGCTGGTCGGCTCTTCTCGTGATACTGTAGTGAGCATCTACAGAAAGGGGTTGAAACCCACGAGTAGGCGACAAGGTGGTGGACGTCCACGCCTCATCACAGAACGTGGAGGTCGGAGGCTTGCCCGCTCTGCAAAGCGGGATAGGCGGTGATCTGTGGCAGATCTGACAGCAGAGTACAATGCTGGCACAGGCACAAGTGTTTCGGAGCACACGAATCACTGCTGTATTGCGTTCAAATGGTGGATCAACTCGCTGTTAAGCAGGTGGTCGTAATATTTTGGCTCGTCAGTGTAGTACACTACCATCGCTGGGGCAGGCAAGGCGAAACCACCGGAGTGAAATTTCCCTGTATAAACTATCTACCAACCCAACAGGTGAGGGAAAAAAGAAGATGATGCAGGAATAAGGCACTGAATCATAGAGTACAGAAATATATGGAGAGGAAATACCGCTTATTCTGTGACGCCGCCTCTAAACTCTCGGCTGATACTGCGCATGCGCGGCGGCGGCCATATTACGTATCCATACAATTGCTACGTGGAGACAGTATATCCCGAAAAGTAAGCAAGATGTCGACAAATTTTATTATTTATTTTCGATTTTTTATTCTTTATTTTCGATTTTTTTTTCGTCGTGTTACATAAGAATCCGTCATCAAAATTGACTTTTTGCCAATTTTTTTTCTGCATTTCAACTCACTTTTGAGAAATAGGCAAGATATCGAAAATTTTTAGTCTTTATTTTTTATTTGTCTCTTCTTTTTAAATAAGAATTCATCATCAAATTTGACTTTTCTTCTGAATTTCAACCAAAAACATCTCACATTTGAGACAGAATATCTCGAAAACTAAGCAAGATATCAAAATATTTTATTCTTAATTTTTTATTTGTCTCATCGAGTTACATAATAATCCATCATCAGATTGCAGCGTCACGTTTATCCTAGAGTCCCCTTGAGGTTTTTGTAAATATTCCCCGTGTCTGTATGGATAGGTAATATGGCGGCCACGCCTCCCCACTCCTCTCCCCCCGGCGTCACTTCAATGCGTGGTGAAGGTCCCTTGCGTCGTCTCCATATACTTCTTTCCTCCATGCACTGAATACGGCTTAATTCGTCCACAGACAGATGCACTCCCGCGTAGTTAGACAAAGATGCTATATGCATTCCAGTTTTAATCTCCGCCCGGTGTCCGCATCTACAGTGGACGTGCATTAACAAGTCAGTCACTGGACAGCTGATCCAGTGTATACACGGCGAGCGATTTATGTCCCCGAGGATGTGAATGACACCTCAGTGTTTGCCTTGCGTGATGGGGATGACTTGTTGCTGTCAGAAATATCCCGCGATTACAGTCCACAGCACTATCTGCGGTGGGCTTAGGGTCTGTCACTACACCAAATAAACCCGCTCTGTCTGTCAAAACAAAGCGCGGTAACTCTCTGGCCTCGCATTCGGGAGGACGGCGGTTCGAATCCCCGTCCGGGCATCATGATTTTGGTTTTCCATGGTTTCCCCAAATCACTTCAGGCCAATGACGGGATGCTTTGTTCAAAAGGCCATGACCGAATTCCTTCCCGTTCCTTGTCCTCAGTCGAACCCGCCTCTAATGACCTCACCGAGCGTGGTGGTGTAACGGATAGCGTTCTGGCCTCGCATTCGGGAGGACGGCGGTTCGAATCCCCGTCCGGGCATCCAGATTTGGGTTTTCCATGGTTTCCCCAAATCACTCCAGGTGAATGCCGGGATGCTTCCTTCAAAAAGGCCATGGCCGAATTCCTTCCCATTCCTTGCCCCCATCCTTTCCCGTCTCTAAAGACCACGTTGTTAAAAAGGGACGTTAAACTGTTTAAAAAAAAATCTAATGACCTCGACGTCGACGAGGTGTAAAACCATTATAAAAAAAAATTACTCCAGAATACCAGGGCTGAATTCCTTACCAAATTATAAGAAAAAAATTCTTTCAGTGACTATAATAGGTACTGAAGCAAATAAAACCTTTCAGTCTAGACATAAAGTTATAAGGTTTAATGAATACTATTTTATTTCATGTAGAACACCGAATAAAAATTTACACAGAAGTTTTTTCCTATCTCTACAATTGACAATGACATGTAATCTTTATGGATGTCATCTGTTTCCTTCCATGAATTACTCATTATGTTTCTACTAATACCCATCCACACCCCATGACTAATACACGACTTTTACGCTCCCATGACCCTCTTCACCCTCCTCCTGTCTTCCAATTAATCACATTCCAGCTCCTTTATCAAATTGTTTACTGATTATGTTATGCTGTAATTTTCAGAGACATATCTAGCAACCCCTCTCCATCTCCTGTATTGGATATCCTAAATATGGGTACTATACTACACCACCATATTCAAGCAATGGTCTGACCAAAGTTTTGTAACCCAATTCCCTCACTTCTATAATACATCCCCTCATCACTCTCTCCAATAAGTTAAGGATTTCGAAACCTTTTCCTACCATCTTCCCAATTTTGTAATGCGCAGTTTATTATCAAATGTTACGCGAAGATATTTTATTCTTCAGATCTTCAACAAGCAGTTCCTTCCCCACGCTGGTATAATAAACAACATTTAGTTGTTTTTTTTTAAAAAAATCTGTTTAGTCAATAAGCTGATCCTTCTTTACATTTGCCTTCATTCAACCAAGCTAGATATCCTGTAGGACTAATAGAAAAGGCCCGTGTTGATACTGTGGAATGTTGATAGTACTGACGCGGTTGGTACCACTGCAGCTGACAGTCGTCACGGAAACGTAATAGCAACATGGCTGCTAATGCTACAGATAATTCGACGCGATACATCAGTTACGCGAGGCATCCTGCATGTTTCATGTGTTCTGTCGCGGCTAGTTGTACTTTCTGACAATAGCTGGCGCCACATCCGTCTGCGATGCTAATTGAATTGGTCGGGTGGACTTAATCATAGGACGGAAGGCTGCCTCTGTGATTTCCCAGGCGGCCATGTCAGAAAACATATGCCACGCGCACCGCGAGTTGCATGTGGCTACAACAATATCTGTGTTCACGATCTTGGAAACGTCATCTATCGCTGTGAAATCTTGGAAACGAATTTTGCAATTTAATTACATTGACGGTGACTCATATAGCTTCTGTAATATTATAAATCTGGTTATGCTGTCCCTTGGTCCAGGCATCGCGCAAAGTACTGCCGAACCAATTTCAATGTGGTACTGACAGTTTGAAAGTTTACTGTCTAGCTTCAAGTCTGCGGCACTTCTTATCACTCTACTTGACTGGGGGCTAGACATCATTGTTCGTTCGTACCAAGGGCAGAAAGATGGAACAGATCATACTGCATCGCTGATGAACATTTATTTACGAGATACACACCAAAGATTACGCTACAAACAGATGGACCCTTTGTATTCTGACTATGTGTGACTGTATTTTTAACTACGGAAGTTCAGTTATTTATTTTTTCAGTTTAATGAAATGTAGTTCATCAGAATAAACTGAAAATTTTAATAAATCTACTACATCAAAGATTAACACACCGATAAGCATAACAAAATTGTGGAGTTAAATTTATGGTAAATGTTAAAAATATTCTATGTTACAAATGATCTAAACTGATATAAGTGATCTGGCGGAAATACTAAAGAATTATAAAATTCATATCTTTGCAGATACACTAATTAATTATCATGGAAAAATGATGAAGCTGATAAATGATGCGTTAAAATTAGTTAATGAATGAGTAAATAAATACTTCTTGGCGGAGGCAATGCATGTAACTAAAATTAATTAGGTTGAAAATTATAAATATCTTGGCGAGCACCAAACTCACTCTTAGGCGAGTTCCAAATAGATCATGTAGCCATCTCATATCCAAACCACAGAGAAATTTTGAATGTCCAAGTTAGAAGGGGTGCAAACATAGATTCTGACCATTACTTGACAAGAATTAAATTAAAGTTGAGACCACAAAGGATCATCAGAAAGAAACCACCAATCCCAAAATTCGATGCAGGCAAAATTCAACCTTCATTTACAGAAGAACTGGACAGAAATAAAGCAGAAAATTGGCAACAACTCAAAACCAAACTGATTGAAACAGCACAAAAACTAATCCCACAGCAAAAACGCAGAAAACACCCTTGGTGGAACGAGCAATGTGACCAAGCAATCAAAGGACGACATCAAATGTACATCAAATGGAACAACAGAAAAACAGATGACAACTACAAAGAATACCTGAAAAGTAGGAAGGAAACAGCAAAACTAATCAGACAAACCAAAAGGAAATATGAAAATGGGCAACTGCTTGAAATTGAGAAAGACTTCCAGAAAAACAACACACGCAATTTCTACAGAACTTTCAAAAGAAAACTCACAGGATATCAACCACAAAGCCTCTGCTTTAAGAAAGAGAACGGACAACTGGCATTAAACAATAAAGAAAACTGTACAGTGCTCGCAGAGTATTTTGAAAAACTCCTAAATTGTCCCGAGCCAATACAACGTTTCGCACCACAAGAACCTAAAGAACAAAATCCAAATTCATTACCACCTGATGAAAATGAAATTGTTAGGCAAATCAAAAGACTCAGAAACAACAAAGCAGCTGGTGAAGATGGAATCACTGCAGAGCTTCTAAAAGCAGCAGGATCAAAAACTATAAAAGAGATCACAAAAATTATCCAAGACATTTGGAAAACAGAAAAAATTCCAGAAGATTGGAAAAAATGCGTTAATCCACCCTTTACACAAAAAGGGAGACAGAGCAAGTGTTAATAATTATAGGGGAATCTCACTGCAGTCAGTGCCATACAAAATTTTCTCCCAGTGTCTCCTCGATAGGGCTCAACAACAACTAGAACCAAGGATCGGAGAATATCAAGCAGGATTTAGACCAGGTAGATCTTGCGCAGAACAAATACTCAACCTAAAACTTATCCTCAAACATCAAAGAATTTGTAGCAACCGTTTAGTCTGCACATTTGTAGATTTTAAAAAAGCATATGACTCAGTTGATCGAGAGTCATTATTCAAAATATTGAAAGAACAAGGCTTAGACCCCAAAACTCTTGCTTTAATACAACAAACACTAACAGAGACAAAGTCCAAAATAAAATTTTAGGGGAGATATCAGAACCCTTCATTATTAAAACAGGAGTTAGACAAGGAGACGGACTTTCTCCATTACTGTTCAACTGTGTCCTTGAAAAAGTGTTACAGGAATGGCGGAAACAAAAATCAATCCTTGGAATTGACCAGCCAATTATATTAGGCAGAGGAAAATTGAAGATAGATTGCCTAGCATTTGCAGACGACTTAGCAATCTTAACCCGTGACATTGCAATAGCCCAAAAACAGATCGAACTCTTGAAAGAAGTAGCGGAGAAAGTGGGTCTACAGATTTCATTCGAGAAAACAGAATTTATGACCTGCAATAAAGAAACGCCAAAATACATGGAGACAAAATATGGAAAAATTAAACGAGTCTCATACTTCAAGTATCTCGGTGAAACAATCCAAGAGAACGGAGCTGAAGCAAAAGCTAATGAAATTAGATGCCAAAAGATGGAAACAGCTTATCGCCTAACACAAAATGTCTACAACAAAAAATGCATCTCCAAGCACACAAAACTGAGACATTACAATACAGTTATTAAACCTGAATGTCTTTATGGATCGGAAACACTTATTTTTAACAGAAAAAAAGATATAGAAAACATTGAGAAAAAAGAACGCAAAATTATAAGGAAAATTTTGGGCCCAAGACTCATAGGAGACCAGTACAGACTCAAAAGTAATCAGGAAATTCTACAGTATGCAGACATTCACAGTGATATTAGAAAACGCCGACTAAAATTTTATGGACACATCAAAAGAATGAACCCTAACAGACTTACAAGACAAATAGTTGAATTCTATGAAAACCGAAGTAAGTCAATATCGGATACAATGAAATGGATTGGAGAAATCAAGAAAGACCTCAAATTAGCAGGAATTGTTCCAGAAGATTTCGAAAACAGAGACACATTTAAATCAAAAATTCACAAGTGGCAAGTTGACCGGGAGGAAAGATTAAAGAAAAGATCAGGAACAACATGGTCAGATGAGAGGAAAGAAGCCCACAGCAAGCGTATGAAGGAAATATGGGCACAAAGGAAAGTGAACAAACGCTTCTGAGTACTTTGCGTAGTCCTAATGGGCTTATCCGCAAATAATAATAATAAATATCTTGGCGTAGTTATAGATAATAAGCTTAAGTTTGTAGATCATGTAGATTATATAAACAAAAAAGAAGCAAAAAAGTGAATTGAATAAACAAATTAAGAAAAGTATTATCTAAACTAGGTAAAGAGCTATTGTTTAAAACAATTGTGCTGCCTCGCATAAGATACTGCTCCACATTATTAATCATGGTGAGCAAATGAGAAATTATCTGGTTGTAAAATAACTTTAATAAGTGAATGAAGGCTTTACTAAATAAAAGATGAACCGGAAATGCGAGTAAAACATTAAGCCTTAGGGCCTTATTACACTAGGCGACTTGGCGGCGCAACCAGCCGGGCAACTGGTGGCTCTGCTCGTCGCTGGGCACAGGGTCTTATGGAGCCTATTACACTAGGGCAGCCAGTGGCGCCGCCAGAAACTGGCGGCCGGCTGGCTGCCGGGCCCGGCCACCAGGCCGGCAACCACTGGTGGCGCAGAGTAGTGGCGGGGCATTGTATCTTACCTAGCTTATTACACTAGGACACCAGGCGGCGCCGCCAGACTCGCCACCACGAGTTCAGTCTACTGTTCATATGCCCTCTTCCTACTTTACAATTTTAAAATTGCAGAGATACTGAGTGACAGGTTTGGTGAGACAACTAGGGACAGTCATCCTCTGATGGCAGGGAATGAATCAGAGCAGAATATAAATAACGAACCTACAAAATTTGAAATAAATTCTCAGCAAATTGCGAAGTAACACAGAAAGCTAAAAGTGGTGTAGGCAATATTACTACAGATTTATTAAAGATTGTGGGATACGATATTGTACCTTACCTTAAAATTTTGTTTAAAATGAGTTTGGAGACTTGCTGCTTACCAGAGGATTGGAAAAGACCGATAGTAGTACCAGTTCATAAAGGAAGGATTAAAAATATGGTGAAAATACCTGGCCAATTAATTTGTCATCAGTGATAGGCAGAATGATGGAGAGATTGATATGCAACTATATCAGAAATGTCTGTGAAGATAGAAACTAGTTTTCATATCGACAACATGGCTTTAGGCAAGGATATTCATTTGAATCTCATATAGTGGGCTATATGCAAGATATTTAAAATGAATTGGAAATGGGAGACCAAGTTGATAGTGTGGCACTAGATCTTTTTAATGTATTTGACAGAGTGAGCGATAAAATGGTTTTAAATAAACTGAAATGTATTGAATTGGATGAGAAAGTTACTTGCTGGTCACAGGAATTCTTAAAAGTCAGAAAGCAAATGGTTAGAGTAGGAAATACATTATCAAGAAAAGTGGAAGTAAATATAGGAGTTGCTGTTCATTATTCTAATGAATAACTGTGTTACGGTCAGAATCTAGGTATTTTGCAAATGATACAATGGTATACAATAGGATAAAAACAGGTGAAGACTGAACAGTTGCAGGATGATCTGGATAGAATATCTAAATGGGTAGGTCATCCTGGAATAAAGATAAATGCCAAGAAGAGTCGGCTTATAAGATACACAGATAAATATATCTAAAGGTTAATTATGATTACAGAGTGGGGACAGATTTGCTTGATGAAGTGGAAATTCTTTGCATAACGTTTGATAAACTCAATTGGGCAGGTGGTAGAAAAAGGTTACAAAATCCTTCATTTGCTGAAGAGGGTGATGAGAGGATGTAACAGAGAAGTTAGGGACTTGAGTTACAAAACTTTGGTCAGATCACTGGTTGAATATGGTGGTGTAGTTTGGGACCACATTTTGGAGATCAAATACAGGAGTTGGAAGGTGTGCAAAGAAGAGCAGCTAGATTTGTTTTTGGAAATTATCGCAGGACCCAGTCAGTAACTGATATGATACAGAAGCTGGATTGGGAGTCATTGGAGGAAAGGAGTAGGGTGAAGAGAGTACTGTAAATGTGAAGGGCACATGTTGGTGATGGGACTTGGAGGGAAATTGGTAAAAGAATTAGGAATAGTGCATGGAAGGAGAAAGGCGACTATGACCACAAGCTTGGGCTCGATTTCATGCATAAGGGAGTAGAAAAAATTAATTTATCATTCCAGCTATAAAGAAAATTTAAATATATACATAAAGGGGAAATTAGATGACTAGGAAAATTGCTACCGGAGTGTTAGCTCCATCGCAATTAAATTAATTAAAAATAATTAAAATGAAAAAGGAAGGCGAATGGAGAGAAAGATGTATGTAAGATTCTATTGCTAAGAGAATCTATACTCTTTTTGATGAACTGTATTCAGACGACAACAAGTTTTTTAATTACTTAAGAATGTCTAAATCGTCTTTCATTTAATCATTGTACTTAGTAAAGGTTGATATTACCGGGAAAGATACGAAAATGAGAAATTCTTCTTGTTTTACCCCTTTGTCTTCTTTACACTTTCACTTCCACTCATTTCCACAGTGACATTCTGTAGTTCACTGGACATATTCAACTACACAATTCGCGTACAATGCGAGGATAACAGCAAAGTGACTGCTCGGTTGTGCGAGTGGCTGGCTGGCGGCGCCACCAGAATCCTGGTTGCGTCGCCAACAGAGACACCAGTGCCGCGGCTGGTTGCGCCGCCAAGTCGCCTAGTGTAATAGGGCCCTTAGGGTATCTGTTTATTGAGAAGGAAATAATTATATATGTCGGAAAGTGGATTGTTACCTAGATATGTGTCTAGACTAGAACAAAAGAATACTGATGTACATAATTCTAATACAAGGCAGGTAAATCATTTCCATTCAACTTATAATAGAAGTAGTGAAGCACAAAAAATAGTGTTGCACAAAGGTTAAAAATATATAACAAATTACCAGAAGAAATAAAAAGGACCAGAACTGTTGCAAGTTTCGGAGAAAAGCTGGGTAAATGGCTAGAGGAGAAAGATTGTAACTTTTATTTGATGTGATGGATTGAGTGAAGTTAACACCTTGTTTTGTTTTTCTCTTTTATTAATATGTTGTACGAATTGTGAGGTATTTATATTAGCCATAGACTATTTGAAAATAAGTAAATAAATAAATAAAATCATAGTAACCTAGTGTAATACTGGAACGTCCACAATATCCGACTCATAAACTATCCATTTCACAAAAAAAAAAATAAAAAAAAAAATAAAAAAAACATATCACAGAAATTAGAAATTACATGAATCGTAGACAGATGGCAACACTTAAGCCAGGGGTGGCCAACCCAAATGATCTTGCGGACCACCTTGGAAATGCGTCATGAATCCGCGGGCCGTATATAAAATTATATAACCCCATATTAGATTTAGACACACTATTGACTGTTTTTGGAGTAAAAAATTGAAACATAATGAGTTATTATTATTGTGTTTACTATTATTCTTACATGTAAACACAGGTAATACAATAATAATGATACTAAACGCACATTTTAAAGAAATATCTAACACTAAAAATTATATATATAAGTATAAAGAAATACATTTTGAATATATGGATACACAAATAATATAATTTTTAATACATTGGTTTTCACTACTTTGGTCATTACAAAATAAATATATTATGTAAAAGTGTGATTAATCTCGTGGGCCGGAAAAATATTCCAGGTGGGCCGCGTGTTGGCCACCCCTGACTTAAGCTCTCCAATTGCTCCAGGAACTGATAATCCCTGGTTCTGACTGTCCAGTGCAAACACAGGACCAATTCTTAATTACGAGCCGTATCGAGAATCAAGGCTTTGCACGTTCCGATAGCCTCCATTGGCAAAAAATAATAAATATTCATAAAGCTCAAGTATACAACATCGGTAGAACTGAAACAAAGATGATATTTATAATTCAGTATGGATTTTTATACTAGTTTCATTCCTTTCAGGTAAAGCCTTGAAGGCGGGCTACTATATAATCTCGAGAACACTTTCCTGCCTAATTAACTTAAGGAGAGGGAATGCGAAGGAAGTCGGCAGTGGCCTTTGAAGGAAACTACCCTGACATTCGCCTGGTGGGACTGCGGAAAAGCACGGAAAATCTTAGTCGGGATGGCCAGACGGGATTTGACGCCCTTCCCCACGAATGGTAGGTAGAAGTGCGAAATTGTAGTCTTTTTTTTATTTAGGTGACATAATATTTTTTTTTTCTTTAGGAGGTGGGCTGTTTGTAGTGTTACAAGAGCCCTTTCAGCCAAAAGAGAAGGGGTTGGGATAAGGAACGGGAAGGAGTTCAGCCATGGCCGTTCAGGAACCAACCCGGGATTCACTTGGAGTGATTTTGGGACACCATGGAAAACGGAAATCAGGATGGCATATTACGGAGTCAGATCTCACATTGAAAATCACAGATCCTCGCCGATACAAAAAAAAAACCCACAAAAAAAACCGAATTAAAGGAGATGAAGCAATTGTTGCGAGTATCAAATCTCCCAAAGAAGATCAACTCCCCTCATAAAAGTTGCAGGGTTTATTTTATCCGCAATGGATATTTCACCCTTACTGAATACTGTCGAACACACTATAAGATTGTTGGTGGTTTCATTAATATGATAAATAATCAGTCCACTATAAAGTTCAATTTAACATTTGTTTTTATTCTCAAATAAAACGAAGCCAACGATACTGTTTACATGAATACACACAATCCAGCGATTGTATACAACACTTCTTCCACAGACAATACAGTTCTTTTCGTCGTAAAATTTAGTTTTTGAAAACTTTGCCGAAAAACTAGCTGTTTCTCTGTCTTGGATGATCGCTTTATATAAACTCCACCGAAATTTCTAAAACACTTCAAAAGGTTCCGACAGATATTTCTCGAACATTAACAATACTTAAACAATCGAAACATACTAAAAACAATCAGAATTATTGCATAATCATATACAATCAATACAAAGTAATCAGAAATGGAAATTAAAGATACTTAAACACAAAATTATTCACAGAAATAATTTTAAGCTGTAGTGTATTGTCTTTTAGGCATCGTAACTTGCCTTAATACTTGTAGTTACAAACATTTAAGCAATTCTCTTACCTAATTCTGTTCTTAAACATAATAAATGGCCTTTAAATAATTTCTTTTCATAAAACAAAGTCTATATACATTGATTTACAGGAAATTGCAAAACAAACCTACCAGATCATATTTAACCAAACTCTAGCTTACTATCAGTGCTTTATAAAATCCAATTCCATTTAATTTTAGGTTTGAGAACACCTGGCTTGGTTCACAATGACTCCTTGGGGGAAAGTGCCTCTGATGACTAAATGATTTTTTTTTTTATATATATATAAATTTCATTCTTCCCAGCTGAAGGCTGGGTTGCGTGCTGCTGGTGGGTATCGGATCCCTTAACTTAGAGGGAGGGAAGAAGGATGGAAGTCGTCCGTGGTATTGTAGGGTACCATCAGTGTTGCCAACCCTGAAATCTAGCTGATTGTAGAATTTATCAAAAATTACGGTAGGTTTTTCGAAATTACGTTGTAGTTTGTTTTTAAAATACGGTAAAATTACGGTAAAAAATTAAATGTTACTACAGCAAAAAGTAAAGGCCAGAATTTGAAAAAATTCTATTTTTAATCTGAATCAGATAGTATAATTTTTATATCATTTTTATACATATCAATATTATGTTTTTGTATCATAGCGTTAGTAGGTTTAAAATCGATGTAGTTTTTCCCGTGTCGCTGTATAGCCTGTTCCGAAAAAAGATTTCCCTTAAGGAATTTTGTTATGAGTTTATTGCGCTTTTTTGTTTTAATGTCATTAACTTTACTGAACAATCGTTGGCACCCAGCATTCGAGTGTGGTAAGCTCAAAACAGCCAACATAAATTTCGGCAAGTGTTTAAAATAAGCATTGCTATCACAATATTCTTTGTTCAGCAATCATTCTTCCAGAAACTTCTGCTAATACCGCTTTCTCTTCGCTGGTGTTGGTGTTAGGGTATCCTCTTTCTCCAGAAACGCTGTCACTATCACTCACTATATTTTCAATTTCAAAATGTCAACTAAGAATACTGACAGACTTAATTCAAAAGTTCTTAGGACTCATCCACAATCAAATATGGCAATTACCTATCATTTTACGTATCAGGAGTTGGAGAGGGTGCAAAAAAGGGCTGCTAGATTTGTTTCTGGAAATTATCGCAGAATGCAATCAGTGACGGATATGATAAAGGAGCTGGAATGGGATTCATTGCAAGACAGGAGGAGGATGAGGAGGGTCATGGGAGTGTACAGGGCATATACTGGCGATGAGGCATGGAAAGATATTGCAATAGGTATGAAAAGTAGTGCATGGAAGGGAAAAGATGACCATGACCATAAACTGGCACTCGATTTCGGGCACAAGGGTGTAGGAAGATTCTCTTTTTTAGGTAAGGGTGTCAGGGATTGGAATGAGTTACCAAGAGAAATGATGAATAATTTACCGAAAACTTTGAAAGAATTTAAAGATAAAATTTGTAGAGGGTAAATGTAGGTAGGTGCAGGATAGGGGGAAGATGGGTGTGTAGGGAAATTGCCACCGGAGCCTGTGCTACATTGCAATTAAATTAAATTAAATTAAAGTTGTTCGCGTAATATCTCGAATCTCAAATTGGGGAATTATCAAAAATTAAACGCGTATAAAGGAAAAAAAATAGTGTTGTCAACAGAATAAAAAATAAATACCCAAATAAAACTAAGGATGCATTATCATCGGTAGATAAACTCTTGAAATTTTGAGAATATATCACAATTACCTAAAAATTACGGTTTATTTTGTTACCGTAGTTATAACCCTACGGTAAGTGGTAGATCTATGCTGAATACGGTGTTTTTACCGTAATTACGGTGTAGTTGGCAACACTGGGTACCATCCCGGCATTTGCCAGGAGTGACTGAGAGAAACCACGGAAAACCCCAGTCAGAATGGCCGGACGGGATCTGACCCACGCCCTCCCGCATGTGAGGTAGGAAGGCAAATTTGCCCTCCTCCTAATCCGGTGTCTAAATGAAATACCTTCAACGCATTATAATATGGGAGAGCATACGAACAAACTGTGACAGAGTTTTTGTCCTTTAATTCCGTCTCGTCTCAGGGGAGATAAACCATTTCACTTCCTCGCGTGGGAACACTAAGCGGATTACAAGTTGGTACGCCTGCAAACAGAGCGCGCGACTCGAGCAGCGAAAATTAAAACCAACTTCGCGGAAGAACACAGAGGCCATTCTTGTTCCGTGGTTCACCTGAGTCGGCGATTAAAAATCTTAAGCGTGCGTTAATTGAGAAACTTGGTCCAACTCGAGAAGTTCCGTCGGGGAACCTGAAATGATGACCTACAGCGTAGTAGCAGTGGCTATGACCAGATGTCCCAACCTGCTGGGAACACTGCAAACTATAGAATTGGATAGGAGGAGCGTTTAAATTTTCGGGTCATATCCCTTCAACAATAGTGTGGGGTAGCATCCAAACATTCCTACGCTCAATGTGTAATTTTTTTTACTTATGGCTTTACACTTCGTCGACGTCGAGGTCATTAGAGGCGGGAAAGGATTGGGGAAAAGGAATGGGAAGGAATTCGGCCATGGCATTTTGAAGGAAGCATTATCCTGGTGTGATTTTGGGTAAAGCATTGAAAATACCAATCTGGATGCTTGGACAGGGATACGAACCCACGTCCTCCCGCGTGTGAGGCCAACACTCTCGGTTTTGGTAAGCTAAGGTATTCTTAAATTCAACGAAGTTATCTCGCTTTATAACACCTTCGCTTCGTATCAATCGTTATATACATATTCGTCAACTCGTTTGTGTTTGTTCCGTGATCAGTACGGCACAGCTGGGGCGATTTTGGTAAAACTTGGAAGAGATGTTTTACAGTGACATCTAAAAACACTGTAGGCGCAAATCAACCCCAACCCACCCCCTTCAGGTACGTTGGTACTGAATAATTTAAAAACGTATGACGAATGGACCGACTGATTCGCATCACATTTTTGTGTCAACCTTTGAGATTAAACATAAGGTGGAGTTAAATCTTCTCTAATCAACCCCTGAGGATTATCAGCACGCCTAAGGCGTGTAGGGGACGTCTTTCTAAAATTTTTGACTGGTTCCGAAAAATGTTGAGGTGATTTTATTTGAACATGATACATATGTTTGTCAGTAACTAGCAGAAAATATTTTAGGGCTAAATTAACCCTAACTCACCAGTTTCTGGATAGGGTGGAGTTCAAATACGTACAACAATTGGCCCGACTGAGATGAAATTTGATTCACATATTTCAACCTATCAATCTAAAAGTAAGGTTGTGTTAAATCTCTTCTAATAAACCCCTCAGAGTCACTTAAATAATATTATTCCTTTCATTTTCTTCCGCGAGATTCTAGTAATAAGACCTTGTACTCTGCTAGTAAAGCTAAGTTCTTTTTTTGCTGTCATCACTCTCTCGACTGCTTCGATGGAATCCTCTACCTGTTTCTATCTGGAGCTCACGCTAACCTCTTCATGTCAGCATATTCATTACAACTTACCTCCTCAATATATACTGTTGTAGTTCCATAAAGACGTTCGACGAGTTACAGGCGTGAACTGGTAGGGACTTGCTCAAGATCGATCAGCCTGGAAGGAACTGAAACAAAATTATGCAGCATTAACTTGTGAAATATAGCTCATCTGGCTTAAAGAGGCTGCATCCTGAAATAAGGATTGACAAAACTGTACAAATAACAAATAATATCCATAGTTAGGCTATATCTCTCTAATCAGGCACCACAGAAAAAAAAACTATTGAAATAATTTTGATGGCGTTTTCAAAGACTGAAAGCTTAGGCTTTGGCACGTACTATGAAGCACTGCAGCAGAAACTAAAAACCTCCATTTAACATAAAAATAAATGTAACATGGAGCGTAATGTAAAAACTACAGAACAGAGTTTGTGAGGTTTTGTCATTTGAAAGTTTAGGTTCTGGCCTAGATTTCGAGGTGTATATGTTCAAGGAGAAAAGAATCAGTATGCTACGATTTGCTAATGACGTTGTCCTGTTAGCAGAACAGATTAAGGATATTAAGGAGTTACTCAATGTCGTGAATAAAATAATGAAGGAAGATTATGGATTAAATATAAAACAAAGCAAGACAAAAGTGATAAAATGTAGCAGAAATGATAGCACTAAAAGTGGATTAAATATAAAAATAAGATCAGATGCGATAAAAGAAGTAAATAAATTTTTCTACTTAGGAAGTAAATTACAACTTTTGGACGAAGCAGGAATGATGTTAAAACGAAAATAGCACTTGCGAAAAGATCTTTAATGAAAAAGAGAAATCTGTTAGTTTTAAACATTGATCTAGTAATTAGAAAGAACCTTTTAAAACTCTATGTGTTGGGCACAGCACTTTACGGTAGCGAAACATGGACTTCAGGAATGCCAGAAAGAAGGAATATTCAAGCATTTGAAATGTGGTTCTATAGATGGATGCTGAAAATTAGGTGGACAAAAAAAGTACTAAATAAACGAGTTTTGAATATGATGGGTGAGAGAAAAGAAGTTTGCGGAAGAGGCTTACAGAAAGAAGAAACAGGATGGTAGGTCATATTTTGAGACATGCTGGATTGGTTTATTTTTTTAGTGGAGGGAACAGTCGAAGGTAAAACTGTAGAGGAAGACAGAGATTATAACAAATGAAGCAGATAATTGAACATGTGAATTGAAGTGGTAGAGCGGTATATTGAGATGAAGAGATTTGTGAAAGATAGGATAGGATTGAGGATTGCATCAAACTAGACGAGAGATCGAGCACAAAAAAAAGACAGCACATTCTCTTAACTGCGGACGGAACAGAAAATCTTCTCAAAACAGGAACAAGTAATTGCGTCGCAGTTCGCTTAGCGATGAATCGCGGTTCTTCACAATAATGGATGACCATCGTAGGCGAGTATGATGGTGACCTGGTGAGAGGTCCCACTCTCCCAGTGAGAGGCACAGCGGTGTTACTCCTGCCATCATGGTGTGCGGAGGCATCGGGTGTGACTCTAGGTCACGGCTGGTAGTGATTGAGTGAACTCTGACGGCTACAACGGTACGTCACGGACATCCTGCGTCCTCATGTGTTACTCCTGGCGTCATGGTGTGGGGAGCCATCGGGTGTGACTCCAGGTCACGGCTGGTAGTGATTGAGGGAACTCTGACGGCTCAACGGTACGTCACGGACATCCTGCGTCCTCATGTGTTACCGCTCACGCGACAGTGTCAACAGGACAATGCTCGTCAACACACGCCACGTGTCTCTATGAACTGCCTGCGTGATGTTGAGGTACTCCCGTGACCAGCAAGATTCCCAGATCCGTCCCCGATAGAACATGTGTGGGACCAGCTCTGACGTCAACTCCGTCCCAGTGCCAGTATGCAGGATATCAAGGACCAGTTACAACAGTTGTGGCCAGCTTGCCTCAGGAGAGGACACAACGGCTTCATGACAGCCTTCACAACAGAATCAGTGCATGCATCCAGGCCAGAGGGGGTGCAACGTCATACTGACAAGTTTTTTATAAAAATGACTTGATTTTGTGATCTCTGAAATCCTATTCTATAAAAAGTTAACGTGGCGTCTGCGTGCGTCGTCTATAGCTGCTTCTCCTATTGGTTAACGAACGGCCAATCATCAGCCACCATATTACGTTCGTACCACCATCATGCTTTTCGTTTATTTACAGCTAGACGCAGAAATTTATATAAGGAGAAGAAGATTCAATATTTACGCTATTTTATCAGTTAGACGCAGAAATTCATGTAAGGAGAAGGGCATTCAATATTGACGCTATTTTATCTGTATCAGTGATAAGGACTAGGTTAAACCATAACCTATGAATTTTTTAGGCAGACGGTAAGATACAACGAAGTTTATTAAAAACTAGGAGAAACGTAGGTAATGCGAAATGTATTAGTCAAATAAATAACAGTTATCCGTTTTCAAAATTATAGTCCCCGTCATACGAAGTGAAATGCATTTATTTATTTTAAAATATTAACCAAGTACTCTGATAATCTAACCAGAGTAAGGTATTCACATAACGAAAGATATAATTAAAAATGATTCTTTTCCTGAATACATTCCTACTACCATTATAGATGATACCCTTAGTATTTGATACATGTGTTAGCTATTAAATGAGATTTAAGATAACCTTTTTATTAGATTTAAATCATCAACTGTATAAGCCATGTGACACTCGCAATTCAACAACGATAGTATTGCCGCAAAATAGCAGTGAGCAGAGATATTAGAAATACGGAGAGCAGGGGGAAAAAATAATGCGAGGCAATGTCACAAAGTTAGAATTAGTACGTCCGTTTAAATTTACATATTGCTTTTTATTTATCTACGACAGCCAGATGCAAAAATTAAAATTAATATAAGGAGAAGGGTATTTATTCTATGATTACATTATATTACCTGTATCAGTTAGATGATGAGAAACAATGAAGTTAATTCAAAACTCAGAGAAATGTACGGATCGCGAAATGTATCCACCCAGGTAAATGACCGTTATCCGTTTTTGATATTCTAATAAAATTAAAGTAAAATGAATTTATTTAAATAAATCATAGTAAAATACCCCAATAATCTAACCACAGTATGGTACTCTTATCACGAAAATATCATTAAAAATGGTTGATATTCGATTTCCATACAAGTTTTTCCAGAATAAATCCAGACTACCACCATAGGTGCTGCCTGTCGTTATTCATATGAGGGTAATAAAGCTATGATTTTCGAATGCAACGTTGTGGAGGTTGTGGATAAATAGACCAGAATCGTAACTGACACATTTTGTTGCAGCATAATTCGCTCTGAAATCAGTTTTACAAACCATTTAAACTGCTTTCATAAGCACCATGTTATTGAACGTATTAATTAATGCGGGTGAAAGTAGTTCCATACTTATCGTGCTAAATTGTGCCTGGACCAGGAATAAAATTGATATTACATGGACAGCAAAAGTTTTCGGGAATCCTAATTTGTTTTTAATTTTATTGGTTCTATACTTCCGTCGTCATTAATTCAGTAGAAGTTACTGCAGTATTGCTATGTGAACAGCAAATCAAATATTTAGAACACTAGACGACCCGTGCGAAAATTTCGCGAATAAAATGCGATGAATAGTGAGATTGAATATAAAGTCACCAAGTTCAGCCATTACTCTTCATACTCCTACTTCATTTATCGATTTTGGTTAGAAATCCAGGGAGATAAATGGCTCGAAACACAAAAAACGTATTTTAGAAATATTGACATTTTTGCGTTTTATGGGTCGAATTACGAAAAATTCCTTTCTTAGAATATAATGTTACCACGACGGAAACCTTAGTCTTTAATACGATATGTCATTTATCTATATCGATTAGATATCAAGGGAAATATAAGGCTAGTGACACAAAAATACGTTGTAGAACAATTTATACTTTATCCCTTTAATAGTTGAATTCCAAACACTTCTTTCTTAAAATATGATGTCAGCAAAGCTGAGACATTATTCCTCACGATCGTACTTGATTTATCGATTTTGGATAGATATCAAGGAAGATAAGTGGCTCGAGACACAAAAAAAAGCATTTTAGAAAAATTGATTTTTTTGCCTTTTATGGATCGAATTACGAAAAATTCCTTTCTTAAAATATAATGTTACCACGGCGGAGACCTTATTCTTTAATATGATACCTCATTTATCTACATCGGTTAGATATCAAGGGAGATAAATCGCCTGTGACACAATAATCGGTAATAGAAAAATTTATACTTTTTTCCTTTAAGGGTTGAATTCCAAAAACATTCTGTCTTAAAATATGATTTCACAAAGCTGAGACATTACTCCTCATAATCCTACCTCATTTATCGATTTTGGTTAGATATCCTGGGAGATAAATGGCTCGAGATACAAAAAACGCATTTTAGAAAAAGTGACATTTGTGCCCTATAAGGGTGGAATTACGAAAATTTCCTTTCTTAAAATATAATGTTACCATGGCGGAGACCTTATTCTTTAATATGATACCTCATTTATCTATATCGGTTAGATATTAACGGAGATAAATCGCTCGTGACACAAAAATGCGTTATAGAAAAATTTATACTTTTTTCCCTTTAAGGGTTGAATTCTAAACACATTCTTTCTTAAAATATGATGTCACAAAGCTGAGACATTACTCCTCATAATCCTACCTCATTTATCGATTTTGGTTATATATCCAGGGATATAAATGGCTCGAGATACAAAAAACGCATTTTAGAAAAAGGGACATTTTTGCCCTATAAGGGTCGAATTACGAAAAATTCCTTTATTAAAATATAATGTTACCATGGCGGAGATCTTATTCTTTAATATGATACCTCGTTTATCTATATCGGGTAGATATTAATGGAGATAAATCGCTCGTGACACAAAATGCGTTATAGAAAAATTTATACTTTTTCCCTTTAAGGGTTGAATTCTAAACACATTCTTTCTTAAAATATGATGTCACAAAGCTGAGACTTTCCTCCTCATAATCCTACCTCATTTATTGATTTTGGTTAGATATCCAGGGAGATAAATGGCTCGAGATACAAAAAACGCATTTTAGAAAAAGTGACATTTTTGCCCTATAAGGGTCGAATTACGAAAAATTACTTTCCTAAAATATAATGTTACCATGGCGGAGACCTTATTCTTTAAAATGATACCTCATTTATCTATATCGGTTAGATATTAAGGGAGATAAATCGCTCGTGACACAAAAACGCATTGCAAAAATTTTGATACTTTTGCCCTTTAAGGGTCGAATTCCGAAAACGTTCTGGCTTAATACATGACGTCACTAAAGCGGAGATCTTAATCTTTAAAACGATACTTCATAAAACGGTTTCAGATAGGTATCCAGGGAGATAACTGACTCGTAACACAGAAAACAGCATTTTAGAAAAATTTACATTTTTGCCCTTTAAGGGTCGATTTCCGAAAACTTTCTTGCTTAAAATACGATTTAACCAAAGTGGAGACCATAAGCTTTAAAATGACACCTCATTCATTGATTTCGGTTAAGTATGAAGGAAGATATAGCCTTGTGACAAAAAAATACCTTATAGAAATAATATATATGATTACAAAATCAAAGAAATTAGCATTATGTAATAACAATTCCGTATAATTAACCAACTGCAAAAAAAGGAACTGCCAGAATATGGCGTTCAAACCGTCATTTTTGACGGGCTCGAAGCTAGTAACATCATAACCCGTGAAGTTTCATTTCATTTCCTCCCTCCCTTCTGTGATCTCCACTTTTGTTTGACAGACAGTGTATTTTGGTTCGTCAACAGATCCTGTCCTTGCTAGTAAAATCACTGCCAAACCCTGACAGTATTATAAGAAAGTGTGAAAGGGTGGTACCTAGATACTACAAAGTGAGCTGTTAATGGCGCAAAATACTTTTGCATTGTGGAAGAACACTCAATGTTGATGCTAAGTAATACCAACTTTAGTGTGCGATTCGATGGTCGAATTTTGGAGGTTTAGAATAAATGGAGCTCTCATACTTCTATTACCAGAATAAGTCAGAAACCATTCACAGTGTTGTAAATCGTTATCTGTCGACTCTTCTAAACATGGCCTCTTGTCACATTATGCCGTTTATTGCGATGTTTTCGCCTTAATGGGTAATAACTAAGCATCGTTATACTACTGTTCATGCACTACATATAAATCATTGAATAAACCTTGTACTTCTTTTATCAGGATTATCCACAAATGGAAATAGATCACTTGTAACCAACAATCGAACATCAATCAATGATCAGCTTACACCCTCCTCAGCCCACTCCATTGTTCTCACTTCACTTTTTCTTCCAAAGATATTTTATTATTTATTAATGCAGCTCAAAGTAGGGTATAATGGCTTGTAATTTGTCACAGTTTCGAATTTGACAGATCGCTCTGTTGTGTTTCACTTCAGCTAAATTTCAATTTACATCACAGACAAACCGAGCATGGTGGACGAGCTATAACGCTCTGGCCTCGCATTCGGATGGAATCCCCGTCCGGCCATCCAGACTTAGGTTTTCCACGATTTGCCCAAATTACTCCAGGCGAATGCCGGGATGTTTCCTTACTGCGGACAGGGTTTGGGATCTAACCCAGGACTCTAGCGCACAATCTGTAGATTAGGAATCGTACACCACCACCTCTGCTACCCTGCCGGCCAAGTCCACCACCAGGACTGGAACCAGCTAACCCTTGACCTCTGAGAAGGCAAAATTTCTGTTAGCAAGTATGCCAAATGTCTTTTTCTAATATATTTCTGCCGTTAGTTTCAACATTCCCTATGGAGATATACTTTAAATTTTAAGCAAGCGCTAGTAAATGGTTGCATACTTCCCAGGCGTAAATGCAGTAGTGACACGTTCAGATCGTTCGGATACATATGAGCACGGTAGTACAAATTTAAATACTCTGCTCTCGAATTTAGCAAACCAAATTCCGGTCGCGTTACGCGTCCCTGCACACGTGTCGTTCCCACAGGAATTGATGAGTGTGCAAAGGTGCGGTGAATCTCTGATTTCTGAAGCGCACAGGTTGTAGTTACTCGAAATTTGACTGCACGAAATATGATTTAGTTTCCGTCGCGAATAACATATCTGTAACTGCCGACACCAAACTCAGTGAAATACATCAGATATATTACAGTGATGGTACCAGCCACCTTAACTGAAAGTCTGGAATGGTAAAGACGAGAAAGGATTAATTACTGGGATGAGCGCAAGTTCCGTCTGATTTAATTTAAAAAATACGGTAAAGTGCATGTGAGTTATTATATTTACATTTCCTGTTCTGGAACTATTAGCTTATAAACTGAATCCATTTTCACATTATTAAACTTCACACACCGTTGAATATGTTGAAAGACGCTGGATGATTTACATAAGAAGCAAAGATTAAACGTGGCACTACCGTCTATGAAATAGGAAATTCTCTGGTGTTCGCGAAATCAGAATTGATAATGACAATTTTGGAAGGATCTATTAGTTTTTGCGGGGTAAAAACTGTCCTATGTTACTACCCACACTATGTACTAGCACCGAACCTAATTTCATTTAAATCTGTTCAGCAATTGAGGCGTGATTGAGGTATATAGTCCAAACATCCAGCCATACATACATCCAAACATTCATATTTATAGTATTATTAAGACTGAAGACGATATTAATTAAAAAAATGTTTTGTTTGCAACTATTTTTGATTGGTTTACAGAGCTTAAGTACGAAGAAAATTAATAGTAATTGAAGGTAAACAAGAAAAACGAACAGGGAACGATAAAGATGCCGAAGCAAAAGAACAGTATAAAATTTAATAAACAAATAAAAATATTTTTGTCGCAGAACGCTACAGATGGTGTTCAGGTCACGGATAGAACACGCGGAGTGGTTGAGGCTGCGTTGCGTTACGTTACAAACAAACAAACAAACCAGGGCTCGTTAAGAGATTTCATTACACAGGTGTATGCGACAGCGCGAGCTGATGAGAGAGCAGGGTATTGATAACCGATTAAGTTGGCAGCTCTGGAGCAGAGTCTAATTAGGCCCCTCAGGGTGGTAAACACGGACAGGGCACAAAACACCGCACTACTGTGTAAATGTTTGGCAAGTGTTGCCGGGTAGGCAGACTTCTCCGTACAGCCGAACGTAACATCCGAAGCTTCTGCGCTGACTACCTGATAAGAAATACTGAACAAACAACACATCAGGAGGAGACTCCGCCATTGTTATGAACCAGCAAACGCCTGAAAAAGTTTCGCACACTATAGCTACCCCACGCCCTATTTATAATAAAAATCTGCTCAAAAATTATAAACGCGAAAGTAGCTTTGTATCTCTATCAGGTTTTTAATACTAAACGGCTAAATCGATCTTGGTCAAATTTGACAAGGAAATACTATGTATTATTAGGAAAGACATAGAATATTTTTTTTTTTTTTGGCAATGAACATAATTTGTCACGAAATTTTGAAAACCAACCGAACGGTGACAAACAGACGGATAATCTATACATTAATACGCTAAGCGAAAACTTATGATACATTTTTAAGAATATTGCGCGCACGGATAAGTGTGAGATTTGGCATAGTTAAAGATTATATGGAGAAGAAGTGAAGGAAGCTAAAATCAATATATAATATGCGTTACAAGTACATTAAATTAAGTAAAATAAAACGCTCGCTCGCCAACGTAGTTCGCTCAGATGGCTGGTAGATGGCACAACTAGCGGCCTTACTTTGTCTTCTTTGGTGAAAAAAATCAGTCGAAATTAATCTCTGAACTTATATAGAAGCAAGAAGCAACATTTCGAGGGCTGGTAGATAGCGCACCTAGCGGCCAGAATATTGGGCGAACGGAGGAACTTAAAGAAATATAGAAAGCTAAAATTATATATAATATATTTTACAAACCTTGAAATCGATATAAGCAGTGAGAGATAATCGATTGCTTCAGTTGTAAACAAATGCGCAGTTTGTCTCTGGTTTGCGACATGGGCTGCGCAGAACGAATTTCCCGTAAACTTTTTACTCTTGGTCCAGGCCGAATTTCAACCTAACCATGATCACTATGACAAAACGAATCTATTTAGGTTGATATGATCCCTGTACCGATAATTTTTGTGTCATTTTTACTGTTCTGCTAACATTTCGCGGTTGCGGAGCATCCCATATTTCGGCATTTTTAATTTAATTCGTGGCGACTTTTCCGGAAAAGGAGAGTGCTAAACGTGAAGAGGACACTATTCGGAAACAGTTAATCCAAATTTCAACAGGTCAGTAACAGTTTTTCACTGGTGGAGAATGTCCCACCCCACCCAAAAATATAATAAGCATAGTTAATACATGTTACAAATAGATTATTAAAATAAAAAATTAATTTGCGAACGTGTGTGTGCGCGTGAAATAGTATCGGAGCCAACGTTCTTACGTGAATTCCCCGCATTGAGACACTCTGCGGTCTTTGGTAAAACGAAAGGCTCGGATAAAGTAGAGATTAATGTTTGAAGTTATGAAATGAATACTTTGAAAGGGAATGTAGTGATTCTGCCAGATACTATATGGTCATTTGATTATTTAAAATGTTAAACTTTTGTTATGTGTCTTTTGATTTTTTAATTTCAGTAATTTCATTAGAGAGAGAGAGAGACAAGAAATAAGGAATACTTATTTGCGTGAAATTAAAAATGATAATAGACCAAATTTAAATAGCGAACACACAAAATGACGAAATTATTTTGATAGATACATTTAAATGCGCATGTTTAATAAAGCTAAAGCAGTTTTCCGGCCTAAATAAACTATCGATAAATACATTTCATCATTTGCTATGGTTAGATTAGTAGCTAAAATTTAGCATACAGTCACGCGTGGAGTGTATCGTTTTAATTTTATAGATAATGCAGAGAATTACTAGATTATTACTCTTTCATGAAAGAAACTAAACAACCTAATGAATACGGTCGAATTTCGATCGCTGGGTGATCACTAGTATGTATAAGTCTATGTAATGTTGTATCAGTCGCTCAGGCTTCGTTTCTCCCGCAATTAAATCGTGAATGATCTGTTTATAAATTTTGTGTGCAGACAAACCTTACCATAGCTGTTGATTTCCGCTGCATGCGATGTCTGTCAATAAATACCAGGAACAGACATTGAAAGAAGGAGGGGTACAATTTAAAATAAATGATTTTTCCATGGACAGTCGTGTAGAAAACGGTATAGACATAGGATGTCCCCATAAGTGACATAATAATAAATTACAAACATAAATCTGCCGAAAGAACTGTATAGGTAGTCTCCCAGAGTTAACCCCTCCATCAGTCTTAGTTTGTTACTATTTATAAATATGTTACAAATTGGTTCTGTGCATGAGACTGGTTCGATGGTAGAATGGTATGGTGCTCGCTTGTTTTTACTTATTGCTTTACGTTTCGTCGACGTCTTGGTCATTAGAGGCGTGATGGAACTGAGGACTAGGAACGGCCATGGCCTTTTGAAGGAAGCATCCCGGAATTGGCCTGGAGTGATTTAGGGAAACCATGGAAAACCCAAATCTGGATGCCCGGACTGGGATTCGAACCGCCGTCCTCCCAGATGCGAGGCCAGAGCGTTACCGCTCACCCACAACACTCGTTTTTGCACCGCGTATTTGGAAGTGGGGCAGCGTTTTCCGAACTCAGTGGTGTGCGTAAAGTTTATCACAACTGAAGCCTGCTGTAAATTGCGAAACACAAAAATAATCAAGAGCTGCGTATGTGCTCCGCTGTCTGGGTTAATGCGTTGCGCCAGAGAGCACACGCAATATGAAACGCCGCCCGCCTTAAATATCCGTTTTAATTAAACCAGTCTTCTTGTTTCTGTGTTGTGGACAGTTAAACCCGCACAGTTCTGCTCAAATCCAACAGCAGCGACCTCAAAAGCTGACCGCTAGCATCTCTGGAATAGCTGCGTAGTCTATTCCTCTCTGGTTATTAATATCTTTGTAGTACTGCCTGCTTATTGTCTCTGGTCCTCGTCATTGACAGCCGTAACTGCAGTTAAAATCAAACAACCACAGACGTTAACATGTTTAGATTCTTTAATTAACAGAGGGACATCTTTGACGGAAGTTATTTAATTTATAGTTCACAGGTTTCATACCCTAGGCATTGCCATCTTTGTTTCATCGATTTATTGCTGGAGGATTTCATAAACTTTAGCTATATCAATCTAACTTTGATATATTTACTGCATAACAATTACCTGAGCATTATGGTCTGAATACTTAAATTCTAATGGTTTATTTCTGCATTCATTTAATGTATTTTAGTAGCAAACTAAAATCTGTCAATATGGAATGAAGTAAAATGGCCAAAAGAGCCAACATATTAGATACGCGAAAAAAAAAAAAAAATTTCTATCATTATAACTAGAGCAGGAATTTCTGTTTGAAGATATGAAATAAAAATATCTATTCATATCATTAGATCATAGACTAAATTGCTCAGGTAACAGAACACGTTGACCAAGAGGAAGAAAAAAATTTCAAAATTCTTAATTTACTGAAGAAACTGAAGAGTAGTGAATTGAGGGAATGTGGTTGCAAAACGTTTGCCACACAATTGTTTGACTATGGTGGTGTAGTACGGAACAGACATTTCGGGTATGAAATACAGGAGTTGGAGGGGTTGCAGAGAAGAGAAGCTAGATTTGCCTCTGGAAATTACCGCAGAACACAATCTGTAAGTTATATGATAAAGGAGCTGGAATGGGATTCAGTGGACGAAAAGAGGAGGGTGAAGAGAGTGCTGGGAATGTTCAAGGCATATGTTGCTGATGGGGCTTGGAGAGATATTGTTCAAAGAATTAGGAATCATATATGGAAGGGGAAAGATAACCACGACCACAAACTGGCGCTCGATTTCATGCATAAGGGAGTGGGTTATATATAAGAAAGTGAGGGATGGAATACATCGCCAAGGAAAATGATGAAAACTTTACGAAAAACGCTGAAAAAGCGTAAAATCAAAATTTGTAGAGGGAAAAAGTAGACAACTACAGTAAAGTGAGAAAATGTTTTTTTTTGTTTTTTTTTTGTTTTTGTGGTTTTTTTGTTTTTTTGTTTTTTGCTGTCGTCAGTCTTTCGACTGGTTTGATGCAATCCTCCATCCCTTCCTATACTGTGCTAACCTCTTCATTTCTACATACCACTTACAACTCACGTCCTCAATTATCTGCTTCATATATTCTAATCTCTGTCTTCCTCTACAGTTCTTAACTTCGACTGTTCCTTCCACTAACGTATTAACCAATCCAGCATGTCTCACAATATGACCTACCAGCCTGTCTCTTCTTTCTGTAAGCTTCTTCCACAATCTTCTTTCCTCACCCATCATTTCCAAAACTCGTTCATTTCTTACTTTGTCTGTCCACTTAATTTTCAGCATTCTTCTGTAGCACTACATTTCAAATGCTTCAATTTTCTTTATTTCCGGTATTCCTAAAGTCCATGTTTAATTACCGTAAAGTGCTGTGCTCCACATAAACAGTTCTAAAAAGTTCTTTCTAATTCCTAGATCAATATTTGAAACTGAAAGATTTCTCTTTTTCATGAAAGCACTTTTTGCTAGTTCTATTCTGCTTTTAACATCATTCCTGCTTCGGCCATCGGTTCTAATTTTGCTTCCCAAGTAACAGAACTCACTTACTTCTCCTATTGCATCCGATCCTATTCTTATATTTAATTTACTAGTATAGGTATCATTTCTGCTATATTTTATCACTTTAGTCTTGCTTTGATTTATATTCAGTCCAAAATCTTCCTGCAGTATTTTGTTCATGCCATTAAGTAACTTCTCAATATCCTCAGCCCTCTCTGCTAACAAGACAATGTCATCAGCAATTCGTAGCATACTGATTTTTTCTCCCTGGAAACTTATGCCACATGGAAATTTTTCTTTGACTTTCTTCATTGCTTCTTCTACGTATAAGTTGAATATTAAGGGGGATAGACTACAACCTTGTCTCACACCCTTTTTAACTGATGCATGTCTCTCGTGATTCTCTACTTTTATCACAGCTACTTGAATCTTATATAGTTTATAGAGTATTCTTCTATCTCGATACTTTATACCTGACTTCTTTAAAATTTTGAACATCTTGTCCCACCTAACATTATCGAAAGCTTTTTCTAAATCAACAAATGCCATAAAAGTATCTTTGTTTTTCTTGATCCGCCCTTCAAGTATTATTCTTAAAGACAGAATTGCCTCCCTTGTACCGCGATTTTTTCTAAACCCAAACTGATCTTCACCTACTATCTCTAAAGGGATATTGGCAAATTTATGCTGGAGATGATCGCATATACCAATAATACCAGGGAAATTGAACACAAAACTTTGGTCAGATCATTGTTTTAATATCGAGGTGTAGGAGGAGTGTGAATAGAGAACTAGTACCATACAAGGGGTATGTTGATGATGGGGCGTGGGCAGATGTTAGTGGAAGAATTAAAAGCAATGCATGGAAGGGAGGGAGGAGATGACCATGACCACAAGCTGGCTGGTATTTTGATGTCAGGCATAGTGCAACAAAATTCACCTCAAACAGCTATCCATTTGACAGAACCGGGTGAGTATAGAAATTGATAATAATTATAATGGTGGTATTGTAGTTCCGTTTATTTTAAGCATGAAGTATTGTGAAATCTCGCCTGTTACATGCGGTCGATTATTATATTTTTCATTATTGATTTTTCATTGTTGATTACAAAGATGTTAGAAACATATATTAAACAATTTATATATATAAACTTGAATGTATGTATGTTTGTTTGTTCTTCTTACAAATCCACAGTTTTCATCCGATCTCGATGAAACTTTGCACGCTTACCCTTTTAAACAAGGAGAAAAATACTGTCTACATTTGGTTGGAAAATTATCTGCATAAATAATACTTGTTATCTTGTAATTTCGAAAAAATTACTGACGGCGATAAACAGACGCGTAGGATGTGTAGGTCTCTGTACTGCCTTTTCATATGGCGGTCTGGTAGCTCAGTGGTTAAAGCGCTTGCTTACTGCTGTTTGGATCGCGGTTTCCGGTTGAAATCTCCATGGAGGCTAAGATTCATAAAAATTGTTTTTGATCGTAAGAATCACGCCTAGGCCGGAGGTTATTCGGATTGAATGTTAAACTGCAGATATCACAAAGGTATGGGTGCAATGCGAGGCAAATCGTAGGTAGTCTTGCAATGCTGTAGGTGTACACTTTTTCCGTTATATTGATCCCTCAGGGTTGATTCACAGTCAGCGTGTGTGTGATCTGCAGTAGTAATACTATAAATGCGGAAGTAAGCCTCTGGCTTTTGTTACGTTTTGACAACTAAATGCCTATACCGATATTGACGGAATTTGACAAGAAAATTTGTAGGGAGGGCACAGGACATTTTTTTTCTGTATGATTAACAGTTGTAGTCACGAAATTTTGAGAACTTATCGAATGGTGACAGAGAGACGGATGTGTGTGTTAGTTTGTAATGTTACGTCGCTTGCTCAAGCTATGCTTCTCGCGCATTATGTTAGTGTGTAATTTGTTAATAAATTTCGTTTAGAGAAAAAACGTATTATTTAGTATAGATGTCGATTTACTCTGTCCTATTACTTTGTGTCTGTTTAAATGTTTCTGGCACCAGTTTTGCCTTCTTTTTTGACATGCATTGCGGGCGTAAACTGGCCTAAGTTGTAGCTCTAGCAGAGCACGAGCAGCTAAAGTTATAAGAACCCAAGCTTCAGATCCTCATGCTGAAGAAAAAAGAAAACACCAAGCTGAAATAAAGCGGTCCTTAGTTAACATCCCTCTCCCCCGCCACCACATCCCCTCGTCTTCGTTTGTTTTTCTTTTTTTTAAATATGTTGGAAATTGATTCTCTTCAAGAGACAGGTTCGACGGTACAATGATATAGTGATAGCTTTCCTGTCATATTATGCCGACTCGGTGTTGTTTGAGACCAATCCTTCGCTACCAACAACTTTCCATATTCAATTCTGGCAAAGAAATTCTTATTCCACGCGGACAAAGTCGCGGGTACCAGCTAGTATCCTTTGTGGACGAAAAGATAATTGTGTTTTGAGTGACTCGGTTACTTATATAGAAAATGTTTGTTCATGTTTCAAGATTAGATCCGAGAAACGTCTACGATTTGAAGTCTCATACCATGATAATTCCTCAGCAGAGTCGTTACGAGGCGCAGAGACGAGGAAACGCGAGTTATGCGGAAATGACGTTTAGTAGTCCTGCCCCATGCCGTGCCACGCAGCAGATTTTTAATTAAAAGCTTCTGCGGAAACACATTAAAACCAGTCCGCACGCAAACGAAGTCACGATATGAATTTCAAGCTCAGCTATGTACGGAAAGGAGTTTAGTATTTGGAGTGCTGAAAATGTAATGCGCCAGCATAAGCATTTTCAGAGCTCAACAAATGTTTGTCTTGCGTAAAAAATGGTTTACAAATTCAGAACATTAGCTTGCATGGTTTATACTTATAAAATAAAAGAAACTAAGCTTGGTTGATTGCTACTGGAGAAGAATATATAGCACGCTATTGCAGTTCGTTTCCTCATAAACTAAGCTAACCCGGTAGTCCTACCGGTAAAAGGGAACCTACAGTTTTACGTGACATCAGAACCACTTCGCATTTCACACCAAGCTGTACTAGAGGAGAAGAACGGGCTAGGTTGGAAACGCGGGTTAAAATCTCCGTGAGGCAATACAGATATAGGTTTTACAAATCTTCCCAAAATTAATCGTGGCGAATACTGGGATGGTTTCCTTTAATAGGCCATGGCCGAATTTCTTCCCGTTCCATCCTCCTCCGATCCTAATGACTTCGACGTCGACAAGCATGGAATCCAGAAATAAAGTAACTACACCAAATTTGTTTCAGTTCTATACAAACAAAACAGCCTGGATGCTGAAAATTAAGTGGACAGATAAAGTACGAGTTTTGGAAATGATGGACGAGGAAAGAAGTTTGTGGAAGAGGTTTACACAAAAAGAAGAGATAGGATGATAGGTAATATTTTGAGACATGCTGGATTGGTTAACTTGTTAGTGGAGGGAACAGTCGAAGGTAAGAACTGTAGAGGAAGACAGAGATTAGAATATATGAAGCAGATAATTGAGGACGTGGGTTGTAAGGGGTATGTAGAGATGAAGAGGTTAGCGTAAGGTAGGAAGGGACGGAGGATTGCATCAAACCAGTCGAAATAAAAAATAAATAAATTAAAATAAAATAAAATTAAAAAATTCGTGAAACATACATTGAAATGATTATTGAGTGTGAATGTTAAAAGCGGAGAAACATACGTTATACGCATTACTTTTGGGTTGGCTTCTGTTTTGGAGTCAATGCCTGTAAACAATTTCGTTTTAATTATGGCGGTGACCATTTCACGTTAGCAGCATTATCATTAGTAATTTGAAACAATTGGCCATTCGTTAGCAAATAAATTGAATGAACTTCATCAGAGTTACCGAAATCAAACAGCACGAAATGAAAGTAATAACAGCGAACTGCCGGGAATTGAGTAACTAAATAATTAGGGCCACAATGCGGTTGTACCACGAACAGGATATATACGCGTTCTGTATTAACCGCAGAAATGCAAGATTATTCAAAGATGATGTGATGATAATAAAGTTTTGGAATGGCGGTCCTGAAAACACAAACGAAACAGTTAGTCAACAAAACAATTACTGTGTAGACTTCAGAGTATTTTCTGTAGGCGCAATGGCGAGAGTAGCGCTATGGCTGGAAGATGGAGGTGTTGTAAGACAGAGAGAATACTGTATTTTTAATTTTAGTTTAAGTGCGAAGAAGCTCACCCTAAGGTGGGAATTTCCTACCTCCTATCCGCCTACTTTCATCTCTACAAAACATAATTTTAATTTCTTTCAGCATTTTAGGCAAGTTTTCAACACTTCCATAGTAATTTATTCAAATCCATGACTTGTTACATACAAAAGAAAATATTCCCTTACCATTTTGCCTGAAATCGACTGCCTGCTTGTGGCCACGGTCATCTATTTCCTTCCACGTACACTCTTAATTCTTCCATCATGCTCCCAAGGGCGCTTATACCCCCCTAAAGTAGATTTTTACTCCCCTAAAATCAATTTTCGATTTATTTGTAGATTTTTTTTTAATTTTTTTTTTATAAAAACGTGCCGTGTTTGGTTGAACATTGTCCTGTTGAAACATGGCACCATGATACTGTCGCGTGAGAGGTAACACATGAGGACGCAGGATGTCCGTGACGTACCGTTGTGCCGTCAGAGTTCCCTCAATCACTACCAGCCGTGACCTGAAGTCACACCCGATGGCTCCCCACACCATGACGCCAGGAGTAACACCGCTGAGCCTCTCCACAACACGGGGAGAGTGGGAACTCTCCCCAAGTCACCACCATCCTCGCCGACGATGGTCATCCATGGTAGTGCAGAATCGCGATTAATCGCTGAGCACAGTGCAACGCCATTCAGCAATACCAACAGATACGCAGCGCGAAACCTGGAAATTAAGTTCTGTTGCATTAAATGGGTCCTGCGAAGAATGTGAAATTTTGTATAACACTTAGATACCCAAAGATTCCTGCATCCGGCCTATGAATTAGATATCAAAAGGAGTCTCGTACCTTGCCTAAAGAAGTAAAAACGCCTAAGGATGTTATTGGAACTTATGTATTTTTTTTAACTGCTTTACGTCTCTCAACAGCGAGGTCTTTAGAGATGGGAAAGGATGGGGGCAAAGAATGGCAAGGAATTCGGCCATGGCCTTTTTAAGGAAGCATCCCGGCATTTGCCTGAAGTGATTTGGGAAGGAACGCATGTAAGTGGTGAGAGCGTTGGATGTTGCGAACCTAGAAGGAATGCGCCATTCGATGATGCATCCTCGCAGGCTGGGGGAGGGGAAAGAGTTTGGGCTTATTAAAAAAGTCCGTTAAGCCTGACAGTAATCCGCCGTTAACTTGGCAGCCACTTCGCTAAGTCCTTCTCCCGGCTTAATATCAGGCCCGTCACCGCAAGTTCCTATACTTGCCGGCACATCAAACGCATACCCGCTTACCCCCTCCGACACGTTGCAAACTTCGCGACAGACGAATACGTCCACCCACCAGATAAACTATTACCAGTCCCCCTCCTGGTTGCTATCTAAAAGAAGGATCTAAAAGTTAATGGACAGTTACGGTGACAAAATTGTTGGCAACTGTTCGGAAGAATATTACCAGTTACTGTAATTATTTTTGCTTCTGGCTGTACGGCTGTCTGGCTGTCTGGCTGTCGACGTCTTGGTTGTCAGTGGCGGGAAAGGACTGGGAGTAAGGAAACGGCATAAATTCGGCCATAGCCTTTTGAAGTAACCATCCCGGCTTATACCTGGGGTGATTTGGGGAAACCCAAATATGTTTGGCCGTACGTGGATTCGTGCCAAATGCTAGTTCCTGCACCGCTATATCTAGAGGTGACAGTAACACAATTCTAGAAGTTACCTCAAGGAATCGATGTTCAAGGAATAGCAGCATGATATGAGCCATTTACCTCAAAGCCAGTTCACCTTCAACTAGTGCACTTGTCCTGCTGCTCACCTCAGGAGCACTGTGTCCAGGTGTGCGAGTGGTGAAGTTGCCAGCTGACGTTCTTGCCCCTCCACGTGAAGGGGTAAGGGCAGCGGAGTGGGGATAGAGCAAACACACCTTGAACCGCCTCTGTCAAGTGAACGCACTATAGTCCACATTTCGGTTATGGTTTGTTCTTTCCTTTCCCGAGTCATCTTTGGTCTTACTTTCGGCGTCGCTATAGTCGGTTCACTCCCAGTCGGCGTTTCAAGGTCACCATCTTCTCTGCCTACTGATAGACTCTCCATTAAGAAACCAAATTTGTCCTTATGTCAATTTTTGAAGATTTCCTTTAATTACCTCGTCCTGTCATTGGTCGCCAGAGGATTTTACCTTTTCCCAAAGGTTACTGATAACTGCTGTTCTTTACTGAATTAAATCGTTCTACTAAATGAGAACACTGTCAAATCGATTTTCTTTTTTTTTTTTTAAATTCAGTGTTTATTTCTCGGTGTTGCTGTAAGATAATATGAGGCATCAGACTTCTTCAAAGACACTGAAAAACATACAAACATTCAAATAATCCAGCGATTAAACGCACAAACAAAATTCTGACAACTGGCTACTGACAACCAACTTGCAAATCACTAACTCGCTCGTCTCTGAGGCTTGTGTGTATAGACACTACAGAAAAATCCAGAATAACACAGAGAAAGCCGAGCGATGTTTCTTGAACGGCGACAATGCATACAACAATCAGACTTAGTACAAAATCGTTCACAATCATCATGAAACCAGTGGCGTTGCTAGGTCAACAACGGCCCCGGTGCAAAAAATTTATTTTGGGCCGTCAGGCCAGAGGGGTGACCGTTTTTTTTATTTGTGTTGCTGGTTGGGGCCCCCTGAGCTGAGGCTGGGGGCCCCTGAGCAGTGATTGGGGGTCCCCTGAGCAGTGAGGGCCCTTAGTGAGGGGCTCCCTGTGTGTCAGGGTTGTGCTTGGGGGCCCCCCGAGCGTAGGGGCCCCGGTGCACTGCACCGCGTAGCCCCATATTAGCTACGCCCCTGTATGAAACACACGAAACAGAAAGTGAATGATATTTACAGATATCTACGCACAAACTATATATAGACCTATATATATAAGGAGTTTAATGTTCAAGGTTTCCATTGGCTTAATTAATTTTGTGGTTTAATTTATTTTCTTTTGTAAGAGGAAAGATAATATTTAGTATGCGAGCGCATAGAGTGGTGTGTTCAAAGATCATCTTTGGTTTTTGGTTATGAAGAAAGATACCGGCAAGAAATGTTGGCAGCATAGCGGACGAATTTGACTATACTGATATACTGTTAATACACATTTGATGGATAATGGAGGAGAATGTTAGTTGGGAGAACAAGTATGGAACAATAAAGAGAACGTTGAACCATTTATAGTGTTGGTTTGACTAAACTGTATCAGTGGTGGAGCGATCAGAAAAAAAGTTACTTCGTTTGTGAAACAATGGAATAGAAAAAAATCTAACAAAAGTAATTTTTTTATCTGGTGCCTTGTTCTTCTTAAAAATGAAATAAATAAAATTTGTTTGGTTATTTTATAAGCTGTGTTTAAAAAGTGAACTCATTAACTCCCTAGTTTAATTTGATTTAAGTAAAGA
The DNA here is from genome assembly GCA_031002005.1 of Vandiemenella viatica. Classification (NCBI taxonomy): domain Eukaryota; kingdom Metazoa; phylum Arthropoda; class Insecta; order Orthoptera; family Morabidae; genus Vandiemenella; species Vandiemenella viatica. Next base: position 134,710,610 of record CM061918.1, read on the forward strand.
GATTCTAATTATTTGATTTTACAGAAATAAGTACGCAGCATTTATAATACGAGAGTAAGAAATTGCTTCATTAGGTTCGGAGGTGAGTATTATCATCCAAAGCAAACCCAGAGCAAAATCAAATACGGGAAATACTACAGACATAGATAAATATTAATTTCCAAGTTACATACTTTCGATTAATTTTTCATATCTAAAACTGGCCTTGAACAAATTAGTTTCCCTCCATAAAACTATGTTCGTTTACACAAACTCACAATTGATTACTCGAAAAACATAAAAAACCGTAATTAAATAACTACCAGCTTGCTACCCACAATTATTATTAATAACATTTCATTAAAGGGATGGAATTAAGGGTCATTATAATTAACGTGACCAATTATCTTCTTCGTTAAAGTGGGACACCTGAGGAATTTTGAAATAAATAATAAATAAATAAATAATATTCCAAAAGGACTCGAAAAGAATGCACACCAAAACAGACTCAACAAAATGAAAAAGCTTTCGGACAGACCTGCAACATATACAACAAAAAGAACATAGGAATTCAATCAAAAATTAGCCACTACAATACAGTTATTAAACCCAACGCTCTATACGCCACAGAAACACTCACACTAAACTCTAAGAGGGACATCGAGAACATCCGCCAACCTATTTAGGTCGCAATGACAGGAGGGATAAGATTCGAGAAATAAGATGCCGTACTGATACATTTATGTATTCTTTCTTTCCTCGTTCTATTCGGGATTGGAATATTGGAATGCACTGAATTAGGATTGGTGCTTAGCACCCTCCGCCACCCACAGTAATTGTGAATTGTAGAGTATAGATGTAGATGTAGATGTAGATCCAAAAAGAAGCATCCTTCTATGGCACCACATTTAAATGCTTCAATTTTCCTTTTTTTCTGGTACTCCTAAAGTCGAAACTTCGCTACGATAAAATGCTGTGATCCGCACATAGTTTTAAAAACTTCTTTCTGAGTCTTAGATGAGTATTAGAAACTGTAAGATTTCTCTTTTTTATTAAAGCTCTTTTCGCTACTACCGTTTTCGTTCAAGGTACACACTGTGACAATTAATTTGGCCGCAGTTGAAAAATTCTATCACTCTTGTTTTGGACAATCTGACATCAATGTCATCCCAGGGAGCAGTAACGCAATACTGGCAAGCCAGTATTGCGTTACTGTTTCTTACGATGACATTGATGTCAGATTGTCCAAAATAAGAGTGGTAGAATTTTTCAACTGCGGCCATATTTAATGTCAAAGTGTGTACATTAAAAAAGGCAATGGCAGAATTTAATTTAATTTAATTGCGATGGAGCACACGTTTCGCTGGCAATTCCGTTTAGTCATATAATTACACCTTTCCTATTTTTTTTTTTCAAAATATCTTATATAAGTTGAGCATTAAATTCCTCCCCATCCACTTTCGCGATTTACAAATTTTAAATTCCTTCAGCGTTTTAGGTAAAATTATTCATCACTTCACTCGGTAAATGTTCCAACCCCTGACACCTTAACGTAAAAAGGGGGGCTTCTGTAAATAACGTGAGGTGAAACAGGGGGGGGAGGGGTTTCGCCGAAATCTCACCAAATCAGCCCAAGGGGGAGGGGGGGGGGAACTCAACGGAAATCTCACGTGATATTTTGTAAATTTTTGTTGGACTGTACAGCTCTAAAAAAAAGTTTACAAATGAGGCGATAGTCGATTTTAAGGGGGTATTTCGTCGAAAGGTGGGGGTGTAACCGGCTTTGGCGGGGTGAGACCTAAATAAAAAAAAAGGTCTCAAAAAGTTGGGAGGGTGATTTAAATGGGTGCAGGGCTCAAGGACCAAATCTCAACAGAGGGTTGGAAGGGGGGGGGGGGTGTTCGGACCGGATGTCACGAACTCACGAAATCTCACCAGAAAAGGGGGGGGGGGAAATCCGTAAAAACACCTCACGTAATTTATGGATGCCCGCAAAGAATATTTTCCCCCTCCCTTATGCATGAAATCGAGCCCCAGCTTGTGGTCATGGTCGCCTTTCCCCTTCCATGCACTATTCCTAATTCTTTGACCAATATCCCTCGAAGCTCCATCACCAACATATGCCCTGTACATTCCCAGCACTCTCTTCATCTTCCTCTTGTTTTCCAATAATTCCCAATGCATCTCCTTTATCATATCAGTTACTGACTGGGTCCTTCGATAATTTCCTTCCTGTTTCTTAAGCAGAACCATGTGTAGGCTGTTATTACAAAATGGTAGAGAAACTGCAGAGCAGCAATACAAATAGAGAGTCATGAAGTAAATGTTGACTGTTGTAATTTGCGCTCTGGTGCGTACCGTGGGGTCTGTACTGTGCGCCTGGTGCTGGGATGTGACGTATGTCCTGCTAGAGGACTAGGGACTTGCCTCTCTGACGTAAGCTGCAGCTGTACCGCCATCACAACCACTGGTAATTAACAGCTTACCATTGACGCTACCAGCACACCTAGCGCACTTCTGCATCTTGGTTCAGTTCACCACTGGAACTGCGTAGTTCCTCAAACCTCTCTTCATATATTAGCAGCTGTTTCCCTAAATTACGCGTGGATTCAAAATTTTATTGCTAGTATTGGATATAAAAAGATGTACGAGATAAAATGTGTCCCAAAAAACATAGAATCGTCTATAAGTGAATAGAGAATTGTGTAACTGCACTAATCAGCAAGAACATTATGACTACCTACCTACTACCGATATAAACTCGTTCATGCGATAGCAGCGTCACCTGACGAGGAATGACTGCTAGTCAGACACACGCACGGTGCATGTAGTATCAGTGAGCGTACTATCCGTGTTTAGAGTGGGGAAGGCGCGCGATTTGTCTGAGTTTGACCGAGGGCAGATTGTGATGTCCCAGAGGCTAGGCACGAGCATTTTGGCAACTGCACGATTTGTCGCGTATTGCAGGAGTGCTGTCGTGAGTGTCTTAAACAAGTGACAAAACCAAGGTGAAACCACGTCGAAACGTCGAGTGGTTGCGCGGACACCCCACATTACAGATGTCGGAGGTCGTAGGCTGGGCAGACTGGTAAAACAGGACAGGCGGCGAACTGTGGTGAAACTAACATCAGACTTTAATGCTGGGCAGAGTACAAGTATGTCTGAACACACAGTGCACCGAACACTCCTAACGATGGGCCTCCGCAGCCGACGACCCATGCCTGTGCCAATGTTAACACCACGACATCGGCAACTACGACTGAAATGGGCACGTGACCATCGTCACTGGGCGTTGGCGCAGTGGCAGAGCGTTGCACGGTCTGATGAATCCCGACACCTTCTTCATCATGCTGATGGGAGGGTGCGAATCCGTCGTTTTCCAGGGGAACAGCTTCTTGACACCTGTACTGCGGGATGGAGACAAGCTGGCGGCGGCTCAATTATGCTCTGGGGAACATTCACGTGGGCATCCATGGGTCCAGTGGAGCTCGTGCAAGGCACCATGACGGCCAAAAAGTATCGTACACTGGTTCTGCATCCATTCTACAATATCATCAAGTGAGCACTGAACACGTAAAAACGTAAGTTTGTGTTTTTTGTTTTTTCGTTTTTTTGTTTTTTTTTTTGTTTTTGTTTTTTTTGTTTTTTTTTTGTTTTTTTGTTTTTTTTTTGTTTACGGCTTTACGTCTCGTCGACGTCAAGGTCATTATAGGCGGGAAAGGACTGGGGAAAGGAACGGGAAGGAATTCGGCCATGGTATATTGAAGGAATCATCCCAGCATTCGCCTTGCGTGACTTGGGGAAACCATGGAAAATCCAAACCTGGATGCCCGGACGGGGATTCGAACCGGTGTCCTCCCGAATGCGAGGCCAGAGCGCTAACCGCTCACCCACTACGCTCGGTCGTAGGCTTGTAACAATAGGGAGACGGATCCAGGCGTTATGCGTGACTCAATCGCTCCCCTCAATATATTTCCGGTTGCAGCGCCAGAGTTGCGCAGATTTCCCGCGAGAGGTCTCCGTGGGAAGTGTGACGCACGACCAATCACAACTCGCGGGCAGCTTGATACGTCAAACCCGACTGCGAGAAATGTTTCTGCGGGGGGAAGTATACCTACTGGGGGTAAGTTTTAACGGCATCTTAGCGGCTATCCAATACGGGCGTTTAGAATGCCGCATCATTAACGCTGATGCCTATTTGCTAATTTGACAAACTACACTAGGTGTTGAAAAGGCGGCTTTTAATTTTTGGTGGCGATTACGCGCTGAATAAATTATTGCCAGTTTCTAGTTTTACATGGAATAGAAACGATGTCGTGTATATTATTTCTAAAACATGTTTCTTTTGGCGATGAGCAATTTATATCCCTTGCTCTCTCACTGAAATCGATAAACGAGGTATCATTTTAAAAGATAACGTTTCCAGTTTGGTAACATCATATTTTAAGACAGAAATTTTTCTAAATTCTATACCTAAAGAGTTAAAACATCATTATTTTTAAAATGTGTGTGTTTTTTTTTTGTTATGCCACAGAGAAGCAAGAGAGTAATCTATCACACATACTATGTGCCTATCTTGACTTATACTGCTGAAACGTGGACAATGAAGAAGTGGGACACCAGCAGAGTACAAGCAAGCGAAATGAAGTTTTTAAGAGGTAGAGTGGGAGTCACTAAATGGACAGAATAAGGAATGAAGTGATTAGACGCATCATAAAAGAGGAACCCCTACAGGAAAGGATAGAGAGGACCAGACTGAGATGGTATGGACATGTCAAGAGGATGGAGACTCAGAGAATCCCAAAAAATATCCACGAAATTAAAATGCGTGGTAAACGACCCAGAGGATGACCAAGAGATGGATGGCTGAAAGGAGTGGAGGAGGGTGTACGGAAGAGAGGAGAGGACTGGAACAAAGTGGTGACAGAGAGGTGGTGGAACGAAAGAAGGAAATGGAGAGGCTTGTGCATGAAGCAGACCCGGCCAGAGGCTGGAAACTGTTGAGAGAAAAGAGGATGATGATGATGATCAGCTATTTATCTCCCTTAATAGTAACTAACCGAAACGGTAAATGGGTGTCATTTTAAATATTAATGCCTCCGCTTTGATAGTATAAAATTAATTTTTTTTTTTTTCGGAATTCGACCGTCTAGTGGGCAAACGCATTAACTATCAAGGTCACGCGCACGAAACAGTTCAAAGCCAAGCCGCTAGATAACAGCACCAAATATGACAGAGATATGGGTATACTGCTAGTGTTTTGTTCAGCTTAGTTGTACAGGGCTAGTCAAAATGGTTGCAGGGATTTCATAAAATTACTACAGATTTATTATTTGTCATATACTTACAAGATTACTCAGATATATAAACAAACTGTGAAAGTTTTTTGAGTGTCTACAGATGCTCAATATGTGCACCTTTAGTGACTCTGCACACATCAAGTCTATAATCGAGTTCTTCCCATACCCGATGCAGCATGTCTCTGTCAATGAGAGCAAATGCATTGGTGATGCGAACGCGCAGGTCTGGTTTCTGTTTGAGGTTCCGTAAAAGACACAGTGTTCGTGCCACCAGTACCAGTTGATCTGCCAGACCTGCAGGTTCGCATCACCAATGAGATAACTACAAACGAATCGATTCTTCTTTTGTCCTACTACAAACTGTCAACATCGCTATTCATAGGATTTTTTTTATTTTTTTTGCGGAATTTTCGTAGCAGCCAGTGTTCTGTTATAGAATTGCTATATAAACAATTCATTCACGAAATTTTCACACGCGTCATCCAGTTTTTTTTTTTTAAATTTAGTCCGTTTTTAATAAGAAGAAAATTTATCTATATATATATATATATATATATATATATTGCGAAACTGTAAGTAATTTTTTTTTTTCAAAATTTCCATTTTTGTTAAACCATTCGTCATACCGTTTAATAAATTTTTCAATTCCGACTTCAAAAAAATCTGCTATTTGTGATCCTTGATTGCAATTGTCACTTGTTCGTGGTCGTTGAACCATTGACCGCTAAAGAAATCCTTTTACAATTTCAACTTTTTTAATTGAATTTGTAGCGACTTTTTTTTTTACTAAGTATGTGTAGGGAACGTTAAGGTGACCTCATATCGGAGACGTTAATCCAAGTTTCGAGAGGTCAGTGCCATTTTTTGATAGGTGGTGAAAGTCGTGCAGTGACCGGAAGCCCTGTGTGATTGTTTAGTTAGCTGTATGTGGTCGACACATCGTATTTTATTACAACGAATGTGTGTCTATTGTGTCAGGGGCTGAACGCAGCCGTCACTGCTGGCGTGCGTATTGGTTGCCCTCCCCGCGTTGTGCCAACTGCGTGAGCCGTGCGTTAAATATTACTGCATAGAGTTTACGCTACCACGCACAAGCGCGCCTGCGGTTGTTTACATGGCTTTTAGTGTCTTTTTAGTTCGGCGGTTGGCAGCTCGTAAATATTGAAGAACTCGGTCCCCAGTGCAGACTTCCATCAACGCACGTCAACACGATAAACACGCCATGTAACTTGTAACTACTAACAGCGTATGTCCACACAACTCAATGTGGCAGTTGTACATTATACCATTTAACCACGCTATGAAATTAGTATTTTTGTTTCGAATGCGAACTTCAAAAGCACTCTCATTGGTAACTATGTACAACACGCTGAAAATTATAGGTAAGTATGCTAACATATTTCCTACGCCAGTTGAACTCCAATAATTTTTTTTTTTTTTTTTTTTTTTTTTTTTTTTTTTTTTTTTTTTTTACGAGAAAACATCTATATGCGTGTTACGAGTTCGTGACCATCACGCCACCTGTTGCGTGTGAGATATACGCGTTAGACGCTTTTCGCAAAATCTTTTTAGGAACACAGTTTTTATCAGATTTTGATGGAACTTTGCATACATATAATTTTAAACGATTAGAAAAACACTGTTTACGTTTGATTTACCGAAACTTAAACCCTTACTTCCCTTCCCCCCTCACCTTAATTTCGGTCACTATTGTTCATGCTAACCCATAGTTTTTCTCCGATTACGATAATAGTTAGCACATGTATACTTCAAAACAAGGCGGTAAGGTAGCTCAACGGTTAACGCGCTTATTTCTGAAAGTTCTCTCACCGGTCGCCGGTTCAAATCTCGGGGTGAGTAGTAATTTTTATTAGTTGTATCTGATTATGTGAACTACGCCGGGACGTTCCGTGGTTCGGATTCCACGTTAAATTGTAGAGTCCTGAGGAAAGGAATTGGCCTTCCTACCTCTGACACTTGGTACATCTCCTTTGGCTAGTTTCGGCCAAGCTTCGGGTTGTCGACTAAGTTAGATCTTTAGCTTTTGAAGTGAAAACTTCTTTAGGCTCGTATGGCCATTTTTGATTGGGTAAAATATTATGAGTTAGCGTCACCGACATGCTAATGTTAACAATGTATCTGTAGCGGTCTGGTGGCTCAGTGGTTGAGGTGTCTGACTGGCTAACGACCCCGGTTCGAATCCCTGTCTCGGCGGGGATTTTCATAGCCCTTAACCCTACCTTCACCACTGGCACAGCTTGCTGCGTAATGTGAAGTACGCCAGAACGCTTCCGTGGTTCCGATTCCACGTTAAACTGTAGGTCCCCTGTACCCGGTAACACTACCAGGTTGTAGGTTAAGGCGGCTAAGATAGGGGCGGAAAGCGCAGCCAATAGAAACCCTGTCACCAGGTCATTACGACCACTCGGAAATAATATTATTGAGTATATCTGTAGGTCCCCTGTACCTGGTAGCACTACCGGGTTAGGTTAAGGTGGCTAAGACAGGGGCGGAATGCGCAGCCAATAGAAACCCTGTCACCAGGTCATTACGACCACTCGGAAATAATATTATTGAGTATAAATATCTGCAGCTATAATTATGACGTGTTGGGCGTATGATATTAATAGTTTTAAGTTTTTACTTCTGTCGGCAATCACCAGTGACTGCAATTTTATTTTTTTAAAAAAGGGATTGCGCCTTGTCCAGATCATTGGAGATGGTAAACGACTGGGGACGAGAAATGGGATGCAATTTGGCCAAGGCCTTTTGAAGGACTCATGCAGGGATTGGGCTTGAGCGATTAGGGGAAACTATTGAAAACTCGAGTGTTTAAAATTGGCGTTAGGATGCAATTTTTGAATTATCGTATCTTTAACCGAGCAGTAACGCTCTGGCCTCGCAGTCAAGAGGACGCCGTTTTGAATCCCCGTCCGGGCATCCAGATTTGGGTTTTCCATGGTTTCCCCAAATCCCTCCAGGCAAATGCCGGGATGCTACCTTGAAAAGGCGATGGCAGAATTCGTTCCCGTTCCTTGTCCGCAATCCATCTTCGACTCTAACGACCTCGACGTAGACACGGCCAAATGCCATAAGCAAATAAAAAAAAGAATGTAGGCCTATATGTATATATTTAAAAAAATTTAATTAATTTCAAACAGGTGTTTTTTCCGACCGTCTTTTTCATTTCTTCTTAATCAAGCTCGATAAATAAGGTATCAGTAATTAAGAGGGGAATTTTTCGAAATACCGTCTGTGAACCACCATATTATGAGCAATATAGTCACGGGTACGCGATAGTTCGGAGTCTACCTACCAGGCTTCGCTGGCATCCATAAGGAGTGACCTCTTTACCGCTAGATAGTGACACCATACGTCACAGAGTGTTTGGTAAACTGAGTGTCTCTTCTAGAGTGCGCAGATTTTCGGGTATTTTCGTTTCCGTTGGAGAATTTTACTGATGATCATATTTTAACAAAACCTGTACAAACAGGTTTTCTGGTGTAAATATTATGTATTTTTAATTTTTAATGAATGTTTTTTGTGATGTTATTTACATGTAAATTCTAATGTAAATTATGTTGGTTTTGTGTTGTAAATTACCACGAGTTTGAGTCATACGAATTTTTAACGTATCCAAAACTGTTTTGTAATTGTTCCATAAGACGTTGTGTTTTCCTGCGTACTAATTTCCGTTGACAAAAAGTTGCTGCAAATGAGTTGGTTCTTGTTTAATCCTATTACCAGCAATCTCGCTATTCATCGTGTGCCATCCGCGCAGTTTTCACTCCTGCTAGCTAGTCATCCTTTCTTCCACTAACAAGCAACACCTATGATCTCGAATGCTCGGAACCGCACGAAAACCTGCTTAGAATAACAAGTGGTCGTAAACAAAACAGTGGTGTGTGTCATTTCCATGCAAAACGTTGCATTGTACCTCAAGTAATATTGTAATAGAGAGAAATAAAGTAACAAGACATCAATACCATATGAAGGAAATTATACGTAATTCAATGACGTCAGTGTATCATTACATTTTCAATCAACAGTGCCAAAAACTCTCTCCTTAAAGTAGTTAATATAGCGCAAAACACGCATATACAGCAGTACCTACCACACACCTGATAGTCCTTATATTACTCCTCAAAGTGTAGATGCAGGATTTCGATGAAGTGGTTAAAACAAAGTGGAAGAGAACAATGTGCACACCTCACTAAAGCCACGTTATCACATTCCAAATCACTTTCGGATTTACGCCCTCCAATATCAAAAGTCACACTAATTACATTTCCGAATGATGATGTTGGCATGTCAGTGTCATAACCTGGCTTTCGTCAAGCACATTGCGACATAGGCTTATACGTAGGTGCAGCAAATTGATTGTAAATCACAGAGGGAAGTTTCATGTTGAAATAACGACTATATATCTTCACTTGTGTTTTGGCACATTGTAGTCTTACGAAATCAGTGTTCCTTCTGATATAGGGCTTACATTGCCGAAAGAAGTAAACATCAAGGGGTTGGCAATATTTTGTTGTTTTCTCTGCGAATTTCTTCAGCATAACATTTTTGTTTGGAAAAGTTGCATCTAGAAGGGTACGATCTGTATGACCTAGCCATTAAATCACACTACAATAGGGTATTTTCATTTGTTTCATGTTCGCCAAGTACTGAAGTTAGAAAACGTTTCATGTGTTCTTTAGTTATTTTTACACTTTTGCTTGTCTCCACATGTATGTTACGTGGACAGGTTGTTTCAAGTCTCTTTGAAATTTATGGACCAAAAGTGCCTTTCCTCTCTTGAAAACAGATGTACAACTAATGGCGCTAGCAGACAAGTTCGGAATTCTGAATGGCAATGACACACACCACTATTTTGTTTAGGAGCTAAACATGTTTTGGTGCGGTTTAGAGTGATCGAGGTCAAAGGTGTAGCTTGTAAGTACAGAAAAAACAGATCAAACACAACATTTTAAAACAAATCATGCCCGAGACTGGATTAGAATTGGCTCAGTGGTCGTGCCTCGAATTCGGAATGGCGAGGGTTCGAATCCCCGTCCGGTCATCCAGTTTTAGATTTTTCGTGGTTTTCCGAAATTACTCCAGGCGTATGCCAGTATGGTTTCTTCAAAAGACATGGCCAAATTCCCTCCCGTCCTTCATCCCCTAAACTCTATCCTAGCTTTAATGCCCTCGACGTCGACGATCTGAAATCTCCCACCCCCAAAAATCTCCAATCTTTCAGATACAGTATTTCTGACAGTTTCACATTTTTCGTGAGAAATTTAATAATAATTTTGTGCGCCTGGATATATTTCAACCACTGAAACAGACTATTGCTTGTTGTTAGTTAAGTGGAAATGATAATCGAATTTATTACTACGCGTTAAATTCGAACAACTCAATAATTTAGAACCGTAGTTCGGTGGAATAATTAATGAGCTTTTCGAACCACAGACCTCGAAGCCAACATTTCGTGGTACAACTGATTTCGATCATTAATAGGATTTGTTGCCAATTGTGTTTCCGGGAGTTAACCTTAATATCAAGCTGCAAACCTAACTTAATTCTGATTAACAATTACAGACGAATCCATTAAAATAGGAGACACTAGACAAATACAGAAAGAAAAGTAACAGTCATGCGTTTAATTCCCTTCTTATTGTTCTGTAACATTTTTTGTGGTTCCTTACTTTGAGAGTTGAAAATGGAACCCAAATAGTTTTGTCATTTGTTCTTCTGTCTCATCTAAATAACTTTTGAAGCCTTTAACATAGAATAATTTTTGACAGTAAGTTAGTCTTTAATGATATTCGCACTACTACATCCTAAAATTCAGAAAGATCATTGTACAGGGAAGTTAAAAATAACTATAGGGAATTTAGAGGAGGATGAAGAATATTTTTAATTCAGGTAACTATCAAAGGTACGGTAATAAAGGAAAGCCGGCAACGTACGAAATATCATTATGGTTGGACTTTCCTTAATTCAACGATTTGTGGAATGCTTTGCACAGTAACCACAAAAAAATATTGTTTTCCTCCGTATTTTTCCGAGGCTGTTGATCCAAAAATTAATTCAGAATATAAAATGATATGAAGCCTGCTAAAGTTTGCTGGATAATTGCAGCTTTCTATGTGGCGTTTAAGATTTTCGCAAAAAATATTTAAATCAGCAATTTTAAATAATAGTCCAAGATCCGGCTGAAGATTTTAAGTGAAATGCAATTTTTATATATGATTATTAATAGCAGAATACATTTATGGCTGGTTGCCTAGCCAAATATAGCCAATAGTACTTATAATTAAATTTTCAACAAAATTCAAAAAAATTGGTTCAGTTGTTTTTTAAATAAATTATAATTTATTTCAATGAGAGACCCGTAAAATACATAAAACGATTGAGTTTCGTGTGTAAAAGTGGCCGCAAGCAGGGATTGCCAGCCTTTAAAGATATGTAAGAGCCAGAGAGAGAGAGTTAGCCTACCACACCGTCTCTCTCTTCCTGTGTGACTGTATGACTGTAAAGCTTCCTGACAATATGTCTAACCTAGTTGGGTTGGTAAACATGGAATGAAGATAAATCCAAAGAAGATTCAGTTTATTACATACACAAACAAAAAACAAAAGGTTAATTATGAATATAAGGTGGGGAAAGAATTGCTTGCTGAAGACTTGAAATGTAAATATCTTGGCATTACTTTTGATAACAAGCTTAACTGGGCAGGACACATTGGACAGGTGGTAGGAAAAGGTTTCAAAGTTCTGCACTTGTTGGAGAGGGTGATGAGGGGATGCACGAGAGAAGTAAAGGAATTGGGTTACAAAACTTTTCCTTTTCTCTCTGTTTTTGTACTAATCGTCTTTGTTTGTTTTAGGCACTGTCTGTGTCTCTATTTTCTTCATGAATTTTCTTTTTTTTCCCCTTTGCCTCTTTAAGTTTATTATAACTGACTTTCCATTCTCCTCTCCGAGTTTGTTTCCCTTTTTTTACCATTATTTGTTAATCCCCATTTCTGGTTTTCTTCTTCTTTTTCTCTATGTATCTTAACTTTTTGTTTTTATCTCAGCTATGTGTTTTTCTGTAGTTTTTTTTTCGTTTTTGTTTTTCTTCCATTTCAATCCTTTCTTCCTTTTCTTTACTGACTTTTCATCACTTTCGTCCACTTCATTCCCTTTCTTTGGATTTCCTTTCCTTCCAATTTCTTCCAACCGGTTCTCATTTCATTTCCGTTTTCTGCTTTCTGCTCCCTTCCCGTTCATTTTTTACCCCTTCTTCCCTTCACTCTATAACAATACCTGATGTTGAAGACAGATGCCTCTAGTCTTTCACGAGCACGTATTCAGTAATGTTACAGCCGTTATCATTCACTCTTCAAAACAAATTTAAATACTTTTAATATACCTCAGTTCCAATGAGCAGTGTTATTGCTACCAGTGGAAACACGTAGATACACAAAATTCAGTTGATCCTGCACCTTTTCAGTAAAAAAAACCAAAAAAAACACTAAAACCTTCGCAAATGTCCTTTTCTATTGAAGGTAAATATTAAACAGTCCTCGTCCAGTCAATTCACAGCGGCCAAGGGCATCGGCCGCAACAAAGACTTCACTACAAGGTTGCCAACCCCAAAAATAATTACCCTTAAAGCCTAAGTAAAAAATCCCTAACATTTTGTTTGTAGATTAGGTGTGTAAAGAAAATACTTCTAACGAATTTCATCGAAGAACATATACACTGTAATTCAATGCTGTCGATAATCCTGTGCTAAGGCCTTGAAGGTCGACAAATATTAAATATAGTATTATACTGTATAACCTCACCTGTGTCATACTGAAGAAAATTATAACAACGCAACGCAACTACCTTTTAAATCTGGACTTGTTTTCCACGTGTTTATGGTGGTTATACACAGACGGAAAAAAAAATCCCAACACCAAGAAAAAATTATTGTAGAGTAATGAAATTTGGACAATGCATTTGTCAAGTTAACATGTTTAATTGATTAAATTTTCAAGATCACAGGTTAATTTAAGCTCAAGAAAATGCATTTCAAATGTGAAATACTGTTAAATTAATAGCCGGTGTAACCTCCAGAATTTTGAATGCAAGCCTGCAAACGTGAATGCATTGTGTCATACAGGTTTCGAATGTCACTTTGTGGTATGGAGTTCCATGCTTGTTGTACTTGTGCTGTCAATACTGGGACGGTCAGTGCTGGCTGTGGATGATGCTGGAGTTGTCGTCCAATGATATCCCATACGTGTTCAATTGGAGACAGATCTGGTGATCTCGCAGGCCAAGGTAACATGTCGACACTCTGTAGAGCACGTTGCGAGACAACAGCGGTATGAGGGCGAGCGTTATCCTGTTGAAAAACTCCCCCTTGAATGCTGTTCATGAATGGCAGCACTACAGGTTGAATTACCAGACTGACGTACAAATTTGCAGTCAGTGTGTTTGGTATAACCACAAGAGTGCCCCTGCTGTCATAGGAAATTGCTCCCCAGACCATGACTCCAGGTGTAGGTCCAGTGTGTCTAGGCCGCAGACAGTTTGGTTGCAGGCGTTCCCCTGGCCTCCTTCTAACCAACACTCGGCCATCACTGGCACCAAGGCAGAACCTGCTTTCATCAGAAAACACAACAGATCTCCACTCCGTCCTCCAATGAGCTCTGGCTTGACACCACTGCAGTCGCAAACGGCGATGGCTTGTAGTCAGTGGAATGCACGCTACAGGGCGCCTGGCTCGGAGCTGTCCTTGAAGTAACCGATTTCTAACAGTTCGTTGTGTCACTGTGGTACCAACTGCAGCTCGAATTTCTGCCGCAGACGCAGTACGATGCGCCACAGCTGTACGCCGAATACGGCGGTCTTCCCTCTCAGTAGTGCCACGTGGCCTCCCGGAACCCGGTCTTCTTGAGGCAGTACCATCCCTTGACCACTGCACCCAACAATCATGCACAGTGGATACATTCTGGCCAAGTCTTTCTGCAATATCGCGAAAAGAAAATCCACCTTCTCGTAGCCCTATTACACGACCTCGTTCAAACTCGGTGAGCTGTTGATAATGGCTTCTTCGTCTTCTTAAAGGCATTCTTGGCTAACATCAACTCACTATGTCAAATCTCAGCGGTAAATAACGTTCACAAACTTTACAGCGCGTATTTAAAGCAAACCTGATTTGCAAGCTCTGAGTAGCGCTACTAGCGCCACACTTATGCGCGAAGCGCGAAATTTGAATCGATGTCATCTTTCAGATGTATAAACACGCCTACCAAATTTCGTTTATCTAACACAAGTCTTTCTTGGTGTTGGGATTTTTTTTTTCCGTCTGTGTATGTCGGTAGCTGTCAATCAAAATTCTTAACAATCACGAATGAAGTCGTGGGCACCTGCTAGTATTTTATAATACTAATAACAATTATTTTTGATCTACAATTTATTATTTCTTTTCAAGTAAAACATGAAAATATTCAAACAACAAGGTGCAGTAACTTTTTTTACCGCCAAAAAAATTTGATCAGTTAGGCTCGCGCGGCCATAAAAATTGGGAACCGCTGAAGTGCACGGTAACAAGGAACGGGGGAACCAGTTTGCCGGCTGTGGTGTATTATGGTTTCTGGCAGTTGGTATTACGTGTATCCTACTCCAAGGCGCGCGGAGTACAGTCTGGTCGTATTGCAGTCGAGTCAGCTTTCCAATGCGAGTGTTTGCTCAGCTGGCAGAGGGCATCAGGCTGGCCACTACACCGGACACCGAGAACCCAATTACGGCTGCCATAACAGACAAACTGCACACAGCGCTCTGGGATACAGTCACCCGTCTCCAAAGAACTGCACCTCCAAACCTTGACTTAATTTACCTCTCATCAGTTCAGTTCAGGATATTTTTTTTCTTCTGAGGTTAAACATCTTTGGTCGCGGTTTGTTAGCATTACGCAGTCAGTGCGCATGCGTAGAACGTTGAAAATTACGTCACAATGTCAGAGAGGATATTTACATCCAGATGAGTCGCCATTTAAACAGTTAGACATGCACCAGTATTTTAAATACTTTTTTTTATTTATTTATATTCGTTTAATGTTGATGATTTCGTCACATTTTCTGATCGCTGTTGTGTTAAAAGCATTCATTTTCATTCAGAGATATTAGCATCCGTCTTTACAATTGAGTGGGGGAGGTATTATTTAAACTTTTAAAAATTATTTAATTATTTATGAGCCAGAAATCTGCGTTCAACCCATCACTAACCAAATTAAGGTGTTTTTTTACATTTTTTTCCCCCAGACATGAACTTTGCGCTTAACTGGTAACTAGTCATTTTAGTAGGATTTAGAAGCTAGTTTCTGACGAAAATGGACTGTGAGAAGAGTAATCAGTTAATTTTGTCCAACATGTTCGGGATTAGCTTACATCGCGATACACGTCGTAACTGACATGGTGCTCATGAAAGCAGCATATTAACTACCAATAACAAGTAAATTACCTTTCGCTTCATGTTGCAAAAGGAATGTGCTCGATTTTAACGTAACCTCAATCTCCACAAATATTGCCGGCAAAAATCAAAAGATGCAGACACACCGAAGCACATGAAATGCATCGCAAACTACGTTTCGTGAAATAAAGGTTTGGTTGTTTACTTCTTCAATTTTATGAAATAGGATGTATTAGAATACACGTAAAGCACTATATCAAAGGTGAACATGCGAATAAGCGCAACAAAATTGAGGAATTTAATTTTCGTTAAAGGTTGCAAAGATATTACGTTGCAAAGGTTTACCGAAAAAAAAGACAAACGCACCAAGGTCTGCGTGGGTGAGCGGCGCGAAAATGCTGGTTATTAATACGCCCACAGTACTGAACTCTGTTTTTTACATACTTCGCACAGTACTTAATTTCAACAAATCAACAAAAGACTGATTTTTTTTTGAGTGGTTTGAATGATCGACTGTTTCGCACGAGTTTACTAGTACAGTACATTCATATCGCTGCCTTGTGTTTGCGTCTGCAGCCTAACACGGTACTACACTTGTCTATAGCGGATTGGTACTTCGTCATCTTGAGGAAGATATCACCCGACGAGATTCTTAGACAGGTTTCATTCCCTCTGTCCCGATTCGCCCTGGGACAGACGTTAGTCAAACAAGCGACTGTCGATATTCCGAGCACGCTCCGCTCCAGCCGAAAACTTCTCCCAGCGCGTGTTCAACAGGTCTTAACTCGCACGCCGTTCACTGGGAGGCGGAATGGAGAGGAGGTACTCCATCTACCGTGATGAGTGGAAGTCACTGAGTAGACAATGGGCATTGTTTACAGATGAACGCGACGATTCACTTAGTCAGTCGAGAAAGATGTCTACAGCAACGTACAACAAAGGCTCTTAATTAATGCGGGAAACGCCGAGGCCGTTAAGATGCGCAGAAACACTAATTGATTTAAGAACGTGATGGAAAATTAAAAGGAAATCACCCTTCCCCATAAGTCTACTTAAAAAGTTATATTATAGAGTCAGGTAAGAGTGAAAAAAGGGTTCTAGGAGAGGAAGGTGGCAAAAAATAACAACAACAAAAAACAAACAAAAAACAAACAAAAAACACACAAACAAAAAACACACAAACAAAAAACACTCACACAAAAGAAAAACAAAACAACAAAAAGCAAAAAACAAACAAACAAAATACCTTCTTATTTAATCGAGATAGTGATACAGACTATCTTTGACGGAGTTGAGACTGAAGAGGAAAATCGTTGGCGGCAAAGTATTGTTGTGGCAACTTGGCGCATTTTGACGAAGAAATCTTTTAAAACGGATTATTCTGATTAAAAGTGCGAGAGCATGAACTATTAGTAAATGTACTGAATCACTGTATTGTTTGAGAGTTACAGATTTATTTATTTATTTATTTTTAATGAAGGAAGACACCATTTGGGGTCTGTGCACCGATTTCTTTTCGTGAAATTGTCGTGATAAACTCGAACAAGTGTTGTGTATTAATACGCAATTTAATTACCAATTTCTTTAATACAGTCGTTACACAGAATAGATTAATTACAAGTTTTCGCACTGGTAGGTTTCTCGTGATTTATTATATATGATAAAATAATTAATTAGTCCACGATACAGATTTAACTTTGTTTATTTTCAGAAGACATCAGACTCCAAAGATACTGGTTACACACGAGAATACAAGCTCCAACGATTACACTCAGTACTACTTTCAAAGACAATACTGCTGTACACTCGCACAGTACAAGACTCCTTGCATACGTAAAAACTGTTCAAGCTGTTAGCGTAAAACTGTTTCAAAACTCGTGTCTGCCGATTGCTTATATAAGATTCATAGAAAATTCCAGAATATTACAAAGGCTTCCGACAGATGTTTCTCGAACTCTAACAATACTTAAACGATTAAAAACGCATTAAAAACCATCAAAATCAATTAGAATCATTACGAAATGCACGGAAACGAAAGTTAGAGATATTTACACACGAAGTTATTCAAATACATCAGATTAAACCGTCTTAAATGTAGCTCTAACTTCGTAACTCATCTTAATACTTGGAATACAAACATTTAATCAATTGTTCTTACATAGTTCTGCCCTTAACCATATTAAATAGTATTTATATAATTCTTTCATAAAATAAAGTCCAATCACATCAGTTCACAATAAATTGCAAGACAAACATTCAAAATCATATTTACTCAACCACTAGCTTACTACAAACTATTCATAAAATACAATTTCATCTAAAATTAGGGTTTGAGGGCTGTCATAGCATGTGTGAGACGTCTGTGGTATCGCTAAAGTAATATAAGACCGTGGGTTATGTAACAGCCATCACGATATTATTATACCACCGAACCTGTCTCCTGAGGAAAATCAGTTTGAAACATGTTTAAAAATAGAATAATATAAGGTGGGAAGAGGGGGGGGGTTAAGTGAGGGCAGCTTCAATCTCAGCACGAGCTTCAGATTCTTCACTTCTATTTACTCTGCTAGAGCTACACCTTAGAACTGATTTACGCCTGCGAGGCGTATGAAAGAAGGTGACAAAATATACTGATGCCAGAAACTTGTAGGTAGACACAAAATAATACTATGCTCTAGCGCAATCAACATTTAGACGAAATATTAAACGAAATTTACCAACAGAGGAAATAGTAACTGACTGCGAGAGAAACACAGCCTTAGTGGCCGATGTAATATCACAGACTTACACACATATACCTCTGCCTGTCACCGTTCGCTAAGTTATCAAAATCTGATGACTAAATATGTTATTCGTCCAGAAATAAAGTATCATGTATCCTTCCTAATGATACAAAGTATTTCCTTGTCAATTTTCATCAATAATGGTGTAGCCCTTTCGGCCCCAAAACGGACACTTACTTTCGCATTTATAATATTACTAGTGTAACCTCGACACCGTTTTCTGTGTATCGTCACGGGTCTAGAACAGTTCCAGTTGTTAGGGTCAAATATTGCGACAGGTTTACGTGATGTGACCAAATATGAACCTTACCTCTTAGGATGAATAAAATCTCTTGAGCTTAAAGAACTCAGAAGTATTAATAGACGTAGGTATTAAACACGCTATCGTATAATTGTTCCAAAGGTAATAGACTCAAAGTTAGTGAAATACAAACGTGACTTGTATTTAACCCTTAAAGTTCACTGTTTTGAAGAATTCCTGATTGCTTTGAAAGCATCACGTTGTTTTTTTATTGAGGCTGGGCATTCGTAATGTAGTCTTTGGTCATAGTAACAGCCAGAGAAATTAATGCAGATTCCTGATTATTAATCAGTTGAGCAATTCCGAAAAAATCAATTGACAGAATACTCAATTTAGTAAAATATTTGGTCTGATGTCCTCTTTAAAGAAACCTAATAACTCAGGTACAGCGAACATGAACAAAGATCATAAACGAAAGTGGTCACTAAAATACGTAAAAAGTAAATAAATCGTAATGTATAAACTTTGTTCAAGCAACTAATTTTTAATTAAATTGAAATTTAGTCTAAGCCAGAATAACAATTGGAATTCGTTGTTACAGCAGAAACCATGAGTAATTTAAGTTTTTAAAAGTTTTTTATACTGATTTCATTAGAAACATGTTACTGAAAACCATTTACACGTTTTTCTCAGCCGTTAAGTTTATAGATATTTTTTTAACTATGAAATGCCACGAGAAGCGAACTTAATGAATGTATTATGGCAATCAATTTGGTGGCAGTTTGCTTAGATATTAAACTGTGGACATAACCTCGAATTTCTTCTAATTGTATCTCTGGTCGCTGTTTTACGAGCGAAGGCTGACACGTGACACCGTTCTCCAGCCAATAGCTATCGAGACGAGTGAATGAGCTTAGGAAATTATATAGTAGATTAGTATAGATCAGACACAAACTGACTGCAAGAGAAACAAGCGCCCTAACCACCAAGCCACCAGCGTGGTCTCTGGCTGGGCAATACACAGAGTTACACACACTATGAGCCTGTCTGTTTCCGTTCAGCTAGTTTTTAAAGTTACATGACAAAATATAAGTACCCCATGTCTTTTCGATGGCAAGTAATACTTCCATGTCAAATTCCATGAAGATAAGTTAAGCCGTTTTCCCGTGTAAACGTAACAAACGAATAGAGAGATATAGTTACTTTCGCATTTATAACATCACTATAGATTTCTATTTGCGGTCCTTCTGGTAGTAATTTGAGAATTTCTTAATGTAGCTAAATGCCTCGGCACTCTAGGTCCTAGTATTATTTGTTTCGTTTTACGCGTCGTCGACGTCGGGATCATTAAAGGTGGGAGAGGACGGGGAACAACGAGTGGAAGGAAGTCAGGCATTGCCTTTTGAAGCAACTAAATCTGGTATTCGACTGGAATGATTTCGGGAAAGCATCGAAATCTTGGTGCCGGACGGGTCTCACCTCAATCGCTCTATAACGCGAGGTTTGAGCGTTACTGCTCATTAATTGCGGATAACGATGAAAACCGAAAACCATTGTGTAACAAGAAACTCAAATTTATTCAAGAAATTTCCTGTCAAAGACTTTAATTTTGATTTACAATGGATAAAATTAAATTTTGTTAGATGCTTCACGAAATGATTACGTGTTTAGCTCTCTTGTAACAAATACGAACTCGAAGCTATTGTCAATTAAATACTAACAGTGTCCTGTCGGTTAGGTGAAACGACTTTAAATTACTGTAATATCTACAAGTAGCTTGGAGCCAAACCAGGGAACTGCCTGACACTTGATTTCAGCATTAAAGGTTGAGAGATTTAGTTTTTATTGTGGCTCTGAGCGATTGGAATAAATTAGCAAGGAAATTTCTAAATATATCACTTGAAACAAGGGAAGAATTTAATATTAAAAATCGTAAAAGGTTTGTGCATGAGAAAATATCACTAAAAACGTACTACTGAAAAAAAAATCGTTAAATGTGGAAGTGCTCAAGATGGGAAATGGCTACTGTTTCTTATGCTGCATCGTATTTAAATTAAATAAGGTAAACTGTGTACAGTGCTACCTTTACAATGACGAAACCTTTCACACCACTTGAAAGCTTTCTTACGACCAATTGGTTCACTGCCAGAAACAGTCTGAATCAATTTAATGTTGGCTACGAAAGTTAAAGCCAATTTAAATTGAAATTCAATGCTGGAGCTTTGCTTCATTTTTTATTTGGCGACCGAGGTACAGGAAGTTCTGTTTCTAGTTATTTAGCATTACAAAACCAGTAATGGAAATCCTCTGAAATATCTTTACTGAAGAGACTCAAAATGTATCACTATCGTATTACTTTAGTCTTATATTGCCGTAATGGTTACATGAAAATAAATGTCCCACCTTCCCCATTGGACAGACTCTGACAGTGTTTGATTACTGGGAACACTTAGTTTTTTCGGCACGGCGATGGATCACGGTCGGGGAAGTGGTCGGTAGCTATCTTAACGCCGCGTCAAGTGGCGTTGAGTCGGCCCCTTTGGGGTGTGGGCCGCGGTATCTGGTCTGTCACGCCCCCGTGCGGCGCACACGGGCGTGCGCGGGGGGGGGGGGGGGCGCCGTGCGCTATAAAAGCGCGCGTCCGCAGCGCCGCGACGCCACACGACGCCCGACGCCGACGCAGCAGAAGCCAGCACTCAGCCGCCGTCGCCTATCAGACAAACAGCAAGGTAGGCGCGCGCGGCGGGCAGCCTAGGTACAGCGCGGCAGGGGCGCGCCCGTACGAAATAACACGCGGCAAAGTAACACCTCATAAACAACACGTCATTTCACACAATTTCAGTTGATTTATGGTATTTTCGTTAAGAAGATGCATAAAATAATTCTATGATAACTTCAAGCTACTGGCATTGCCGTGTTCGATGGTATAGACGAGAAGTCAACAAACTTCTTTGCCCTTAGACCAATTATTATTATTATTTTTGCAGTACACCTCCCGCTTTGCTAATATTGATTTTAATCAAATTCTGTAATGTCAAATATGTTTTTCAACGGCAACACAATGCCTGGCCCTATGATACGCCCTTTTTTAATTATAGTGTGGACTGTATCATCAAGAGCTTTCTGCTATTCAGCAGGTCCATGTACAGTGACAACCTTCAATGCCTCCCTTTGTTTCGCTATTCTCCTAGTCTCTATATATCTCCCATTTATCATTATATCCTCAATCATTTTCTTCCTTCGCCGACCTCTTCTCTTCCCTCCGTTTACAATCCCCTCCAGAGCAGTTTTAAGCAGGCACTCATTCCTCAACACATGACCAATCCAGTTCCTTTTTCTGTTCCTTATTGTTTTTATAAGGGACCTTTCCTCTCCTACTCGTTCCAGCACTTAATCGTTCCTTACTTTGTCTTTCCGACTTATTTTTTTCCATCCTCCTCCATATCCATATTTTGAATGCTTCCAACCTCTTTAGATCTACTTTGCGTAGCGTCCATGTTTCTGCCCTGTATAGTCCTACGCTCCATACAAAACATTTAGCTAGTTTTTTTCCACAAGTTTTTGTCCAGCCTTCCACATAATAAATTTTTCTTTCTATTGAAAGCTTCCTTTGCCATTGCTATTCTAGTTTTTACCAGCTCATATCACCACTCACAATACTCCCGAGATATTTGAAGGAATCCACTTGTTCAATTATTTCTCCTTGTAGCGTTACCATCATTTCTTTCTTACTCCTTCTCACAATCATACTGTATAAGGTTTGTTATATACATTCGATTATTTCTCTTCTTCTTTTTAATTTTTTTTGTTGACCATTAATTACTCTGAAAGTGTTGGGCTGTCGGAGTTGGCTGATTGTACCGAACATTAAATTGTATTAATGAACTTTATACATTTTTACATTTATCGATCCCCAATATGTTCGTCTTCTGTTACAATAATACTAACAACGATTCGTAAATGAAAGTACCGTCTCTTAACAACTGATATTCCTATATGCTCATACGCGTTTTGTCCATGTAGACTGGGGTATCATCAGTGAGATTTTTGATTCAAACAGTCACATGTTGGTCAGTATCAAAAATCTCACTGATGATTTCGCATTTCACGAGGGCGAAACGCAGCTAAGGTTATAGGAATAAAATAACAGTTTTTAAGAGACGGTATTTTAATTTACAAATCTTTAACAAACAAACGGTCTTTCCTTAGTCTCTTCCATCTAACTTCTCTCAGAAAACTCACTACACAACATAAAAACTACCTGTGATCACATGATCTTATAATACCAAAGCACATTATTCTTACAAAAAAATTGTTAATGCTAAAAATTTATAAAATAAATACATGTCGGATAACACTTTTCCCTAACAACTGTTCAAAAAAATCAGACCTTTATTTAAACGATCAAATTGAAAATCTTATTTTTATATCTATTACAAAATATAGAACACAATTAAATTTCAATAGCCTACCTACAAAAAAAAAAAAAAAAAAAAAAAAAAAGTACCTGGAAAAGTGTTTCGGTTTTCTTATATACTTTTCTAAAATAGCGTGCAATATTGTTAGTTCAAGCCATTTTAGGATGGTATTTTTGTTAAGGAGATGTAAAAAAACGTTTGAATTATAAATTAAAGTTACTGACATTGCTGTGACCAAACAATATCCTGTCTGGATTCATTCTTTGCGAAATTCTCATTCAAGTGCTGTAATTTTTGTTTAGGCACTTAGAGAACATATATAAACCACATTTGGTGTAATAGAACCCATATACCCTGGTTTCCAAGGTAATTAGCACATCCGCGTTTGATGATATCTATCGAGTAACCAATTTCTCAATTCGTTCTTCGCAAATTTCTGATTTGAATGACTGTGTTTTTTAATTTGTTCAAGTATGCATGAAAGATATATAATCCAATTCTGGTGTTATAGAACTCTTGTACCATGCTCGCCTATAATTGCTGACATAGCTATAATTGCTGGGCCAGATCAGACAACCCAAAATTCGATTTGCCCTTCACGTAGTTTTGATTTAAATTGTGTTATTCTTGTTTAAGTTGGGAAAATGTATGCTGCAATTATTTACGTGATGAAAACAAGTAAAATCAAAAGCACATCTATGGAAACTTATGTTGATGTGATAACTGTCTTTCCTTCGGGACTTTTTTGTACTCCGCATCATTGCACAGCCAACAGAAGTATTACCCACTGTAAGGGCTTGGGTTAGTAGACATGAACCGAGCGTGGTGGTGTAACGGTTAGCGTTCTGGCCTCGCATTCGGGAGGACGCGGGTTCGAATACCACTCTGGCCATCCAGATTTGGGTTTTCCATGGTTTCCCAAATCACTCCAGGCGAATGCCGGGATGCTTCCTTCAAAAAGGCCATGGCCGAATTCCTTCCCATTTCTTGTCCCCCCCTCCACCAGTTATTTGCCACCTCTAATCACCTCGGCAAGACGTAAAGCAACAAAAAAAGTAAAAATAAATAAATAAAAAAATTAAATTAAAAAAAAGGGTGAATGCTTTGACCATGTGTATCTCAGCTGCAGAAATGGAAGAGTGCCGATAAAGGATCAATAAGCGATATTCGCAAATTATAACCCTTTGTGCTCTGTTAATTTAAAATCACTGTCAAATTTAAGTTTGATTGGAATGTGGAAAAATAACGCAACCTCTGCTTTCCTTCTAATCGAAAATTGTAATTTAATCTGGGTCATATCTGCTAAAGACTTTACGTAAAATTTGTAACTGAGTTATCTATTTACTTTTTAGTTTATCTGTGAAAGTTTTGCACAGCTCATGCACCCAAACGCTCCGTCTCTCTTCCTGAATGTTTCTTTCCGATATTCTACTCTGATTGCATTTTGTTTACTGGTCTTACCCATTAACTGACTTTGGAATTCGGTCTATTACTAATGCCGTACTTTAAGACCTTAATCGAGCATTTTTTACTGTTCTTACCGGACAGATACTAATAGTTAGATTGAAATATTATGGAGTTAGAAAAGAGGAATCATCATTAATTGAATCATGTGGCCGAAAGAGAAGACTGATTTGAATAGCGGAGAGTCAACACAGAGATTTTTCTTTTTGTCTTCCTCTCTTCCGCATCTTCGGTTAACTTTACCGAGCGTGGTGGTGTAACGGTTAGCGTTCTGGCCTCGCATTCGGGAGGACGCCGGTTCGAATCCCCGTCCGGGCATCCAGATATAGGTTTTCCATGGTTTCCCAAATCTCTCCAGGCAAATGCCGGGATGCTCCCTATAAAAAGGCCATGGCCGAATTCCTTCCCATTCCTTGCTCCCCCCATCCTTTCCCGTCTCTAAAGACCCCGCTGTTAAGAGACGTTAAGCAGTTAAAAAAATCGTTAACGTTATGAATACCATGTCATATACAGCTGTCAATACGCAAAAATTTGGAAAAAGTGAAGGACGTTTCTTTTTCTCCACTTTGCCCAACTTTGGATCCCGGAAAAGAATTACAAGCAATCTTTTTATCTTTTGCTTGCAATATTTTTTTAATCCTTCCAGTGTGTTGTCTGCCTCTTTCTTTTGTCCAAACTAATTTTCTTCCCACTTGTTCATTCTCTTCAAGACCCTCAAATACGAAGATCTCCCTTTTATTACACGTTCAAGATTTCGTTTTTCTTGAAGATTCATATCTACTACGTCCCGTTTTACTTTATTGAACTAAAGAATTTGTGTTTTGAGATTTTAATCAAAATAATCAAATGATTTTTTTCAGTCTCTCTGGATTTATTTGCACCAGACATGCACAAAGACCAACCCTTCCGTTTGTTAAAGTATTCGAATTTTTTTAGGATTTCATTTATAATTTCGTATTAGCTACTTCGTTGTTTCCATTCATTTCCATTTTTCCTTAGCCAGAGAATTTTTCTTTTAATTTTCTTAAATTTCCAGATTTCTCCTGTTTTTTGTATAAAGCTTAAATTTCTGAGGCATAGGAACATTCTCAATTTAGAACGTTGTTGCAGCGTTGAATTTTTGCTTCTTGTCACTGATTTTTTTGTTGTAAACACCTTTTGTTAACTGATACACTAATTCAGTTATCTGGGATCAGGTTTCAATTGCCTTTTCTTTTAGCTGATTATCCCAAATTATTTGTCCAACATACTTAAACGTTTTTACTTTAACAGTTTTTGCAGATTTTTGCGCCTAGATATTTCCAGATTATTTTTTTACTATTTTTCAAAATAATTTGATTTCGTGTTACCGTAGTTCAGTAGCTGTTGAGATAGCAAAATGGTGCTTCCGTTTGGAGGAATGATTTTTTCGTCTCCATACGACCAAGGACCAATGATGCTGAAGACAAAATTATTTCCGCACAGGTCAGTTAATTCATTAAGATGGCCGGAAAACTGAGCCATACGTCTTCGTGGTAAACGTATTGCTAATGATTCCTTCCTTTTGGATGCTCTGTATTCAATTCTCTACATCTAGTAAATTAAAGGATGATTATCTCCTACGCTGGTGATTGGTAATAAACGAAACCGGAATGGGATAGTATATTATTTGAAATGCTGCAAACTGAAGGAACTCTGCTGTGAAATTTCCATAGTGCGGTAGCTAATGTAGCATCCGAATACAACATTTAGCTAAAAAAAGTACTGGGAAAAAATGTTGTAGTACTGCGACTACGAACCGACATAATACTCACTGCCGATATTATCTGATACCGTGACAACTTTAGCAAATTAAAAAAATTATTCGGTAATAATTGTAGGAAGTACATCAGTAACAGTTACAGGAAAAGTCCGTGATTCGTTGGAGAGCGGTAACGCTCGACCTATAATTCGGAGGACGTGGGTTCTAATCCCTGTCCAGCCTCTAATGACCTCGACGTCGACGAGGCGAAATGCCACAAGTAAAAAAAGTAAGTTTTATTGCATTTAGACGAGCCGAGAAAAAAGAGGAAAATATACAAAAAATAAAAATAAAAAAAAGTTACAAAATAAATGTTACTCACGTACAGTTTGTTGTTTGTTATAAATTCTACACAACATTTCGTGATCAGTAATCCTCTCGTTTGTATTTTCTGTCCGAGTATTTTTC
This sequence comes from Vandiemenella viatica, assembly GCA_031002005.1. Lineage (NCBI taxonomy): Eukaryota > Metazoa > Arthropoda > Insecta > Orthoptera > Morabidae > Vandiemenella > Vandiemenella viatica. Next base: position 134,737,419 of record CM061918.1, read on the forward strand.
GGCACTTTGTAGCGTATATTTTTGCAGTGACGCCGACAAAAGAATCCAGTTGTTCTGATAAATGTTTTTATCATTGGTGCCAATGGACCGGTCGCATTCGCTCACGCTTCACGCCTTCAATTATTCCCGTGCAACGAGCATCGCACATACCTCCATACAACCTGACGTGCATTCCCCACTCGCGATTTCCTGTGTGTTCCGACTGCATCGAAATTCATTGAGCTACGATAGACTTGCAGCATCCTGTGCCAGTGAAAATGTAGGTAGCCAAGGTTGCAACAGGTTTTATTATTATTGTTATTACTATTAACTGATACCCGCGACTTCGTACGCGTGGATTAAGAATTTCTTTCCCAGAATTGAATATAGAAAGTTGTTGGTAGCAAAGGATTGGTCCCAAACAACACCGAGTCGGCACAATATGACAGGAAAGCCATCACTATATCACTCTACCGTCGAACCTGTCTCTTAAAGAGAATCTATTTCCAACATATTTAAAAACAGAAAAACAATCGAAGGTGCGGGGATGTGGTGGTGGGGGAGGGTGGAAAGGGGGGGAGGAAAGGGGTGTTATCTAAGGGTAGCTTTATTTCAGCTTGGTCGTTTCTTCTATTTTCAGCATGAGCATCCGATTCTTGGGTTCTAATAACTTTAGCTGTTCGTGCTCTGCTAAACCTACATCTTAGGCCAGTTTACGCCCGCAAGGCATGTCAAAAAAGAAGTCAAGCAGACACAAAGTAATAGGACAGAGAAAATCTACATCTACACTAAATAATACGTTTTTTCTCTAAACGAAAGTTATTAACGAATTATACACTTACATAATGCGTGAGAAGCATAGCTTGAGCAAGCGACGTAACATTACAGACTAACACACACATCCGTCTCTCTGTCACCATTCGATAAGTTCTCAAAATTTCGTGGCTACAGCTGTTAATCATACTGAAAAAAATATCCTGTGCCCTCCCTACAGATTTTCTTGTCAAATTCCATCAATATCGGTATAGGCATTTAGTCGTGAAAACGTAACAAAAAGACAGAGACTTACTTCCGCATTTATATTATTATTACTGCAGATCACACACACACTGACTGCGAATCACCCCTGAGGGATCAATATAACGTAAAAAAGTGTACACTTACAGCATTGCAAGACTACCTACGAATTGCCTCGCATTGAATCCCTAAATTTGTGATATCTACAGTTTAACATTCAATCCGAATTACCGACTGTCCAGGCGTGACTCTTACGATCAAATAAAATTTTTAAAAATCAATGCACCCACGGAGAATCGAAGCGGAGACCACGATACAAACACCAATAAGCAAGCGCTTTAACCACTGAGCTACCTGACCGCTATATGGAAAGGCAGTACAGAGACCTACACATCCTACGCGTCTGTTTATCGCCGTTCAGTAATTTTTCGAAATTATAAGACAACATGTATTACCCATACAGAAAATTTTTCAACCAAATGTAGACAGTACTTTTCTCCTTGTTTCAAAAGATAAGTGTGCAAAGTTTCATCGAGATCGGATGAAAACTGTGGATTTGTATGAAGAACAAACAAACAAACAAACAAACATACATACATTCATCTTTATATATATAGATTTGCTTACGGCTTTACGCCTCGTCGACGCCGAGATCATTAGAGGCGGGAAATGACTAGCAACGAGGAATGGGGAAGAATTTGGCCATGGCCTATAGAAGGAAGCATCCCGGCATTCGCCTGGAGTGATTTGGGGAAACCATGGTAAAATACAAATCTGGATGCCCGGATGGGGATTTGAACCAACGTCCTCCGGAATGCGAGGCCAGAGCGTTAACCACTCACCCACCACGCTCAACACATTTCGATGTCAGCTTTAATTTAGTGACGTACTTCAAAATTCTTTCTGTGTTTCTACTCTGACTCATTCTTATATAGTATGCATAAAAATTCATCCTCACTTGATCATTGTGTCTGTAATTTTCTCTGAATGCCTACATAGATCTTCACTTTTTCTCTTCTGCCCAGTACAGTCTTTTCCCTTTACTGGTGCTGGGATTTTCCTTAGAATTGTTTTTTAATTTACGTAATTGCAATGGAGCGCATGCTCCGGTGGCAATTATCTTAGTCATCTAATTACCCCTTTTTAATTTACTATTTTAATTACCTTATATGATTTGAGTGTTAAATTACTCCTCCACCTACTTCCGCGATTTAGGAATTTTAAATTCCTTAACCGTTTTTGGTAAATTATTCATCACTTCAGTTTGTAATTTGTTCCAATCCCTGACACCTTTACCCACAAAATAAAATTTTCCCACTTCCTTATGCTTGAAATCGAGCGCCAGCTTGTGGTGATGGTCACCTTCCCCTTCCATGCACTAGTACCTGGGTGACCGATCTTCTCTCGGCATCTTTCGATTTCTGTTCAATATGCAAGATTTCGAGTAAAGTTTGATTAAAGTAAAAGGCTTGAAGGCTTCCTAGGCGTTTTGAGGTGCACAGTTAACCAAAGAGAAGCTTAACTACCATCAGTAGGCTTACTGGTACCCGAACCTTCTACGTAATGAGGTTAGAGCCGTCTTCGAAAAACCAAATACAAAGATTGCTCTTTTTTTGTTTTGTTTTGTTTTAAGTGTCGAAAACATGAAAAGCAAAACGTTATCTACATGTGAAATTTCATCCAAATCGCTAGATCCATTTGCAATACCGCCTCAGAAATTGCTTTCAAAGAAAAATGCTAATATTATGCTAAATAAAAATGTTAATGACAGTCAAGGATTAATTAATGGTGCGAGATTAATTGGTGGTAGTTCAGGAGATTCTACGATAACCCTTGATGATGGATTCTCATGTAACTCGACGAGAATAATTTAAAGTAAAAAATATATTTTTTTAATATCTCGCTTAGTTCTCCAGATTTCGTATCTCAAAATTGACGTGGTTGGTTGAAATGTGACCTGGTCCAGAAGATAAATTTCGCCACAGCCAAGTTTGACGATGAATTCGATCGAAAATAAAGAATTTATTTTTCTCATATCTCAAGTGGAGAGTTTAGGATTAGATCCGGCCTGGACCAGAAAAAAAACCCACCATAACCACTAAGTCTATACGGCGGAAACGTACTTTCAATGTTTTATTTTTTTCCTAATGGTTGGAGGCTTTCTGGTACCTGGAATTGTCTACGAGATGGCGCTAGTGCCCGTTTTCGAGATACCGAGTGAAAAAATCGTTCGTATTTTGTAAACTCGCTTTTTTGTAGCGGAGACAACTATTTAGGTAATCTTAAAAGTTAAAACGTTATCTAAATATCAAATTTCATCCAAATCGTCATAGCCGTTCCCGAGAGCCGAAATATATATATATATATATATTTCTTTGACCAATATCCCTCCAAGCACCACACCAACAAATGCCCTGTACATTCCCAGCACTCTCTTCACCTTCCTCCTGTCCTCCATGATTCCCAATCCAGCTCCTTTATCATATCAGTTAAGTTGCGGATACACTAGGGGACAAATGTGACGCGCAACACTGAGTCTGGGTGACGCTGCAACGTTCCCCGCTGTCCCACAATGTTGCGTGCAATATATTGCGCAACATATTCGTGTCGCGGGACATGTTGCGTGTTGCCGGTCACAGAGAGAAAACATCATATTCAAACAACGGCCTCACCAAAGTGAGCGTCGTTGGTGAGTGGTTAACGCTCTGGCCTCGCATTCGGGAAGACGCCGGCTCGAATCCCCGTCCGGGTATCCAGATTTGAGTTTTCTATCGTTGCCCCAAATCACTCCAGGCGAATGCCGGAATGATTGCTTCAAAAAGGCCATGGCCGAATTCCTTCCCGTGCCTTGTCCCCAGTCCCATCGACGAGGTGTAAATCCATAAGAAAAAATCAAAAGAAATCAAAGTTTTGTAACCAAATTGTTTTCTGTTTTTTTTCTCTAACTCTTCCTAGTTGCACATTGCCTCTGATAACTGTTCTCTAGTTTCTAATCTTTGCTTTGCTTACTTGTTGTGTCTCTTTAGTGTTAGTGGGTATGCTAGTTCCATCTTTCTAGGTTATTCGCTTCCATATCAAGCTCACTGAGATGGATCCAAAAATTGTCGTCCCTCTTAACTTTTACAAGTTCAGTTTTCAGATGAGTTTTATTATTGTGTTTATCTTCTGTATACTCTATTTTTCGTGTGAAAACATGACTACTGCTTTTTTCTGAAATCTCCTGCAATTATTCAACCATTTTTTTTTATATATTATATATATATATATTTTTAGTTTTATCTTTATTTTCTGCTTGTAATGCGGCATCAACAAAATCAAGACATTCCACATTTAGACACTGCTTGCTCGCTTGCGCCTAAACATATCCCTTTTTCTTTTACTGCTTTTCCAGGTTCACGATATTTTTCCTAATACAATGTTAATTAGGATTGGAAGCAGACAGTTTGATTTGTATTTTCGTTATTTCCATGAAAAGAGGTTTGCAAAAGCCCATTGACCCAGCTACTTAAATTTGTCGACTCTCTTAAATTTTCCAGATGATTTTCATTATTGTGTTTGTATTCTATGTACCTGTTTACCATATAAGATCAGGAGTCCTCCCTTTTCTGAAATCTCATAAAATTTTTCTATCAGTTTTTGAGCTTGTTTTTCATTTCCTGCTAGTAATGCCAGAGCTTCAGCAAAAGCCTTAACGCTATGTCCTCGCATTCGGGAGGACGCCGGTTCGAATCCCCGTCCTGGCTTCCAGATTTGGGATTGTCGTGGTTTACCCAAATCAGTCAAGGCAAATGCCGGGATGCTTCCTTGAAGAGGACATGGCCGAATTCCTTCCCGTACCTTGCCCCAGTCCCTTCCCGCCTCTAATGACGTTGACCTCTACGGGACGTAAAGTCATAAGTAATAATAAAAGCAACAAAAATAAAGAAATTCCACCCTTAGACCGTACCCTTATGTTGATAGTAACAGCAACAGCGTTGCTAGGATATGTTCTACCGTGAGGGCAAATATCCTTTTAGCGAGCAACAGTAATTACTAATTTACTATCCGCAATTCCATATATTGGAACACATTTAGTTCAATGAATCTGGGGTGGATCTGCAGTTTATAACGCCACAATCGATTCTTTTCCTTCCATTTCGTTTTATCATTTATTATCGCAGCAATAGTTACAATCCATTTATTTTTTTCTTCTTATAACAGCATTAAGAAATCCAGTAGGCTTAAATAGAAATATTGATGAAAGTCCATTTCAAGCGTATTTCACATTCAAAGGCGCAATCACAGTCATCATACTACTCACTGTATAATGTATTTTATTTCTAGAGGTTTTTTTTGTTTATTTTTTTGTCTCCCTTCATACCTAACCGAAATCAATAAATGAAGTATCATTTTAAAGATTAAGGTATCCGCTTTGATCATATCATATTTTAAGAAAGTCATTTTTTCAAATTCGACACTTAAAGGGCAAAAATGTCAATATTTCTAAAATTCTGTTTTTATATCACGAGCCATTTATGTCCTTAATACCTAACAGAAATCATTAAATGAAATACCATTTTAAATATAAGATTTCCGCTTTGGTCACATCATATTTTAAGAAAGGAATTTTTCGGAATTCGAGCTATTAATCTCCATTAATATATAACCAAAATCGACAAATGAGCTATTATTTTAGGTATTAAGGTCTCTACTTTATTCAAATCATATTTTAAGATTTTTTTTTTTTTTTTTTTGGAATTCGACCCTCCCAAAAATATTTAAAAAAAACGCATTTTTGTGTCACGAGCAATTTATCTCGTTTGATATCTAACCGAAATGAAAAAAAAATGTGGTATAATTTTAAACACTATGGTTTCCGCCGTGGTCACATCATATTTTAAAAAAGAAATTTTTCGAAATTCCACCCTTGAAGCGCATAATTAGCGTTATTTACATAACTTTTTTTTGTCTCGAGCTATTTATCTTCCTTGATATAATCGAAATCGAGATGTGGGGTATTGTTTTGGAGATTAAGGTATCCTCTTTGGTCTAATCATATTTTAAGAAACGAATTTTTCAGAATTCGACCCTTAAAGGATAAAAGTAGCAATATTTCTACAACGCACTTTTAGGTCCCGAACCAATTATCTCCTTTGATATCTAATTGAAAAAGATTAATGGTCTATCATATGAAGGATTAAGGTGTCCGCTTTGGTCACTTTATATCTTGAGAATGAAATTTTTAGGAATTTGACCCATAAAGGGCAAAAGCAATGACTGTGAAAGTCGCGCGTATGAGACAGTTCAGAGTCAAGCCACTAGATAGCAGTAGCACATACTACAGAGATATTAATAAACTGCTTCACTGGCGTCGACTTTTGTTACCCAAACACTAAACAAATAAACAATTGAAACAAATGAGGTGGATCTTCTTTCGTCCTATTACAAACCACCAACCTTACTATTCATTGTTATTCGATAAATTTTCGCACGGGTCATCTAGTTAATAATAATTCCATTAACTGGACCATTCATTCTAGGAGATGTTGGCAATTTTATTTCAGCTAAGCCATTAGTTACCCTCCTTCATTTTCAGCCAGAATAATACTTCCTGTCTAAGTATGCAGTTCTACGATTAATTCAAAACAAATTGGGCCTAATCACATTGTAACAGCCCTCAAACCTAAAATTAAATGGAATTGTATTTTATAAAACACTTATAGTAAGCTAGAGTTTGGTTGAATATGATCTGGTAGGTTTGTTTTACAATTTCCTGTAAATCAATGTATATAGACTTTGTTTTATGAAAAGAAAGTATTTAGAGGCCACTTAATAAATTTAAGGACAGCATTGTGCAAGAGAATTGCTTAAATCTTCATAATTCCAAGTTTTAAGGCAAGTTACGATGTCAAAAGGACAATTTGCTACAATTTAAAATGATTTCTGTGAATAATTTTGTGTTTAAGTATCTTTAATTTCCATTTCTGACAATTTTGTATTGATTGCAAATGATTATGTATTAATTCTGATTATTTTTAATATGTTTCAATTGTTTTACTATTGTTAATGTTGGAGAATTATCTGTCGGAATCTTGTGAAGTGTTCTAGAAATTTCGATGGAGTTTATATAAAGCGATCATCCGAGACAGTTTAGAGTTTATCACCGACTCAATTTACGACGGCCAAGGACTGTATTGTCTGTGGAAGAAGTGTTGTATACAATCACTGGATTGTATGTATGAATGTAAGCAGTATCTTTGACGTCGTGTTTTATGAAAATAAACGCAAGTTTAAACTGAACTATTTCGTGGACTAGTTATTTATCATATTAATTAAACCACGAACAATCTAATAATATCCCTTCTTCTGTATTTCCCCATATTTTCATTATTTTTTCACAACACGATGTTTAATAAGATGTGAAACAGTTTTATTAGGAAAGTTTTCGCGAATTTCTACGAAACGTGTTTATCAAAAACATAGTCGGAGGGACTAGAACTTTTCGGGGGAGGTGAGTACATTTTGCGCTGGTACATTAGCACCAGTGAATATTATCGGACTTGGTGCGTCATTGTCATCGCGATATGTGAAATGCGCCGGTGATGGAACGCTCCGAATATGACGTCACGGCTGATGGATTTAACTAAATGAAGAATGTTCCGAATACACCGACAGTCCATCAAACTTCATCCATCACTTGTGGACGGAAATCAGAGACGTTAATAAAGGCGCTCACATTATTAAAACATCGCAGGCTCTGGCAGCGTGGTCTTGCGTTGTAAGGGTCGTCGTTTCGTTTCCGGCATCGATCGTGGGTGGTTTTAATTGAGTGTTGCGTTTGTCTTGTACTGTATTTTTTTTTTTAAACCTGCTTTACGTTTTTCAACAGCGAGGTCTTTAGAGAGGGGAAAGGATGGTGGCAAGGAATGGAAAGGAATTCTGCCATGGCCTTTTTAAGGAAGCATCCCGGCATTTGCCTGGAGTGATTTGGGAAACCATGGAAAACTCAATTGTGGATGCGCGGACGGGGATTCGAACCGCCGTCCTCCCGATTGCGAGGCCAGAATCTTGTAGTATCCTTACGATTCTTTGCCAATATTACAAGAAAGAAGTCTGAAGTAATGTATGGACTATATAATGATATGGCGCTGGATAAAAGTCGCATTAAAGAGCCTATCGCTGAAAAAAAAAACAACGTTTAGAATTTGTACACACCTTGTTATTATTACCTTCAATGTACATTGATGAGCCAACACATTATGACCACCTGTTTATTAGTGTGTTGGTCCATTCTTGGAGCGCAATACAGCAGCGATTCGGCGTGGCATGGATTCCAAAAGTCCTTGTTAGGTTTCCGGATATGTCTGGCACCAGATGTCAACGCTCAGGTCACGCAATTCCCTTAAATTACGGGCCGGTGGTTTGTGGGCGCGGATACTGGGAACGAGCATCTCGGAAACGGCGAGTCTGGTTGGCTGTTCGCGTGCTACTGTAGTGAGCATCTACGCAGAGTGGTTGATGACGGTGAAACTACGACTGGGCGACAAGGTGGTGGACGTCCACGCCTCATCACAGAACGTGCAGGTCGGAGGCTTGTCTGCTCAGTAAAGCAAAATAGGCGGCGATTTATGGCAGATCTGATGGCGGATTTTGCTCCGAAACACTTTTGTCTGCACCAGCATGGTATTGTGCTCCTCCTGTCTTCCATTGGCTCCGAACCCAGCTCCTTTATCGTATCTGTTACTGACTGTGTTCTGCGATAATTTGCAGAGACAAATTTAGCAGCCCTTCTTTGCACCTCCTTCAACTCCTTTATTTGATACTTAATATGAGAGTCCCATACTACACCACCATATTCAAGCACTGGTCTGACTAAAGTTTTGTCACCCAATTCCCTCACTTATTCTCTTATCACCCTCTCCAGTAAACGAGAGATTATAAAACCTACCCATTGTGTCCTGTTCAACTTCGATCTTTAAGAAAATCTACTTTGTCGTGTTCACATTTTATATCCCAAGTCAGCGATTTCCCGTTTTCTCTCTACGTTCTTTGATTTTAGATTCAAACAGTGCGTGTCACTACAGTCGAATATAATTTCATGACTGATCGCACTTTAAGTGGGACTTCTATTACCCGCTTGCCTGCTATCAACTTTAATAAAATACTTTACGCCTGGCAACTGGATGTTACCTCTATAGCTCGGCAACGTTCGGCAATTCCGATGATACCCGAGGTGTTAATTTTACTGGGTGCCACCAGAGCGTTTCTGGGCTAACCAGAAATTTTCAAATAAATAACGGCATTTGATATTATTTACTCTTATATTGTTAAAACGAAGTGTAAATTTCGAAATAAATAACTATATTTAGTTCTTATTGAGATTTGTAATAAAAATGACGTATAATTGCGATTCCAGCTAAAACGTAATTGTCCGTTGAGGAAGTAAATGTTCAAAAATACGGACGGCAATTCAGAACAATAAAAACTTAGGTCGTTTAAAATCAAATAATTTAAAAATATTCCAGCCAAATACTCCGAGAATATATTCAGTTGACTCATATGACGAAAAATACGGATAAAAAAAAAATAATAATCGTGTTTCATTTTTCCTTAGAAGGTTTTACACAACATTTTTTATGGTTTTACGCCTCGTCGATGTCGAGGTTATTAGAGGCGGTTTGGTACTGGGGACAAGGTACGGGAAGGATTTCGCTTATGGCATTTTGAGGAAGTATTCGCCTGGGGTGATTTGGGTAAATCATGAAAAAAAAAAAAAAAAAATCTGGATGCCTAGCGTAATCCTGAATGCGAGGCCAGAGCGTTAACCACTCAGCCACCACGCTCTGTTTTTCTATAGCAAAAAAAATTCCTGCTACCACCATAGATGCTGCATATCATTTTGACTGGTGTTCAAATTAGTTCAATGTGTAATTATGAAAAGCTTTAATCGCTCAAGTTCTTCATCGAGTGTGTTGTGGCAGATTGTTTGGAAGTATCTGTTATGCAAAACTTCCAGTTCTTGCGAGTAGTGGGGAAAAACTGGCCGGAAACCCCGCGTCCCGTCTGAAGTAAACAGCCAGCCCCGCTGTTGCTTTAAGTTTGTTTCGCAAGAAGTGACGCATAAATTCTAACTGCATCTGTTTAGTCGGAAAGCTCAAGAACCACCAGTGTCACCACATCCGAAGCCCGCCAAAACTAACAGAATGAATACAGTGTTCCGGAAACTCAATTCGTAGCAGTTTGTAGCATATCGATACGGGATAGAATTTACCAAACTTTTCCTATCGAAACGGTTCCTGCTTCTTACTTTTATATATAACTATCATATGTATTATTTCTATATGGTATTTTATTTTTTGGTCACCTATTTTACCTAACCGAAATCGATAAATGAGGCGTCATTTTAAATATAAAGGTATCCGCTTTTATCATATCATTTACCGCACCAAGGGGGGGGGGGTGAGGGGTCTACGGAAATCTCACGTGAAATTTTTTGAAAAATTATGTAAAAAAAAAGGTATAAAAATTGCGCGAAAGTCGATTTTAGGGGTTATTTTCCGTCTAAAAGTAGGGTTTTGACCGGATTTTTAAGGGTGAGAACTAAAAAAAAAGGTCTCCGAAAAGTTCGAGGGCGTTTACTAGGGGGGGGGGGGGGGGTTTCTCACGGACCAGATCTCACCAGAGGAGGGAGGGGGGCAAATCTCACCAGAGGAGGGGGGGGGGGTCCGGAAATCCGGAAAAACACCTCACGTAATTTCTGGATGTCCCCTAAGGGGCAAAAAGTCAATATTTTTACAAAGCAATTTTTTTGTACCACCAACTACTGTGTTTATCTCCTTGAATTCCTAACCGACATAAGATAGATCAAGTATGATTTTTAAGATTAAGATCTCCACTTTGGTGAAATAATATATTAAGGAAGAATTTATCGATTTACCTTCTGGAGCTATACATAGGTGGCAGAGATTCCAACCACGACAGTGTTCTGAAGAAGGCAACAACCTGATGGCTGAAACGTTAGGTTTCGGTAATTTGACGCGGCTCCACCCGGACAACCAACATACAGACTACTTGTCCGATTCTGAAATATTCAAGTATTTAATAGCTTTTCCTACAGTTCTGTTTGTCGTATTACAGTGTGCTCGGGCGGTATTTTCCCCCCTGTTGGCGTTGACGTGTAGTTAGCGAGATTAATGCGCGTCTTTTCGTCACGCCGCGTGTTGGAGCGTTTAATGCGTCAGTCAAACACAGACGAGCGGACAGGAAATAAGGAGGAAAACTCCTCGCAAACAAAGGCAAGTCGTGTGCGAGTTTGCAGGGAAAGTTTGGCAATCGTTTAGGCCCAGCGTGGAGGCGGTGACGAGTTAGTGCTGCCAGTGGCAGGTGGCGTTGGTGTCGGCCACCGTCCCCGCGGCGGAAAAACAAATGCAGGCTCACCTCTGCAGTGCAACAACCACCCAAGTGCCAGTCCAGCTTCAGGATTCAGTGACCTAACCAAATTTCGACTATGTGGCAAGTCATACGATTTACATCTACATCTATACTCTGCAAATCACAAATACTGTGGGTGGCAGAGGGTGCTAAGCACTAATCCTAATTCTGTGCATTCGAGTTCCGAACAGTCGTCGCAGGTAAAAATACTAGCGAAGAGGCTACAAAGCGCACCAGAACTATTTGAAGATAATCGTGAAATTTCTTCTCGTGAAGAGAGATTCATTTATTTGCCATATTTTTCCAGCGCCTGTTTTTTACCACATGATAAAATGTGCGTAGCATAGTTCAAAATTAAGGAAGGAAAGACTAGAATTTACGAATGTAAAAGAAATACGGTTTCCTACTTCAATTGTATGTAGATGTGGAAGAATATCATTTTTGAAAAGTTCCTGGTTTGTACGTAATTTGAGATTCAAGTGTTAGCATGATTTATATTCTCCAAACATTTATGTAGCCGGCCCTGGCAGTGTAGGGGCTAGCACACTGGCTTCGCATTGCAAGGGTCGCCGGTTCGAGTCCGGCCTCGGGCATGGGTGGTTTTAATTAGGTGTTGTGTTCGTCTTGTGCTGTCCTCACTCTAGTGTTCACAATATCATAATTAAAGTCTGATACAAAAGTTGGTACAAAAAACAAATTGGAGCTGGCTAAATGGTCACAGAGACCGAAGGCCATATTTAAAAATAAAAAATAAAAAAAAAATAAAAAAATAAAAAAAATTACGTTTTCCTCGAAGGAATGTAAGTGAATTCATGAATTTGTTTCAAAACAAATTCGTAATGCTGCAAAAGCGAATAGGAATGGCAACAAAATACGAAAAAAGATTAACAGTAGGTAGAAAGATGGAAGTGCTGAAATATGAATTCTTATACTTTTTTTTCTATGAAAGGATATTGGCTGAATGAAGTGTAATATGATTAGAAGCAGCATAACGTGTGAAATATTAATCGAATGTTTGTAATTACAGATGTTCTACAAGGCATGGTGATTTGAGGACAATTTTCAGTTATTCGGAGTGGTTTACATTGTCCGTTTCATTTTTAAATTCATGTATATATATTTTTAATCTACATTTTAAAGTGTTTCTTAATTATTGTGACTAATTCTGTACTAGTTCTAATTGTTTTCGTGTGATTTTGACTCTCAGTGGGATTGTTTGCGTTTCAGAATCCTCTTTCGGCACTTTCAGTTGTATTCTGGATGTTTCTCTTTCGTTTATTTGAGCTCGCGAAAAGGCAGAAACAACAGTTGTCAGTATTTTTCATCATTTTGCCGGTCGTCGTCAAAAGTTTTCGTAATTGTGAGTTGTCGGGGAGGAATGTTCACCGAAGTTTAATCGCTGGCATTGTTTTGTATTGTGGTTTAGTATCTTTGGACGAGTCTTGACCTATCCGCATGTGTTTCTTATTAAGAATTCGTCGAAATAAAAAGTGACGAAAAGTGTATTCGGCCGTCTTGTTAATTTATTGAACTTAAAATTGAATTTAGAAGTTGTGTTTATCATCCTTCGGTGATAGAGTGGAAACATCGCCTGGTTACCGGACGGTAAAAACCTGTTAATTAAAGAACTAATTAATTAAGGTGCAATTAACATTATTTGAAAGGACCATCCAGCGAGAAGCTTGACGTATTGACGCCAAAATCCAAATACGACGCAAATATACGTAATTTTGATGTAAGTGCTCCGACAGAGGTACCAAAGCAATTTTAATGCCTGCTAAATATCAGCAGGTGGGCTTATTTTATGATTGATTGGATGTACAGTTGGGGGTAGGACCGCTGTGTTTATACAGACTTGAGAGTTTCCCGACCAATTTGTACCGAGGCAGGTGGTATGTCTCCTGGAGAGCATTATTGCCGGCGTGTAAGTTTTTACTGCCAGAATGGGCAGGTGCTTAAGACCATCTCCCAGAGAGCTTTGTTCGGAGAAGTGCAGCCGGTAGAAAATGAGAAAAGCCTCCGCCGCCGGTTCCTCTTCCCCCAACGACTTCGCAGGGGAGAAATCTGTTTCTGTAATTGTGCAAAGATATGTAACTCAAGCTACAGCTGTCTCGTTTGTATTTGTCGATAGTCGTCTATTGTGTATACTAAAGCAGATCATAAACTCTGCCGCCATTGCCAAGAGACTGATAGTGAGTCACTCGAGAATGGCGGCAGAGCATATGATCGCCGAAACGTCGTCTTTTATCGATGGCTTAACACGGCTAGCTACCCGAGAAGAGTTTATTCAGAAAATACACCTATCACACACAGAATATAGTCACACTTTTTTTTTTTTTTTTTTTTTTTTTTTTTTTTTTTTGTAACTGCTTTACGTCTCTTTTTAACATCGAGGTCTTTAGAGACGGGAAAGGATGGGGGGCAAGGATGGGGGGCATGGATGGGGGCAAGGAATGGGAAGGAATTCGGCCATGGCCTTTTTTTGAAGGAAGCATCCCGGCATTTGCCTGGAGTGATTTGGGGAAACCATGGAAAACCCAAATCTGGATGCCCGGACGGGGATTCGAACCGCCGTCCTCCCGAATGCGAGGCGAGAAAATATAGTCACACATTTGAAAGACAGATGGCAACACTTCATTTCATCATTAGTACGTATTCCGACTTGGTAATCTATATATTAATACGCTAAGCGAAAACTTCGGATCCCTTTTTAAGAATATTGCCAGCACGGAGAAGTGTTAGATTTGGCACAATTAAAGTTTATATGGAGAAGAAGTGCAGAAAGCTAAAATATATGTATAATATGTGTTACAAATACATTAAAATAAATAAAATAAAACATTCGTTGTTTACATTCAATTGTTTTTTTAGTGGCAGCGTCACTTAGCGATTCTGCCAATGTCTTCGGTCTTTGGTCAACAGTAAAGAAAAAAATATAATAAGCATAGTTAATACACGTCACAAATACCTTATTAAATAAAAAAATAAATTCGCGAACGTGTGTGCGCGTGAAAACGTATCGGAACTAATAATCTGACGCGTAATCCCATCATTGAGATACCCTGTGGTATTTGGTGAAACAAAACAGTCGCATAAAGTAGAGATTAATCTTTGAAGTTATAAAAGGAACATTTCGTAAAGGAATGTAGCGATTCTGCCAGATACCATATGGTCTTTTTAAATTTTAAAAGATCTTTTGATTTTTGAATTTCAGTAATTTCATTAAGGATTTTTTTTTTTATTCAGATACTTGTATCTACTTCTATTATGCCTCGATATACAACATTGACAGGTCGGAGAGCGAGAGAGAGAGAGAGAGAGAGAGAGAGAGAAGGAATACCTATTTGCATGAAATTCAGAATGATAATAGACGAAATTTAAATAGTAAACACACAAAATGATGAAATTATTTTGATGGATACACTTAAATGCGCACTAAATGTCATTCAAAGAAATTTTGATAGTTTCGAATTTACAATGCAAAACATTTCGAATCAGTAGTGACTTCAGGTGAAAGGACTGCATTTGCTTCATGTTGTCATAAAGCTAAAGCAGTTTTACCGGCCTTAAGTCAAAATAATATTTTAAATCATTGTATGATGGACTAAATTCAAATGAACCATCGGTAAATAGAAAGTCAAAAATTATTTTGAAAACATTTATAAATACATTTCATCATTTGCTATGGTTAGTTCAGAAGCTAAAATTTAGGATACAGTCACGCGTGTAGTGTATTATTTTAATTTTATAGATATTGCAGGGAATTAAGACAAACAACACAAACTAATAAAGTAATGGTACAAGCTCGCTGCAGACGACGTCAATGTATGCAGTATATAATATATCTATTCTCACAGCAAACGCAATAGAAAAAATTCAAATAATGATTATTACTCTTTCACGAAAGAAACTACATAACTTAATTAATTACGGTCGAATTTCGACCGCTGGGCGATTACTAGTAGGTATAAAATAGTTGGCGTAGGCAAGGGCATGCGGTCATAAAACCAAATCTCCAAATTTGATCATAACAACGATGAACAAAACTCATTAAAGGCAGTTGGTCCCTAATTTCGAAAAATAAGGATGGTGA
The DNA here is from genome assembly GCA_031002005.1 of Vandiemenella viatica. Lineage (NCBI taxonomy): Eukaryota > Metazoa > Arthropoda > Insecta > Orthoptera > Morabidae > Vandiemenella > Vandiemenella viatica. Next base: position 134,752,918 of record CM061918.1, read on the forward strand.
CAAAGCAGAAAATAAAAAGCTACTTTGGTCATTGTGTCACGTTCTGTAATGCTGACGTAATCTGCCCGGTCTTCGTTACCGGAGTAATAGTAGGCAGAGTTGTTACTGCAAAATCGTGGTTAGAGGGTTATTTAATAATAATTCTATTTAGATAAATAACTGCGAGAAAATGAATTGCTACAACACTAAAAAGAAGTATGTATTGCGTTTAAATCAGCATATTGATTATTATTTGCATTTTGTTTGTTTGTTTATATTCACCTGGGACAGCCTCACAAAAGACCGCGTTCTATGGCGCAAAACTACCTCCGCAGCAGTGGCACGTTTCGAAGAGGAGCGGCGAAGTCTGGCAGCTGAATCCCGTTTAAGGCGGAAAGCCCGACAAACCCTACCGCGCCAGCCACCCACATTTGGGTGCAGTGTGTGCGGACGACTGTTCTATGCAAGAATCGGCCTGACCAGACACCAGCGCACACACAAACACGCAAGAGAGCAACATAAACTCGGAAACGAGTATGGCCGCCGACGACGACGACGATTCAGAAGATGTAGATGTTTTCTCCTACTCTCTGTCGAGAGATATCACTGTAACAGTAAACTGAGAAATATATAAATACAAACCAGATTACATCATTTTTAGCTTATGAACAATATCTAATAACAATTGCGTTTGATTAAGCAATTTGCAAGTAAATGATCTGGCAAAGCTGTGTGTTTAACCCGTCATTATTGACCGGCTTAGATGCTAGTAAGTAAATAATCTGTTGAGTTATTCATTACCTCCGAGGGTTCTGTACGTATATAGATCATACTACCAGTACATAGTACATACTTAATTGACACCGGGCTCTCTTTCAAACACACACACACTGTCTGCTTGGCACGTAGGTGTGAGGTTTGAACCGTCTATTCAAAATGAATCGACTATATTATGATGTTAGGTTGTAGTCAACATCTACTAGTATTTATTTGTATGCGGAGGGAGCAATCAGAAAACTTAATAAAAATATTCGACTCTGCATAATGGTTAAGGAAGATATAATCAGGACACAACGATTAGCTGCCGGCATTATTCTGTCTGTCTTTGATTTTATGCAATCATCCATCCCCTTCTATCTAGATCTAAATTCTTCATCTCAACATACTCGTTACAACTTAAGTCCTTGATTATCTGCTTCATATATTCTAATCTTTGCCTACCTTTATAGTTTTACCTGCAACTGTTTGTTCAATAACAAATCAACCAATACCTCATGTCTCAAAACGGAAACCACCATCTTGTCTCTTCTACCCGTAAAACCGTTCCACAAATTTCTTTCCGCGATAATCATTTATGGAACACGTTTAGTTAGTACTTTATCTGACCTCTTAAATTCCACCATATTCTGTCTCATATAACATCTCAAACGCTTCAGTTTTTCTTCTTTCTAGTGAAGTATATGTTTTGCTTCCATTAAATGTAGTGCTCCATATGTATATATACATTTTTAGAAACTTGCAAGTCAGTGTTGGGTAAACTTGAATCTACTAGATTTCTCTTTTTCAAGAAGGCTAGAGCTATTTTGTATTTAACATCTTTCCTGCTTCCACCAGTCGTAATGTTACTTCCCGAGTAACAGAATTCTGTTAATTATGTTACTACATTTGAACTATATTTCTTGACTTTTGTCTTTATTTATTTAATTTTAGTGCGATTGAGCCTGTTCCTTCAATTTAATTTGTTTTTATCTCACTTTGGTTCATATTTAGTCCATTTTTCTCCAGCATTTTGTTGATGCCATTAGCTATTTTATCAATGTCCTCTTTACCGAGTCATTATTCAAAACCTCACCAACATCCTAGTAGTAGTTATATAAGTGAGTCCAATTCACCCAAACATCAGACACAAATTTTTAAATCAGTCTATTTCATCTGTATAGGTCATTAACAAATCCCAATACAATTTTTTTTAAAAATGCCTTAAGTGTACAGACTTCGGCCCAGTAACATTCTTATTACTATGTGAGTGGATTACTTGGGGCTGTTGCACCAGGTATTGCGCTTCCAGTAGCCTACCTCCACGGCGCAGCGGAAGTTAGGCCGCCAGATGGCTCTGCGAACGACGTTAGCCGACTACTTTGATCTACACCACCACGCACTCCTGTCGGAAAACAGCGGCTGTGGCCGAATTTTAGTGGATCAAAGTTTATATTCTCACAAGGGAGCACATCACACAACCCGCTCCCGACACGAACGATTGGATTTATGATACAGAGAGCATTTCGCTGGTGTGTAATCAGTTTCTGCTACGTCTATTGTCTGTAGATCTACTAAACAGCTAGATTGTCTACGCCCCTGTTTAGTATTTCTATGTCTACAGCAATTCTTCAAATTTTCGGAAGTGAAACCTTAGTGTTAAATGCAGGTCAAATTTATTTTTATTTCTTTTTTTTTTTTTGCTGTCGCTCGACTGGTTTTATGCAATCCTCCATCTCTTCGTATCTTGTGCTTTATGTATTCCATTGACAAGTTACCAATCCAGCCTGTCCCTTCTTTCCGTAAGTTTCTTCCTCAAACTTCTTTCCTTCTTTCCTTACCCATTTAACTAGTTCATTTCGTACTTTATCCGCCCACTTAATTTTCAGCATCCTTCTATATCACCACATTTCAAATGCTTCAATTTTCCTTCTTTCTGGTATTCCTAAAGTCCATGCTTCACAACCATAAAGTGCTGTGCTCCACACATAGAGTTTCAATTTTGAGTTTAAAAGATTTCTTTCCTCCTTTCAACATAATTCGTGCTTCGGCAATCAGTTGTAATTTTGTTTCCCAAGTAGCATAATTCAGTTACTTTTCCTGTCGCAGCCGATCCTATTTTGTTATTTAATCTACTATTCTTCTTCTTCTGCCATCGTTCTGCCCAACTCAGGAGCGCGAGTGATCTTATCTAGCAGACGTGTTTTTCCTCTGTTCTCAAAACCTCTCCATCCTTTCGCTGTGCTCTTTTCTGCGTTCTTCCGTCCAAGTGTTCCTTCTTCTAATATACTAACTGTTGGAAAATTTGTGGTTATTGACCATGCTACTAAATCGGCATCTGTCCTGTATAATATAGTCAGTTATTCCAATTTCTTGGAGATCCTTTTCGATTTCAGTTAACCAGTTGTTTTTGATTTTCGTTGAAATAGCCAGGTTTAGAATTCTTTTTGTTAGTCTGTTGTTACTCATTCTGCTATAATTTCTGTTATATTTCATCTCTTTTGTCTTGCTTTGGTTTATATTTGGTCCGAAAGCTTCCCTCAGTATTTTGTCAATGGCATTCAGTAACTTCTCAATATCCTCAGCCAGTTCAGGTAAGAAGACAATATAGTCAGCACATAGTAGCATTTTTTTTCTCTTTCAACCCTAATGCCATATTCAAATTGTTCTTTTACTTTCTTTATTGCTTCCTCTACATACAAGTTGAATATTAATGGGAATAGACTACAACCTTTGCTTCTAGTTGCAGGGGTCGCCGGTTCGAGTCCGGCATAGGGCATGGGTGGTTTTAATTAAGTGTTGTGTTCGTCTTGTGTCGTCCTTACACATTAGAGAAAATGATCATACTTATAAGAAATCTGTACATTATAAGAGAAACAAACACATTGAGCTGGCTGAATGGCTAAAACAGCCGAATGCCATTAAAAAAAAAAAAAAGACTACAACCTTGTCTCACACCCCTTTTAACTGAAGAATGTCTGTTGATTCTCTCTTTTTATTGTAGTCAGTTGATCCTCATATTGTTTATAAAGTATTATTGTATATCGATGTATTAGACTTCTCTAAAAGTTTGAACATCTTGTCGCGCCTATTATCAAAGCCTTTTTTCTAAATCAACAAACGCCGTAAAAGTACCTCTGGTTTTCTTGATGATTCTGATAATTCATTTCTGGTTTAAGTCGAGCTAAGGTGTTGCATCTATTTGTTTCACCTGATACCATATTCGTGACATAAGCCGATAACGATGATCTTGACGTCATATGTCAAGCTGTTAACTGATAGACAGTAGAATTTTTTCATCGTGAACGGAGTTGAATATTGGAGTTTGATTATGTGCTGATTGGATTTCTGTTGTCTTTGTGTACGTTTAGAAGCAGCGACTTAGGCCCGTAACGGGTTTTGTCCGGGAAGATCACAGGAAATCGTCTGTGGAATCATACCTGCAATCATCATTATCCCCAGTTTCCGGGTGTGGTTTACGAGACTTCCTGTGTTTCTGTCTTGGTTGTTATAAACAATCGTCTTCCACTGTCTCCTATCCAGAAAAGTTTCTCTATTCGTAATTATTTCCAGTTCCAGCCTCTTCTCTCTATGTCCTCCTTCAGTTGAACTGTCCATCTTCCTATTGGTCTTTTTCCCACTATCTTTTTTTGGTAGTCTTTTACTATACATTCTCTTGACATGTCGAAACCACTTGATGACCTAAGTGTCTCTTCCATGGATTCTCTTAACTCTAGGTTTGAACTAATCTCATCATTCTTTATGTGGTCAAGTCTAGTTTTCTGGAGGGCCGTTCTAAGAAACTTAATTTCACAGGCTTGGATCTTGCTAAGGTCCCTTGATGTTAGTGTGCATGTTTCCAAAGCGTATGAGAGAATAGGAATGAGATATGATTTGTACAAACAATTTTTGTTCTCCTGGGAACCTTCATGTCCCATAGTAAGCCCCGCACGGTACTGTAGAAGTTGGCTCCTTTGGTTACTGTACTCATTATTTCTAACTCACTTCTACCATTATTGGCAATTATGCTCACCAGGTAGCTGAACTGGTAAACAACTTCAACTTCGTGGTCTTGTAATTTTATATGACAATCTGTGTTCTTTCGGCTTATTTTTTGTGCTTCGGTTTTTTTTTTTTTTGATTCTATTTCATTCTATATTCTTCAAAAATAGTATTCCGCATTTTCAGTTTGTTTTGTATTCCTTCTTCGGTTTCATCCCTTACTGCCACATCATCCGCAAACACCAGTGCCTGTAGATCTCTATTGAATGTTCTTTTAGTTCTTTTAAGATGTTATCCATCACCGCTATGAACAGAAGAGGTGAAAGGGCACATCCTTGTTGTACTCCTTTGGTTGTACTAAACCATTCAGAGTAACCATCCCCAACATTGACACAGCTCTTGCAGTTACTGTACAGTATCTGGATCATTCTAATGAGGTACTCTGGTAATTTTAAGTTTTCTTAGACTTTTCCTAATAGTTGATTGAGGAACATTATCGTATGCCTTTTCGAGGTCCATAAACACGATGATTAGGTTTTTCCCTCTTTCCCAATATTTTTCTACCAGCATTCTCAAGGCAAATATTAGATCTGTTGTGACCGAGCGTGGTGGTGTAACGGTTATCGTTCTGGCCTCGCATTCGGGAGGACGGCGATTTGAATCCCCGTCCGGGCATCCAGATTTGGGTTTTCCATGGTTTCCCAAATCACTCCAGGCAAATGCCGGAATGCTTCCTTCGAAAGGCCATGGCAGAATTCCTTCCCATTCTTCGCCCCCCATCCTTTCCCGTCTCTAAGGACCTCGCTGTTAAGAGACGTTAAGCAGTTTAAAAAAAAAAGAAAAAAAAGATCTGTTGTACTTCTTCCAGCCTTAAACCCATGTTGTTCTTCTCCTAAGAGGGCTCTAATATTGTTAGTACGGAAAAGATACATGTAACGCAGGTCGAAATCACGTTGGCCTACCTTCCAAAGGGAGTGTGCAGACTAGATGATTATCAGTAGAGATTGGAGGATTACATCAAACTAGGCGACAGGGTTGCGTCGAAAAATAGCAACACTTCGATACTTCACGTGTCATTATGCCGAACATCAGTGAACATCATTTTGTGAACATTTTGTGATGGAGCGGTAAATACGTCGTTTTTAACAAACTGTATCGCTGTAGCAATAATTATCGGGAATGCGTTTGATTGCAAAACACTTTTGCCTGTCGGAATAGCCACGTGAAGTGCACAATGCATTAAACAGGTGCTCTATGCATCGCGCTATCAGCATTAATACCAATCGCACGCGATGTTGGGACGGTAGCAATGTCTCGCTTGTCTGCTATTAGACTCACTGGTGGGCCTTTCCTGGTAATTAAAATCCTAGTACGCGGGTGACCGATCTTCGCTCGGCATCTTTCGATTTATGTTCAATAGGATTTTGAGTGAAGTGTGATTGAAAATAAACGTTTTTAGTGAAGGCTTCCTAGGCATTTTGAACCGTCTCTGAAGACCTCGCTGTTAGAGAGACGTTAAGCAGATTTAAAAAAAAAAAAAAAAAAAAAAAAACATCATTTTGAAGTGGACAGTTCCTTGCTCTAACCAAAGAGAATCTTCACTAACATCAGTACGCTTAATGGTACCTGAAAGTTCTACGATTAGTTTAGATCCTTTTCTGATAATTGCTTTTTTTTTGATAATTGTGTTACAAACTTGAAAAGGAATACGTTCTCTACATATGAAATTTCATCCATATAGCTAGGGCCATTCCGAAAATCGTCTGGTTAATCAGTTCATAAATTTCTTTTGAAGAAAAATACTATCATTACGTTAGATAGAAATCATAATGCTAAGGCATGGAAAGATATTGGCGTAGGTATGAAAAGTAGTGCGTGGAAGGGAAAAGATGACCATGACCACAAGCTGGCACTCGATTTCAGGCACAAGGGTGTGGGAAGATTTTCATTTTTAGGTAAGGGTGTCAGGGATTGGAATGAGTTATCCAAGGAGAATGATGAATAATTTACCGAAAAAAACTTTGAAGAATTTAAAGATAAAATTTGTAGAGGGCAAATGTAGGTAGGTGCAGAATAGGGGGAAGATGGGTGTGTAGGGAAATTGCCACCTGAGCCTGTGCTCCATTGCTATTAAATTAAAAATTAATATCAGGGAGTTAAACAATTTAGTTATTGATATGGTTGATTCAGTACAAAGGAATATGAAATGGGACTTACACATTAAATCGTTAGTAGGTAGAGCTAATTCTAGGCTGCGATTCATAGGTCGAATCTTGAAAAATTGTAATGAACAAACAAAGGAGATAGCGTACAAATCTCTTGTGCGTCCACATTTGGACTATTGTTGGGCCGTTTGGGACCCGTTTCGTAAGGGGTTGATCGAAAGTATAGAGAAAGTACAGAGAAGAGCCGCTCGATTCGTGAACGCTTGCTACAGTCCTTATGAAAGCGTCACAGAACTGATTAGTAGACTAGGTTGGGAGTCTCTGGTAGATAGACGACGCACGTTTCGTTTAAACTTATTGGTAAACATGCGTACTCCCACTTTCACTCACGAGTGTAGTGAAATACTTCGTCCACCAACCTAATTGATTTTTTTTAAACTGCTTGATGTCTCTCAACAGCGAGGTCTTTAGAGACGGAAAAGCATGGGGGCAAGGAACGGGAGGCAAGGAATGGGAAGGAATTCGGCCATGGCCTTTTGAAGGAAGCATCCCGGCATTTACCTGGAGTAATTTGGGAAACGATGGAAAACCCAAATCTGGATGCCCGGACGGGGATTCGAACCTCCGTCCTCCCGAATGCAAGGCCAGAACGAACCTATTTGAGCCGGAATGACAGGAAAGATAAGATTAGAGAAATAAGGTGCCGCACTGATTCTTATATGAATTCTTTTTTCCCTCGTGCCATGAGGTACTGGAATGCACAACAGAGAGATTAGCTTTGGTGCTGAGCACCCTCTGCCACCCACAATTTTGTGAATTGCAGAGTATATATATATATGTAGATGAATTAATGGTGCAAGATAAGTGGTATTTCACTTAGACGAGTACACCATCAGAACTGAATTCATTCACTCCGATAAAACTATGCTCATACCTCACTTTACCTCACTTCTTCTGATCAACCTTACCCTTTACAAATGATAAGAAAACAATTCCCGATAGAAGTAACCTTCGTTGTGAACATTAATAGAGCACAAGGTGAGATGCTTCAAAAGATAGGATTGTATTTATCAGAACAGATTTTTTCGTATGGACACCCGCCCGTGACTTTTTCACGAGTTTGTAGATTCTTTTGTGACACACGCACGGTCAAAAAGTCAACGGTGGTCACATTATAACTGCCAGTAATATTTTCGAAGAAGTTTTGTAAAGTAGAGAAGTTTAAAAAAAGGACATCTGACAGAGCCAAAAAGTTTTAAACATACATTTTTTTAAAAATGTTTTAACAAGTAGTATTTTTTTCAGTAAAAGTGATATTTATTACTACTCTTGAAAATAAAATACCTTTCATTAGTAATTACTTCCATTTATTTATTTTCACCTTTGGTGATATTTGGTGAGATTTCGCCGGATTTCTCCCTCCCCCCTAAATCCTTTCCATATTTCACCTCATGAAATTAATTGACGCCCCCTAAACTAGTAGTAAAAAAGTGTAAAATTCCTAGGAACCAGTGAAATTTTTTGCAAATCTCCGTAAACCGATAAAAAGCACTAAGTTTCCGAGTAATTTATTGGCCTGTTCGGAAACTGCACACAGAGTCTAGTCTGAGGGAGCGAGGGGGGGGGGGGGAAATCAAACCAGAGCACTTACCCCGGGCGGCAACCTCAGGGGGGCGGCAATACACCATTGATTACACACTTTGCAGCAAATGTCTACGTAAAGGATACGACGTGACTTTTGAGCGTCCGTTAACTTTGGGAATATAATGAGTTGAAACGGTAAAATTTAGTAGCGAGACTAGTGGCAATAAGTAGGCTAAAACCAACATTACAATGAGCGATTTAAAATTAGCAGTTCATAAGAAGAAAACTTAACCTTTTTAAATTTGTACCTAATTTATGGATTTTGGTTACGTATAAGGGAAAGAAAGTTTGTCAAGAAAAATCGCCGTCTAGAATTAATTTGTCATGGTTCAAGCAAAAGTTCTTTAGATTATTTAGTTGAATAGGATCTAAGTCAATCACACTAGCGGCTTATTTCATCCTGGAAATGATCTTAGTCGATAAAAGGTCGATTGTAGTGTTGTTGGAGAAAGTTAAACATGTACTTTCCTTTCTAAGATAAAATGATGTGCGGTAAGGAATAATCAGAAAAGAATTATTGCAATCGGTATGGGTACTGTAATATTGGCTGAATAAATCTCTCCCGCCCGTCCCAGATCACTGTCGTTCCGCCAAAGCGAGCTATCGATATAGCAGTGTTCGATTGCTATTCTCGTCTTTCGTATAGATGTAGACTTGAAAAGGAACACACACGCTATTGCAAATCTCGCCGGCTCATCCTCTAAGCAATCGCTATTGCAGTCGTTCCGCTGAATCGAGCTATCGATATCTCGAGGTAAGGTCTGCGTTGAGTCGACTGTGACGAGGGAAGTGTAGGAGTCGAGTCGACAGGCGGCAAAGCGCTTCGCGGATCGCATTCGCTCCATTGCTACCGCATCAACTTCTCCCAACAGCTGCAATCGATATCCCGACCTGCGTATCGATAGCTCGAGGTCTGAGTGCAGACCTGACAGAACTACACGGTGCCTCAGAAACAGGTGAGTGGTATCACGCTCTCGCCTCAGGACGTGGGTTCGAATGCCAGTTAGACAATCCAGATTTCTGTTTTCCATTATTTCCCGAAATAACTGCAGGAAAATGCCGGGATGGTCTCTTAAAAAGGCTATAGCGAAGTTCTTTACCCGGTCCTTGCCCCCGGTCCTTTCCCGTCTCTGATAACCTCGACAATGACGAAACGTAAAGCCATAAAAATAACTCGTGCACGAGTGTATAAACGTGCAAGAATTGAAGCTTCAACTCTCGTAAGAAAATGAAAATTATAAAATACTTAAAGCAACAATTCGCTAGATTATAGAGTACCAGCTATTTCCCCCGACTACTTACGCGCGGTCTTAAAATTTTATTGTTTGAATTGGATATAGAAAATTATAAGTTACATGAAAGGGTCCAATAAAACAGCTACAGTAAATTTATTAACATACCATACACACAATGACTACTAAAGAAATGAAGCCTGAGTGACCGATATAATATTACAGGGACTCACACACGCATCCGTCTGTCTATCATCGTGCGGTTAGTTTTATGAATTTCGTGAAAAAATACGTTATTTATCCTGAATAAAGTATCCTATGTCTTTCCTAATGATACATATTATTTTCTTATCAAATTTCATCAAGATCGTTTTAGCCGTTTAGTCATGGAAATGTAACAGGTAGACATTGAGACAGAGCTACTTTCGCAATTATAATACTAGTGTAGATTGCACCTAGCCAGTATTTTTTGTTTCGATCTCTGATATCGTGGAACAACTTGGACAAAATTATCCGATAACCGGTCTTAAAATCAATAGAATGTGAGAGACATCAGTCAAATATGGCACTAGACTTGTCCAAAGATACTATAGCACAAATACGTTTTAAGAGTGACTGAATACTTGAAACTCTAACTGTCTGACGAACCGCAAAGAAAACGTCTGACAATGACTGACAACTCTCTCTGCTGGCCATCTCCGCGCGTTTAAATAAGCACCGGAGAAACAACCAGAACAGAATAAAGAGTGCTGACAGACTCATCTCGAGTGTTTACAATAATATTCACACAAAACCAGTCACAACTTGTACAAAATCACTCAATATCATTAGAAAACACCTCAAAGTGGAAATTAAAGATATTTACAGGTAGTTAAACACGAAATTATCAACGTAAACCAGTCCAAACAGTTGAGAATTGTCCTTCAAACATAGTGGCTCACATCAACGCTTACAATTACAAAGATTTACTTAATGTTTCATAAAACAATGTCATTTACATTACGAATATACACAAGTTCACAATTAATCACACGAGAAATATACAAATCAGCAATTAATCAACTCCGTTCCTCTTAAATTAAAATTTCGTGAAAGGGCTGGGACAATGTGAATTAACGTCAGGCTAAGACTACATTCTCATCTTGAGGCACCATATCATTCATCTTAAGGACCCCTTTTTCAACTTCTTCCTCTCCGATTAACAAAAATAGGGTCGCCAGAGATTTTTACAGGGACAAACCCTATATCTGTACCGCACATCACCTAGCATGGCGACCCTGCCAGGATACAATCAAAACGCAAAAACCTAACCAATTAACTCATTCGAAACTTCCGCAAATTCTTTCCAACCGCATCCCTACCCCTAAAAATTTAGTCTCACTCATTCTTTCGCAAGTAACACGTACATGCACTTCCATCCTTGTTGAGGGTATTTTTCGAGAATGCTGCGATGTAGGAGAAAGTGCCTCGAGGGAAGACACGGATCGCGGCTCACCTGCTAATGGAGACGATCAATCAGGCCGTGAATTGTGATCTACGTCGGAAACCCATCAGCAGTATGAGAGTTGTGTCACGAAATTGAGATGTATTGAGTGGTCAGACGGGGTTCGATCCCACGTCCTCGCGATAGCCCAGCACGATCGTTAAACACACACGGAGAAGGCTATGTCCCAGACGTGTTTTAATTTCATCTCCTCCCGCTACGATTCGATTGAATAACGAAAACTATTATCGTCGCTACGCATGAATCACAGTCTAGGAACAGCTATCTCAACGACCGATGATATATGTCGATCCCATTTCTTGTTGCTTTCTATCTTCAAGTACCTCCCCAAGTATTGAAAGATCTGGTTTGTACTCAACAGCAAGTAATTTGGCATTGCTTGCAATGCCCAGTACCTTGCAGTGTTTGAAATTTGGTTTAACTAAGCATTTAACGCACATTTTGGAATAATTTCCACCTGGCGTTTGAGCTATAAATATCGCTTACCTATAGGTAACTGTATCATCAGTTGCATTAACGTTGCCACCTTGATAGTTTATGAACAAAACATTATGACCACCTGATTATTAGTGTGTTCGTCCATCTTTGGAACGCAATACAGCAGTGATTCAGCGAGGCATGGATTCGAAAAGTCCTTCTCAGGTTTCCGGACTTGTCTGGCACCAAATGTCTTCGCACAGGTCATGCAATTTCCTTAAATTACGGGCCGGTGGTTGGTGGGTGCGGCGGCTGGAAACGAGCATCTCGGAAATGGCGAGGCTGGTCGGCTGTTCGCGTGCTACTGTAGTGAGCATCTATGCAGTGTGGTTGAAGGACGGTGAAACCACGACTGGGCGACAAGGTGGTGGACGTCCACGCATCATCACAGAACGTGGAGGTCGGAGGCTTGCCCGCTCCGTAAAGTTGGATAGGCAGCTATGTGTGGCAGATCTGACGACAGAGTACAATGCTGGTGCAGGCACAAGTTTTTAGGAGAACACTCTGCTGTCAGATCTGCCACAGATCGCCGCCTATCCTGCTTTACAGAGCAGGCAAGCCTCCGACCTCCAAGTTCTGTGATGAGGCGTGGACGTCCACCACCTTGTCACCCAGCCGTGGTTTCACCGTCCTTCAACCACTCTGCATAGATGCTCACAACAGTAGCATGCGAACAGCCGACCAGCCTCGCTGTTTCAGTGATGCTCGTTCCCAGCTGCCGCGGCCCGTAATTTAAGGGAATTGCGTGACCTGTGCTTAGACATGCAGTACCAGACAACTCTGTAAACCTAACAATGACTTTTCGGATCTATGAGACGCTGAATCGCTGCTGTATTGCACTCCAAAATGGACCAACACACTAGTAAGCAGGTGGTCGTAATGTTTTGGCTGATCAGTGTATCTCCTGTTTAAACGCTAAGGCTCTGTGTTTAAATAGTTTCTGACAGATTTGACATGTTACTTTCCTGTATTTGAATACTATGTTGGCAGTTCAACAAGTTAGGTTTTTACGTTTAAATTTTGTCCTGGCAGGGTCGCCATGTTAGGTGATGTGCGGTTAGGAGAGCGGGTTTGTTCCTGTGGAAACCTCTGGCGACCTCATTTTTTGTTAATCTGTGAGGAAGGAGTTGAAAGAGGGCTCCTTAAGATGAATGATATGGTGCCTCAAGATGAGAAATTTAATATCCGCGTACCATGCTTTTGTGATTAGCTCCGTGGAAATAATTTCGACGTTTGCGCTCTCCAAAGGGATTACGAAATCGTTGTCCCCCGAATGTAATTCTGTTCGCCTTCTGATTTCCGCGGGGGATGCAGTCCATTGACTCTAAGTCTTTCTCGTTACATCTGCGACGTGAAATCCGTCAATTCATTCTACCTTCCTGGGTATCACTCTTCACTACGGTCCCCATCAAATTTACCGAATAATATTCGATCCTTTCTTACATTAAGTATGTCTATTTTCCACAGTCCTGTGTACTAAGCTATATACTAGATTCTAAGCCCGTCATAAATAACGGGTTTAAGCCAAAAATTCTGGCAAATAATTTCCTCGTAATGCGCATTTAAATGTATCCATCAAAATAATTTCATCATTTTGCGAGTTCACTATTTATATTTGATCTATTATCATTTTGAATTTAGAGCAAAGAGTTATTACATTTTTTTGTCTCTCTTTCTATCTCCGACCTGTTCTATATCGAGGCATAATGGAGTGGGTGCAAATACCTGAATTAAAAAATAAGTCCATAATGAAATTACTGAAATTCAAAAATGAATAGACGCTTAACAAAAGTTTAACTTTTTAAATAATAAAAAGACCATATAGTATCTGGCAGAATCGCAACATTCCTTTTATAACTTCAAAGATATCTCTACTTTATACGACTCTTTTGTTTCATCAAAGACCACAGAGTATCTCAATGCTGGGAATATACGTCAGTTAGTTAGTTGGTTGACTCTATTACTTTGGTTGGCTCCGAACCGATTTCACGCACACACATGTTCACGAATTTGTTTTTTATTTAATTATGTATTTGTAACATGTATTAACTAAGCTAATTATATTTTTTTCTTTACTGTTGACCAAAGACTATAGACATTGGCAGAATCGCTAAGTGTCATTGACACAAAAAAAAATTGAATGTAAACAACGAATGTTTTATTTAATTTAATTTAATGTATTTGTAACACATTTTATATATAGATTTTAGCTTTCTGCACTTCTTCTCCATATAACCTTTAACTATGCCAAATCTCACGTGCGCGCAATATTCTTAAAAAGGGATCCGAAGTTTTCGCTGAGCGTATTAATATATTTTAATTCTATCCCAGAAACGCGCTTAGTGTGTTGCATTTACGGTGACAGTAACACAGTGTGTGTGGTATTTACGAGCTGCGAGTCTATAGGTACATGACCCCGAAGCTGTTTTTATTCCTTCGGAGACGTCATTTTTTTCAGTGTTACGTGAATATCTGTCAAATGCGAACGCCGTTGCTCCCAATTTGCTGCTCTAGGCCCCTGATTAGCGTCTCTGATTGCGTCAGAGATTGGGCGGTGCGAGTGTTGATGCGTGAGGACTAGTGGGCGGACGAGGTTCGTACTGTGACAGACAGAAAAATATCAAACTATAAATTTCCCCCGACGACTACTTTAAATCGTAATTACATTGTTGAAATATACACAAAAAATACAGCCGCATTTTAAGACACCCGTATTTTGCAGAATGAAACATTTATAATAATATGAAGACTCACTGAAAGGCGACAGACAGATGGATAGCGTGTGTAGCCTTTGTAATGTTTTATTGGTCGCTCAGGCTTTGTTTTTCTCGCAGTCAGTTTGTGTATGATCTGTTCATAAATTTCATAAACAGAAACAACTAATTATATAGTTTAGATTTGTATCTGCGCTCCATGCGATGACTACCAGTGAAGGCCAGGGACAGACACTGAAAGTATCAGAAAAAGACATATTGTTCTCAGGGCAAGTTATATATAGTTATCTCATATAGTTCCATCCTCCAAAGACTATATATTGTAGTAAATGATAGCAAAACCAAAAAGCGTTGTGTAAAAACGGTATTAACATAATATTTACCCAGAACGTGGCATAATTATGAACAAAAAAAAAAATATCTGCCGAGGAATTGTGGTAGGCTGTCTTCCACAATTAACCCTCCTCCCCACTTTATTTCTGCTATTTTTAAACATGTTGTACACTGGTTCTCTTCATTAGACGTGTTCAATAGCAGAATGGTAAGGTGATGGCTTCCCTGCTGTATTTAATTCAGCCAACTATTTTTATATCTTCAGATTTCAACATTAAATTTTTTCAGTGTTTCTGGTAAGTTATTCATCATTTCTCTTGGTAACTTATTCCAATTCCTGACACCTTGGTTCCTTCAAAAAACCATGGTCAAATTCCTTCCCCGAAATTCTCTTCTGGCCTTAACGACCTCAACGTCGACGAGGCGTATAGTATTAAGCAGAAAGGAAAAGTACTTTATTAATAGCGCTTAAAAAAGTAGATAATAACAAGATAAATCTATCGGTTACCTTGGGTGTGAGTCATACTTGTCTGATCATACTAGTAGTTAATTTGTATATAAATCATGATAACAATAGTGCAGGAAGAATATAAATCAAAGAAAGACAAGCGTCATATTTTTTTTTGGAACTGCTTTACGTCTCTTTTTAACATCGAGGTCTTTTGAGACGGGAAAGGATGGGGGGAAAGGATGGGGGCAAGGAATGGGAAGGAATTCGGCCATGGCCTTTTTGAAGGAAGCATCCCGGCATTTGCCTGGAGTGATTTGTGGAAATCATGGAAAACCCAAATCTGCATGCCCGGACGGGGATTCGAACCGCCGTCCTCCCGAATGCGAGGCGAGAACGCTAACCGTTACACCACACCGCTCGGTAGACAAGCGTCATAAAATGAAATAGAAATAACAACAAGATTAATACAGTAACTTCAACAATACTATGAAATGCACTACAATATTTTTGCTACTAAAAAAAAAAATTCTAGTTTCGGCGTTATTAGGAAGCTTAATACTAGCGAAAACAGTTGTCTTCAGAAAACACAAAACCTTTAGATTCAGTAATTTACCTAGGAATTAAAAGAGATTTTTAAAACTTCTTGTGTGGAACACATCACTTAATGGCTGCGAAGCATGGACTTAAGAATACCAGAAAGAAGAAAAATTGAAGCATTCAAAACGTGGTGCTGTAGAAGAACGCTGAAAATTAAATGTACGGATAATGTACGAAATGAACTAGTTTTGGAAATGATGGGCGAGGACAGAAGTTTCTGGAAGAGGCTTACAGAAAGAAGAGATAGGCTGGTGGGTCATATTTGGAAACATACGCTATCGTTCAATATGTTAGTCTGGGAACATTTGAAGGAATGAACTGCAGAAAAAGACATAAATTAGAATATATGAATGAGATAATTGAGGAAGAGGGTGTAAGGGGTACATTGAGATGAAGAGGTTGGCACAAGATGGGAAAGGATGGAGAATTGCCCGAAATTTTTCTGTATGTAGCATTGCTCCAATATTTTTCTTTCTTTATTCTTTATCTCTATATTTCTCTTTTTTGTTTATCTCTTTTGCCTTTCAAATAATCTTGATTTTTCAATTTTTTATTGTTCATTTTCTTTGTAGTCTCTTTCGTTCCTTCTTCGTCGTTATATTTTAACATTGATTAGTTTCAGTCTTTAATTTTGCCGTATTTCAACTCTATACCCAAAAACAGAAGTTACAAGCGAAATATCAAACTGATATTTTTAAAATTAATTAATCATTAAACTAATAATCATTATTGAACTAATAATTAAATTTACTTTGCTTTACTTAATTATTTTAATATGTGTCATCTTCATATTTCCGCAATTTTAAATATTTTTTCCCTATGCTATACACTTTCTAATTTAGGTTTTCTTCATCAGACCACACACTTTAACTCTCTGGAGTAATACATTTACTATTAAGATGACAATTAATTAGTATTTAAACAGTGAATATTACGACGTAATTTCCTAAAATCGTATTTTCGTCGGAATGTGTTGAGCTTTTTGTCAGCAGTATCTCTGGCCAGAGACAATCTTCTCTATTCCTCCGCCAAAAATCCTCTGCGTCGAAACTTCGAATTAAACACAAAAATATTATTGTGGAATTTATTCTGTAAAATCGTTAGTATGGTTTTTGACTGTTCTCATGTGTCATACATAATCATTACTAAACTAATAATTACATTTTCTTTCCTTTACATTATTAAATTAATATGTGCCATCTTTGTATTTCAGCAATTTATTTATTTTTTCCCTATACCAGACACTTTGTAATTCAGGTTTTCTTCATCAGAACAGACAATTTATAATTTTGGAGTAATACATTTACTATTAAAATGACCGTTAGTTGACATTTTGACAGTTAATATTACGGTGAAACGTCCTAAAATTGTGTTTTGTGTTGAGCTTTTGCAGCAATATTTCTGGCCAAAGATACTCTTCTCTGCTTCTCCGCCAGATATCTTCTGCTTCGATACTTCGAATTAAACACCGAGATGATATTGTGGACTTCATTCTATAAAATCGTTACTATTGTTATCGACTGTTCTGATGTGATATAATCATTAGTAAACTAATAATTAAATTTACTTTCTTTTATATAATTAAATTAATACGTGCCATCTTTGTATTTCAGCAATTTTATTTATATTTTTCCCTATACCAGACACTTTCTAACTCGATTTTTCTTCATCAGAACACGCAATTTATAGTTCTCGAGTAATACATTTACTATTAAAATAATTATTAATTAGTATTTACACAATGAATTTTACGACGTAACTTCCTAAAATTGTATTTGCATTCGTATGTTTTGAGCTTTTGTCAGAAATATCTCTGGCCAAAGATACTCTTTTCTGCTCCTCAGCCAGAGATCATCTGCGTCGATACTTCGAATTAAACACAGAGATATTAGTGTGGACTTCATTATGTAAAATCGTTACTATGGTTTTTGACTGTTCTCATTTGTCTTAAGTGTCATTACTACTAATAATTAAATTAATATGTACCATCTTCATATTTCCGGAATTTTATTTATTGATTTTCCCCTTCACCAGACACTTTCTAATTCAGGTTTTCTTCATCAGAACAGACAATTAATAATTTTCGAATAATACATTTTCTATTACAGTATCCGTTAATTGGAATTTTGACAGTAAAAGTTACGACAAACTTTCTAAAAATGTATTTTCGTTGGAATATGTTGAGCTCTTGCAGCAATATCTCTGGTCAAAGATACTTTTCTCTGCTCCTCTGCCAGAGATCCTCTGCGTCGATACTTCTAATCAAACACAGAGATATTATAATTGACTTCATTCTCTAAAAGCGCTACTATTATCTTTGACAGTTTCATGTGTCATTTCACAGAACGCCAGACCCGATCGTTAGCTTAGCTCCCATGACCTTCGAGGACCCGGTAAGATCGTGATCAAGTAATAATTGAGTTGCACCCGTGATCCGCTCATTGAGCTTCTCTGGTTGATTCTGAAAGCCACGCCTCAACTCGTTAAGGCGCTGGGCTGGGATCCCATCTCCGACTTCAAAAAGGACTCCCTGAGGGCTCGAGGAGAGTCCGGAATGAGATTGTCCTTAATACGCCCGCGGCTATGGCCTACTCCTGACGCCGCCCAGGACGCGAAATGTCCTGCGGTAAAGGACACGCCGGAGTCGGCATTGTCTCCGTAACGACCGACGTAATGTAGACACACCCATACGCGCGGTCATTCTACTACCGATAAACATCACTTTGCTCCAATACGGCATCATTAAATACGGATCTCGAGATGGTAGCACGGTTTGAAAATGGTCTTCATTGATCTTGTGTGCCGGAAACAAAACGCCGGATATAGCTGCGGCTCATTTCCATATTACGTCACAGCTCTGATCTACATTGTACCGTTGCTTAGAGCTTCACGTCACGTCAACCAAAGTTTCGCAATCAACAACTATATTATCAGAATCTTTGATGTTGCATGGTCTTTGGCGCCTATGTGTTTATTTTACGAAAGGAGTGCTCAGCTTTGAGGTAATGTGATCTTTGGTACCTGGCTGTTTAATTTAGGAAAGGAGTGGTCATCTATAGTTTACTGTGATCTTTGGCGCCAAAGTGATTAATTTACGAACAGACTACCGTTTACTGATCTAACCACTGGACACGTAGAATAAGAAGACGTACCACAATTATATTTCTGTACTACGTCACATCCCTGAACCAAACTGTACCGTCTCGTCGGCCAAATGTTTCGCAATCAACAACAATATTAACACAATCCAAAGAAAGTTGTGTTTATCAGAGATATTGTGTGATCTTTGGCACATATCTATTTAATATATGAAAGGAATGCTCAGCTTCGATGTAATGTGATCTTTGGTGCCTGTCTGTTTAATTTACGAAAGGAGTGTTCATCTGCATTTAGTGTGATCTTTGGCGCCAAAGCATATATTTTAGGAACAGATTATTATTCATTGATCTAATCACTGTTCACGTAGAATAAGAAGACATATCACAATTATATTCTTTCCAACGTCAAATTCCTGAGCTGTATTAATGTTTTGAAATCAAAAACAATATTAACAGAATCCAGAGAGAGATTTGTTTATCTCTGATGTTATGTGATCTTTACGAAAGTAGTATTTTGCTTTGATGTAATGTGATCTTTGGCGCCTGTCTGTTCAGTTTACGAAAGGAGTGTTCATCTGTGGTTTAGTGTGATCTTTATCGCCAAAGTGTTCATTGCTTTAACCACCATTCATGTAGAGTAAGAAGACATACCACAATTTTTATGTTACACCATAAGCTTTCAATGTCTAAACACTCCTTACAAAACAATTATGTAGTTTTTTTGTGTAATACGTGGACAAAGAAATCCCAACCGTTTACAGATTTATATATGTAGTAATAATGTAAAAATAGGTACATTAAAGAAGTCGATACCAGTGAAGCAGCCTATCAGTTTGTCTGTGCTGCTATTATCTAGCGCGGTTTTCACAGTTATTACTTTTGTCCTGTAAGGGTCGAATTACGAAAAATTTCTATTTAAAATATGATTTGACCAAAGGCAGAGAGCTTAATCTAAAAAAAAAAAAAAAACAACGTTTTTCGAATTCGGTTAGATATGAAGGAAAAAGGAAAAGAAACATCCCGTGAAATATGTGTATATATATATACGTTATGCAAATAATGACACTTTTGACCTTTGAGGGTCAAATTCCGAAAAAATTCTTTCTTAAATATGATTCGATTAAAGCGGATACCTTAATCTCTAAAATAATACCTAATTTGTCGATTTCGGTTAAATATGAAGGGAGATAAATGGCTACTAAAAAAAAAAAAATATTATAGAAATGACACTTTTGCCTTTTAAAGGGTCAAATTCAGAATAAAAACCTGTCTTAAAATGTGATGTGACCAAAGCGGTGACCTTAATCTTTAAAATGATACCTCATTCATCTATATCGGATATATATCAAGGGAGATAAATGGCTCGTGATGCAAGAACGCGTTACAAAAATATTGAGTTTTGCCCTTTAAGGGTCGAATTTAAAAACAAAAATCCTTCTTTAATATATGATGTCACCAAAGCAGAGAGTTTAATCTTTAAAATGATACTGAATTTATTGATTTCAGTTTGGTATCCAGGGAGATAAATAGCTCGTGACACAAAAAAAAAACGTGTTTTAGAATTGTTGAAATTTTTCCCCTTTAAGGGTGGAATGTGGAAAAATGATTTTCTTACAATATGTCGTCAAGAAGGGATACTTCATTTATCGATTTCGGTGCAGAGTGTCATTTTAACTCATCTTTCGACAAGTCCATACACGGGCGATGTGAGCCAGTTTAAGTCGACTAGAGTGTGCAGTATGTCGAGACGCCAGTATCGGCAAGATAAATGTCGGGTGGCGACGTCGACACGCGCGTCATTAAGGCCAGCACGCCTGGCGACACGCAATTCGCCTGTCAGTCCATTCCAGTTTCCCCGTGGGACCAAATTGCGGCCATCATTCCATTAGGCGGCTGCGTGTCCATTGATTACGAGAAGACAAAAGAATAACAATAATAACTAGGTCGTTGGCGAAATGTCGGTGCCTATCCAACAGTCACGCTATTCCGACAAAAGCACATCAGACAGATACGGTAACTATCATTTCGCCATATTCGCAAAGAACATTTGTTGTTGTTAAAAATAATAGGATTTGTCAAAAGACATACAAATAAAAATTACTCTCCCAACAGGAGAAATACAGGCACTACCCTGGGCGCACATTGAGCTGCGTGGCGCAGTAGGGGCAACGCAGAGCAGGGCAGGGCAGCACAGACTGGCAGTTACTCGCGCATATTAGAGCGCAGTTTACAAAGCATTGTGTTGTGCGAAAAACCGACAATAAAGCGTAACCAAAAACATGTCGATGCAAAAACTCGATTTTTGATTTCTGAATCAGATTGGGATGCAGAGCTTGGAAAATTGTTATTACTTTAACAGAAGCTGAGTTAGATAAAACTATGCAAAAGTGAGTATATGAAAAGAATAAACTCTCATCTGGCTTTTGCAGTGACAAGAGAATTCTCAAAAGATAATTTCTGAATGACTCGAGCGGAGATTCCCGGCGTAACCTGTTATTTTCTCGACAAAGCTCAAATTATCTATTAGAACTGAAGAAAATCTCGCTGTATTTTCGTGGTTATTTATTTAATTATTTAGCGTTTGACTGTACATGACATTTATAAGAATGTTTCTCTTTTATTTCATATTATATTTTTAAGAAAACTATATAACAGAACATAAACACTTGAAACTAAAAAAGCAGTGTCAACAAATTAAGTTTTTCTCGGGGACACTATTGAATGATGTAATACAAATAATAAGAAAACAAATAATGTGACAATAGCCTATTTATATCAATCTTTTTCGAAGTTTTATTAAAAATGAATTCAAAAATAGAAAAGAAAAGTGAAAATTGTAAGTGGACAGTTGTATGATAAATAAATGCTGAATTTACTCGCCACTTATTGGGCTCATTGTCCAAAATGTCTTGTTTAAATTTAATTTTTTATGTATTTTTTATGACTGATATTGTGAATCGCAGTTTGGTTACGCACCAGATTAATAATTTTTTCTTATTCCATAGTTGAAAATGATTGTAAGTAATGCAAGATTATAAATAACGCAAGAAGTGTTACTGCAAAAACCGGCACGAGTGAGCTGCGTGGCACAGTTTCTGTGTCGTGATCACAACGTGGCGCAGTACTGCGCTGCCCTGCTCTGCGCTGTTCCGCCCCAAAACATAGAGACACAGAAACTGTGCTGCGCTGCGCTGCGTCGACTGCGCGTCAATGTGCGCCCGGCCCTATAGTACGGTAGTGAAGCCAGAATGTTTATACGCAGCAGAAACACTAGGCAGAAAGGGATTGACGGAATTAGAAAAGAAAGTTTCTAAGGAAAATCTTGGGACCAAAAAAAGTGACAGGAAGCGAATATATAATTTCCGTTTGAGATCGAACCAAGAATTATACGAGAAGTTTGAAAAGGTATCAAACATAATTAAGAAAGTTAGATTAGCTGTTTATGGACATATCAAGAGATTGGAACCAGAAATAATGGCAAAGAAAATACTCAACTTTCAGGAGAACAGGAAGACTCAAGTCCCATGGGTGAAGGAGGTCCATCAGGATCTGAAAAGATGTGGGATCAGCAGGGAAGACATCCAAGACAGGGAATTATTCAGAGGAAAAATTGCAGAGGTAAAGGATCTCACTGAAGAAAAACCAATCAGGGAAAAGAGGGCATTTTCAGAGGAAGAAAAAGCAAGAGAGAGAGAGAGCCAGAGAATCAAAGAGATCTGGCGACGGAGGAAGGAAAATCAGAAGAGGAAATGAACTTAATGAAGTTGCGTAGTCGTAAACCATAGATGCCTGAAACGAATAGGGGGGGGGGGGGGGAGAAATAAATAATAATAGATAAAATTGCGATGGATCGCCCGCTGTGGTGGCAATATCCCTACCCACCCATCCTTCTCCATTCCTCACCCAGCCCACTTACTCCCTCAACCAATTATTAACATTAAATTCTTTCAGTTTTTTCTGTAAATTATTCATCCCTTCTCTTGGCAATTTATTCCAATCCCTTACACCCATTCGTATAAAAGAAAATTTTCCTACACCCTTATGCCTGAAATCAAGTGCCAGCTTGTGGTCATGGTCAACCTTGCTCTTCCAAGCACCTCTCTTAATTTTCCCACCAATATCTTTCCATGCTTCATCACCAGTATAGGCTTTGTACATTCCCATGACTCTCTTCACCCTCCTTCTATCCTCCAATGAATCCCACTCCAGCTCCTTTTCATATTAGTTGACGATTGTGTTTTGCGGTAATTACCAGAGACAAACCTGGCAGCCCTCCTCTGCACCCCCTCCAACTCCTGTATTTGATACCCAAAATGTGGATCCCAAATTACACCACCATATTCCAGCAGTGGTCTGATCAGAGTTTTGTACGATCCTTTCAAATATAGCTACGCTATATGAATCGTTAAACGGAAAGCAGAAACGGGACAGCTACGTTTTAAATTGTCTCACCTTGTTTACAGCAACGAGAACCAAAAGCCTAGGCGCCGTACACGATACATAAGATGATAGTTACGAACGCCGATTTTATCGACAACGGGGAAGAAGCGCGTGTTACTGCTTCACCACATTACGTCTCTGGCCACGGGGTTTCATTACACACAGTATGAATCGGATCTGAATTTTGCAATTAGCGTCCCCCCCTCCCCCCATTATTAATGCTTGACGTGCCACATACTGGATCGGGGAGGTAAAACTGAGACACAAGAAGCCCATCACTGCTCAGGGGGCCCCCAACCACAACTCAGGCGCCCCCCAGCCTAAGATCTACATCTACATCCATACTCTGCAAATCACAAACATTGTGGGTGGCAGAGGGTGCTAAGCACCAATCCTAAACCCGCCCATTCCAATCCCGAATAGTGCGAGGAAAGAAGGAATTCATATAAGCATCAGTACGGCATCTTATTTCTCTAATCTTATCCCTCCGGTCATTGCGACCTAAATAGGTTGACGGAAGAAGCATTTCATTGCACTCGAATTTTTTTTTTTTTTTTTTTTTTTTCATATTCTCCAATAGATTCGAACGCAAGCTACGTCGTCTGTCTTCCAAACTATCCCAGCCCAATCTATGTATCAATTCTGTGACGATTTCGTAAGGGCCGTAGCAACCAGTCACGAATCGAGCGGCTCTCCTCTGCACCCTCTCCACTGAGTCAATCAGAACCTTCCGATAAGGATCCCAAACCCCACAACAGTAATCCAGATGCGGACGCACTAGTGTTATTACGCTATCTCTTTTGTATAAGCATTACAGTTCCTCAAAATACGAGCTATGAATCGTAATTTAGAATTAGTCTTGCCTACGACGGAAGTTATGTGCATGTCCCATTTCATGTTGTTTTGTACTATCGCCCCCAGATACTTCAGGAAATCAACCGTGTCAATAGCTGAATTGTTTATTTTGTACTCGTGAAAAAACTGATTCTTCTTGTTACTTATCCGCATTGCCTTGCACTTTTTGCAATTAAGTGTAAGCTGGCATTTACGGCACCAATCGAAAATAGCATCCAAATCGCGCTGAATTTCTAAGCAGTCGTCGGAGCACCTTATTTCCCTATACATAACCGCATCATCGGCAAACAATCGCAACCAGCATTTGACGTTGTCACCTAGATCGTTTATAAATATTAAGAAAAGAAGTGGTCCTATTATACTTCCTTGAGGAACGCCCGAAGTAACATTTATCTTAGAAGAGGCTTCCCCGTCAACAACGACATACTGCGATCGACCAGTTAGAAAATCACGTATCCACTCGCAAATCTGAGCCGAAATACCGTAAGCTCGAATCTTCGCTAAAAGTCGGTTGTGTGGCACAGAATCAAAAGCTTTCTGAAAATCCAAAAAAGCTGCAACAACTTGCAAACCTGCATCGATAACTTTCATTATGTCATTTGGAAATAGGGCCAATTGTGTTTCACAGGATCTCTTCTTCCGGAATCCGTGTTGACACGGTGTAAGTAACGAAGATGAGGGGGCCATTACCAGCAACACAAAAAAAGGTTCGCCCATATGGCCTGAGGGCCCAAAATAAATTTTTTGCATCTTGGCCCTTGTTGACACAGCTACACCACTGCTTGACTACGGCATTTAGGCTGTTTTCCGTAGACATCAAGGCTAATGCCGGATTGGTCCCCAAGCTCCGCGTCATAAATAACACATTTTATAAACAAACAAAATACACTAATCCCGCGCTGACACATAGTTACAACTTTCACATAACAGGTGGCAATACTTCACGTACTTCATTAGCACTTATTACGACCTCACAGTACGCATTTAATACTTGGCGTCAGAATGAGCATGCGGCCGCAAAACCAAAGATAAAAATACGACCAAGCCAACGATGAGTCAAACTCATTGAAGCCAGTAGATAACAAATGTTGCGAAAAGTAAGACAAACAAGAGGAAGAATATATTTCGAATAGTGGTCTGTGGAAGAGTCTAAACTCTTAACAGAAAGAAGAGATGGAATACATTTTAAGGCGTGCGAAATTGTATAATTTGTTAGCGGAGGAAACACTTGAAGATAAAAGCTGTAGAGTAAGACAAAGAAGAGAATATACTTTTTTTTTTTTTTTTTTTTTTTTTTGTTTTTTTTTTTTTTTTGTTTTTTGTTTTTTTTTTTTTTTTTGCTGTCATCAATCTTCCAACTGGTTTGATACAATCCTCCATCCCTTCATATCTTGCGCCAACCTTTTCATCTCTACATACCCCTTACAACCCACGTCCTCAATTATCTGCTTCATATATTCTAATCTCTGTCTTCCTTTACAGTTCTTACCTTCGACTGTTTCCTCCACTAACAAATTAACCAATCCAACATGTCTCAAAATATGACCTACCAACCTGTCTCTTCTTTCTGTAAGCTTCTTCCACAAACTTCTTTTCACTCCAACCATTTCCAAAATTCGTTCGTTTCGTACTTTGTCTGTCCACTTAATTTTCAGCATTCTTCTGTAGCACCACATTCCAAATGCTTCAATTTTCCTTCTTTCTGATATTCCTAAAGTCCATGGTTCACTGCTATAAAGTGCTGTGCTCCACACATAGAGTTTTAAAAAGTTCATTCTGCATCTTTGATTAAGTTTTGAAACTAAAAGTTTTCTCTTTTTAATGAAAGCTCTTACTGTTAGTGCTATTCTGCTTTTAACATCATTCCTGCTTCGGCCATCGGTTGTAATTTTGCTTCCCAAGTAGCAGAATTAACTAACTTCTGCTATTGCATCCGACCCTATTTTATATTTAATCTGCTATTATTGGTATCATTTCTGCTACATTTCATCACATTTGTCTTGCTTTAGTTTATATTCAGTCCAAAATCTTCCTTCAGTATTTTGTTCATGCCATTCAGTAATTTCTCAATATCCTCAGCCGGTTATGCTAAGAAGACAAAGTCATCAGCAAATCGTAGTTTACTGATTTTTTCTGCTTAAAATATATGAAAGAGATATTTCAGGACTTGTGTTGTAAGGGGTATGTTACATAAAAAGGTTTGCGCAAGGTAGGAAGGGATGGAGGATTGCATCAAACCAGTTGAGAGACTGATGAAAATGATATTTCTTTGTCGTTGGTGTTGCTTCATGAATGACATGCCACTATGACTGCATTTAAGTTGTTTACGTCAACTTTGGGTGAAGTGGCTAGAAAGTTGTTACGTACTGCTAGTAGCAAAGACATTAGTTCGTGAGAACTTGTTTTTGTACTCACGCGAAAAGCAATCTACTTATATACTTGCCGGGAAAGGTGAAATGCCTAGGAGACATCATGCCATTAATTTGTCATTCCGAAGTTGGCAGCAAAGGTGAGATCGCAGTTACGCCTGAGCGCTGTTCTCGTGGCAGTCGTACCAACTGTTCCGCACAACTATGTTCACCGCCAGACAGGGTTGCCAACGCAAGAGAGAGAAAACGATTTGCCCCGCGTGCTTCTATCTCGTCGGACTAATTGAGTTCGGAAAACTGCTCGCTACGCCAGCGCCGCACCGCGGCGGTAATCTGAACTAAGGTCACCGTCGAGACAAACCGAGTTCTTTGTAAAGTAGAGATTTGGTGACAAGCGTAATGGAATGTGTTTGGTTCTAAAACTTGAGTAATAGTTTACTAATAAACCAGCGGAAAATTTTCACGCTTTAAAATTTTCCCTCCCCACACACGACATGAAAAACTGATTTAATAATAATATAATAATTGATAAAATTGCGATGGAGCGACTGCTCCGGGGGACAATCTCCCTACAACCCCTGTTTCTCCTTTCCTCTTCCAAACTACTTTTGCCCTCTACTAATTTTAACTTTAAATTCTTTCAGTGTTTCCGGTAAATTAATCATCACTTCTCTTGGCAATTTATTCCAGTCCCTCACACCCTTTCATACGAAAGAAAATTTTCCCACACCCGTATGCCTGATATCAAGTGCCAGCTGGTGGTCATGGTCATCTTTACCATTCCATGCAACTCTCTTAATTTTACCACCAGTATCTTTCCATGCTTCATCACCAGTATAGGCCTTGTACATTCCAATAACTCTCTTCACCCTCCTTCTATCCTCCAATGAATCCCACTCCAACTCCTTAATCATATTAGTTACCGATTGTGTTTTGCAATAATTTCCAAAGACAAATTTGACAGCACTTCTCTGCACCCTCTCCAATTCCTGTATTTTATACCCAAAATATGGATCCCATGCTACACCACCATATTCCAGCAGTGATCTGACCAAAGTCTTGTATCCCAATTCCCTTACTTCTCTAGTGCATCCCCTCATCACTCTTTCCAACAGGCGAAGGTCTTTGAACCCTTTCCCTACCACCTGTCCAATGTGTTCTGCCCAGTTAAGTCTGCTATCAGATGTAACGCCAAGGTGTTTCATTTCGAGTCTTTAATAAGTAGCTCCTTCCCCACGTTGTAATCGTTATCAACCTTTAGCTTTTTATCTGTGTACCTGATAAGCTGACTCTTATTTCCATTTATCCTCATCCCATGTTGACTCACCCAGCTAGTTATCCTATCTAGATCACCCTGCAGCTGTTTACAGTCTTCTATTGTTTAGATCCTTTTATACAGGGTGTTACAAAAAGATACGGCCAAACTTTCAGGAAACATTCCTCACACACAAACAAAGAAAATATGTTATGTGGACATGTGTCCGGAAACGCTTACTTTCCATGTTAGAGCTCATATTGTGGACGGCTGTGATACAATACGCCATTCTCCAGGGCTGCATCAGCGCATCAGGGATTCCATGCGACGGAGGGTGGATGCATGTATCCTCGCTAACGGAGGACATTTTGAACATTTCCTGTAACAAAGTGTTTGAAGTCACGCTGGTACGTTCTGTTGCTGTGTGTTTCCATTCCATGTTTAATGTGATTTGAAGAGAAGTAATAAAATGAGCCCTAACATGGAAAGTAAGCGTTTCCGGACACATGTCCACATAACATATTTTCTTTGTTTGTGTGTGAGGAATGTTTCCTGAAAGTTTGGCCGTACCTTTTTGTAACACCCTGTATAACATTATGCCATCTGCAAACAATCTAACTTCTGACAGTAAACCAGCGAATCATTCATTAATATTACAAAGGTCCCAATACACTACCTTGTGGGACTCCCATGTTCACTTCTACTTCTTTTGATATTGCTTTTCCTATCCTAACATTTTGCTTTGTACCTTTTAGGAATTCTTCTACCCAGGAAATCACCTTTTTTTAAAATAAATTTTACCTTATTTAGCACTATTTTATGGATCACTCTGTTAAGCCTTTGAAGTTTAGTTTTAATTTGGGCTGTTGAAATTAAACACTAAGTTAAGTTGAAATCCAAAATAGCAATGAGATTATTAACGTATTTACAACACCTCTATGTAAACAATGGTTGATGTCAGACTGCAATGATATAGAATTTTCGAAGCGAAATTTCTTTGCGTGCGACAGGGATATATTTGTTAGCGTTACGTATTACGAGCTACGCGTTACGCTCCTAGTGCGCAATGTTCTGCGCAGCGACTTAACGTCCTGCGCCTGCGCATATAAAACGTCAAAGCTGAAAGTGTTTTAACACTCACTGAAAATCACAAGACGATGTCAGGTGGTATACATACATACGTAGGAACCACCATTGTTGCAAACAAACACATACACTTCTATGTTTACTTTCTTTTTTTGTTAATTAGATGCTTTTTTTATTTTTATTCGTTCGTTGTGGATGGTTCGTTATATTCTCTAACCGCTGTCATTGTGAGAAGAGAAATACGGAATCACATTTATATCGCGACACAATGATTGTAGTTATGGGCGTGTGACAGAAGGTTTAATTTTTTGTAGAAATATTAACATTCCACAGAGCGGATGAGTTATTAAGACCGAACCACTAATTCGGACTATACGGAAGAGGCTTGACATACCAGATACTTCGCCCACCAGTAACTGTTATTCATCAATGAAAAACTCGTTGAAAACAGTTGTTAAAATACGTCGACCCTCAACGTTGGATCACGAATGTTTAATCATTATTCTTCAATTATAAAAATAACCCAACCGTTAACTTTCAAATATGGCCGCAAAAAATGACGTTACCTAAACCTGTTAAAATTTAACAGCTTCTTTTTAACCTCCTAACAATTGATAAACAGCTGTTAAATTACGACAAATTCACTTTTTAAGACGCTTTCAGAAGATCTGATATGTACTGTACGTATATTTATTCATTATGCATATATATATAACGTATTAAATTGGATACTGAATTTCTTTCGTTGAAACTGGTACTTAAAACTGATACTCCAAATAAAATATCGATTTTTGTTATATCGAGAATAAAAAATATCGACGATAAATATCGATTATCTTTTTGAAAAATATCTATCTTTCGATATATTTTGACCAAGCCTACACATAATAAATATATTTGAATTTTTGCCGTCATGTATGTTGTTTACAAGCTTTATCTTCCGAGATCAGTTGTAACGCTACAGTACATATTTTCGAAACATGTCGTGTTTTAAATCTTCTAATTCCCGTTTTGCTGTTCTGTGTTTCAGGTGAGTGCCGCTGTTACGTTTGTGGCGCTGCTGTCGCAACCTGCCAGGTTTCTGAAACGCGCGTCAAAGTAAGCAAAGATACACTAACTAATACTGGAAATTCCCTATCGATGTCACTGGATCAAAAAATATTTGTATTAGAGACACTCCACTTGCTAGTCAAATTTCATACGTCAACGATACTTCCATACTTTCTAGCACAAAATGTTGTTAATAAAGGAATGTTGCTTGTTAGCTAGTTTCATTTTCTAAAATGAGAGTAGATTTTTTGATTACCATGGCGAAAATTCCTTTCAAGTTTCTTGATATAAGACTGATATAAAACAAATGTTCACTTCTATACACGGTACGAAATGTGACTCTCGGGTTTTTAACAAATCGCTACAGGTAATACGACTGATCAGTACCTGTAATATACCAATCTCGGTCACGATATAGCGATGCCTGTCACGTTCTGACGTCACGCTTCCCGCCTCCGCTGTCCAACCAACAACGACCAGAGATGTTCGATGTTATGCACGTAATTTAATAACTGTTCTATTTACTAAACATCCACGCGTAATTGAGCTGCCAGCACACTAAAAGAAAAAT
Source organism: Vandiemenella viatica (assembly GCA_031002005.1). Lineage (NCBI taxonomy): Eukaryota > Metazoa > Arthropoda > Insecta > Orthoptera > Morabidae > Vandiemenella > Vandiemenella viatica. Next base: position 134,783,496 of record CM061918.1, read on the forward strand.
ATGTATTTTGAAAAATCTACATATTATTATATTTACAGTATTTATTATTCACAATGAATTTGGTTTTATAAATAATTTAATCTGCTTTTATTAGTGCCGAGTTACTGAAGTTATTACTTCATACTGATGGAAGTAGTTCCGTATATATCGCGCTGAACGAGACCTGGACCAGGAATAAAACCAATATCACGCGCTGCAGCAGAAGGTTTTAGGATTCCTAATTAACTTTCAATTTCATTGGATCCCTAATTCTGACATCATTAATTCAGTAAATGTTCCAATAATATCGCTGTGTAAACTACAATTGAAATAAGTACAAATGACTATATAAGGTTATGTGAATAACATAGCAACAATCCTATTTATTTAGGCACCCGCATAGAAATGAATTGTCAGAACATTCCTTTCACCCGTCATTTTTAATGGGCTTAGAGGCTAGTACCGTAATAATAAGCTCCTAACGACTGGACACATTTTTCTCACATAAAGTTGTGAGATTACTATCGCAATTATTTAAAAAATGTACTTATGTGAATTAAAATAATTCAGATTTGTCATTGAAAAGAACTAATCACTTATTTTTGATTTAGATTCCTTTTAAAATTTTAATCATTTAGTTATTGATCACTTATTTCTCTCTTCTACATTTTGGTCAACTTTTCTTCTCGTTTTGGTAATCCTTTTTTACGTTTTTAATCAGACTATAAATACCATACGTTGCTATTACTTTACTGCTACGAAACAACCAAAGAGTTTGCTCTGCAGAGTTACCGCTGACAACATTAATCTGTTCAAAGATATGATATCTGATTGCAATGAATTTTATCCACAGAAAAAATTTTCACAATCAATTATAATGTATGTACATAAGGTGTCTCCTTATAAAAGTGTTCAGGAGAATAAGGGCCCGAAAAAAAAATTACTTCACTAGTTTCTCGTAACAACTGTTTGTTCAAAATTGGTCGCGATGTTGTTTTCTCGAGTTGAGAGTTGTTGCTGTTTCGTTTAGTTTCATGGTGTCCGGCGCTGACACGGGGTTAGCTGGTTCCAGTCCTGGTGATGGACTTGGCCGGCAGGGTAGCAGAGGTGGTGGAGCACGATTCCTTGCCACGAGATTGTGCGCCAGAGTCCTGGGTTAAACCTCTCCACAGTGCGTATGGAGTGACGGCACACCACACTGTTAAAGGGGATTCATTCATAGAAAACACAAACAACAAATAACACTGAACATACTACAGTTATTCACACAGAGTAATAAGCACATAAATACAGTACCGCCACTGCAAAAGCCAAAAAGAAACCATAAAAGTTTTTTGTTTTGTATTTGTTTTGATTTTGTTTTTCTTTTGTTTTTTTTTTTGTTTCTTGTGGCTTTTTAGCCTAGTCTTCGTCGATGTCATGAGAACAGGGAAAGGGGCAAGAAACGGGAAGGATTTCAGTCATGGTATATTTGAAGAAACTATACCGGCAATCGCCTGGAGTGATTTGGGAAAAGCATGGAGGACCCAAATCTGTATACCCAGATGGGGATTCGAACCTGCATACTCCCGAATGCGAGGCCGGAGCTTCACCGCTCACCCAAACACACTCAGTTCCGAGATTAAATTTTCCTAGAAAAACTACTGACCTTCCTAACATTCAAGTAGAAGAAAAAAGAAGAAGATATTTTTTTTTTTTTTACAACACCGAGCGTGGTGGGTAAGCGGTAACGCTCTGGCCTCGCGTTCGGGAGGACGCTGGTTCGAATCCCCGTCCGGGCATCCAATTTTTTTTTTACTTGGGGCTTTACGCCTCGTCGACGTTGAGGTAATTAGGGCGGGATGGGACTGGAGACAAGGAACGGGAAGGAATTCGGCCATGGACTTTTGAAGGAAGTATCCCGGCATTCACCTGGAGTGGGGAAACCATGGAAAACCCAAATTTGGATGCCATGACGGGGATTCGAACCCACGTCCTCCCGAATGCGAGGCCAGAACGGTAACTCTTCACCCACCACACTTACCAGATTTTTTTTCATGATTTTTTCCGAAGTCACCTCAGGCGAATACCGGGATGCTTCTACATCTACATCTACATATATACTCTGCAAATCACAAATACTGTGGGTGGCAGAGGGTGCTAAGCACCAATCCTAATTCTGCGCATTCCAATCCCGAACAGATCGAGGAAAGAAGGAATATATAAATGAATCAGTACGGCATCTTATTTCTCTAATCTTATCCCTCCTGTCATTGCGACCTAAATAGGTTGGCGGAAGAAGTATTTCTTTGCACTCGTAACTTAAAGATTTTCGCATATTCTCCAGCAAATTCAAATGCCTCAAAACGCCATGACCGAATTCCTTCCCGTTCCTTGTTCCCAGTCCCATCGCGTCTCTAATGACCTCGACTTCGACGAGGCGCAAGTCCATGAATTTGGTAACTGCCATTTCATTTTGATCTAATAGTAAGCACTTTGCACCTTCGACAGTACACTCTTAAAATACGAATGTTGGACGTGTCGAAGCTGTGGACTTCCCCTTGGCTATGATGTTGTTAGAACAGGAAGGAATAAGGTCAGGAACGGATCAGGACGAAATTGACCCATAACCTTCCTGCCGGCAAACATATCAAAAACGAACTAACAGTAAATCACTCTCCAAACTGCAGCCCAAGTGTTATGGATTAATAAAATGGGTTATGTACAGTTCTCTGACGTCGGGACGATATTTGTGGGGCTAGTAAACTAGCAGCAAAGCCATAAAAAACGGCTGGTTGTAGGTGTGTATCGGGAGCAGGTGCATTCGGCAGGTATTACGCCATGTCACTATATCCCGCCAACTGGCCGTTAAAAATGAGCGAACGATAGGTTAAAGTTATTGAATCATTATTTGATTATCGATTACTCTTCTTCCATAGGTCACTGTTCAAAGCATCTCTGGGATATGGAATATATGAAACTATATACATATATAATAAACACGGTGTGAAACAATTAAATGTTTACAAACAAACAAAATTTAAACACCAACAACTACGAACGAATTTTGCAAAATTCATATCAGATACAACTAATTCTTTTGCAAACTCTTTTGGTTGGATTAGAAGAATTTTTCTTTAAATACATCTATATTATCTGAAAACTGTTTTATTGTTTTAGGACGTTCGTTACACACACACACACACACATAAACACACACACTCATATATATATATATATATATACTAGCTCGTTCCCGCGACTTCGTACGCGTGGATTAATTTTTTTTTTGTCAGAATTGAATATAGAAAGTTGTTGGTAACGAAGGATTGGACCCAAACAACATCGAGTTGGCATAATATGACAGGAAAGCTATCATTATATCATTCTACCGTCGAACCAGTCTCTTGAAGAGAATCAGTTTCCAACACATTTCTGTCACCATTCGATAAGGTCTCAAAATTTTGTGACTACAACTATTAAACATACCGGAGAAAATGTCCTGTGCCCTTCATACAGATTTTCTTGTCAAATTCCATCAACATCGATGTAGCCATTTGGTCGTCAAAACGTAACAAAAAGACAGAGACTTACTTCCGTATTTATAGTATTATTACTGCGGTTCACACTCTCTCTCTCTCTCTCCCTGACTGCGAATAACACCTGAGGGATCATTATAACGTAAAAAAGTGTACACCTACATCATTACAAGACTACCTACGATTTTCCTAGCATTGCACCCCTAACTTTGTGATATCTACAGTTTAACATTCCATCCGAATAACCTACGGCCCAGGCGTGACTCTTACGATAAAAAACAACATTTTTAAAAATCATAGCCTCCAAGGAGATTTGAACCAGAGACCACGACCCAAACATTTGTAAGCAGGCGTTTTAACCACTGAGCTGTCTGACCGATACACGGAAAAAAGCAGTATACAGACGTCCATATCCAACGCGTCTGTCTATCGCCATTCAGTAGTATTTCGAAATTATTAGACAACATGTATTATTTATACAGATAATTTTTCAACCACATGTAGACAGTATTTTTCTCCTTGATTCAAAGGATAAGTGTGCAAAGTTTCATCAAGATAAGATGAAAACTGTGGATTTGTATGAAGAACAAACAAACTAACAAACAAACATACATTCATCTTTATATATATAGATATACATAAGAAGAATATTAATGGATGTAACAGAAGAATTTTCCGACAGTATAATATTTCAATTTTTCTTTAAATACATATGTATTTAATTGTTACATATGTTTTATTATTTTAGAACGTTTATTAAACAGACTTATGTTTATAAGATGAATATTAAACATGGTTGATAATTGTTATATGACATCAAACAAACAAAATTTAATCGTTTATATTTATAAGTCATATCAGGTACAATTAATTTTTTTGTTCAATTTCGGGGATGGAGTAAAAGGAGTTGCCAGAAACCTATTCTCTCAACGTTTCTATAAATACGCCTTTATTACCTACAATTTTTTTTTTTACCAAGGTAACTAAGCAGGTTCTCGAGATACAGTAGCTCAAATTTGAGATGGTTAGGTTTAAACGTGGTCTGGAACAGAAGAAAAATTTCACCAAAGTCAAATTTGATGTTGCATTCATATGTAAATCGACGATACAAATCGAAAGTGAGGTATAAATTTTTTTGAAATTTTGTTTAGTTCTCGAGATTTCAAACTTTTTGGTGTTAGTTTGAAATGAGGCCTACATCAGAACAAAAATTTCACCTAATACAAATTTGATAATGAATTCACATGTAACTCGACGTGACAAATAAAAAATGTAGAATATAATTAATTTTTCGATATCTCTCTCACTCCTAGAGATATACTAGCTCAATAATTATAAATTCTTCTGGAACTCGACGAGATTAATTCAAAGCGAAGAGTAAATTTTTTCGATATCTAGCTTATTTCTAGAGACACTGTATCTAAAACTAGGGCTGGTTATGTTGAAGTGCGGCTGGACCGGGAGGAAAGCCAAAATTTGATGACTGATTCTTAAGTAACTCTATGAGACAATTCGAAAGTGAAAAGTAAAATATTTCGATATCTCGATTAGTTCTCGAGGGTGAAATGTGACCTGTACAAGAATTTTTTTTTTCTTTTTTTTTCCTGTAAGGGCACAAGGAACTACACGCTGGACATGCACAATGAGTGCTTTGTTTTTATTAGCAGTTGTGGTGAGGTTGAAATGTGACCTGGACCAGAAGTGAAATGTCATCAAAACCACCAGGCACTACTCCTGTAACTAATATTATAGAATCGGTATCTCGATAAATAAGCGAACTATTAAAAAAATATTTTCCATTTTTGATTTATCTCGTCGATTTACACACGTGGTTGAAATGTGTCCTGGACCAGAAATGTTTTCAAAACCACAAGGATCTACTCCTGTAACTAATTTTTTACGTCGATATTTCGATAAATGAGCGAAATATTTTGTAAAAAATATTCTTTATTTTCGATTTATCTCGTCGATTTACATACGAAGTTGAAATGTGGCCTGGACCAGAAGTGAAATGTCGTCAAAACCACAATGAACTACTCCTGTAACTAATTTTTTACAGTCGATATCTCGATAAATAAGCGAATTATTAAAAAAAATATTCTTGATTTACGATTTATCTCGTCGATTTACATACGAAGTTAAAATGTGGCCTGGACCAGAAGTGAAATGTCGTCAAAACCACAATGAACTACTCCTGTAACTAATTTTTTACAGTCGATATCTCGATAAATAAGCGAATTATTAAAAAAATATTCTTGATTTACGATTTATCTCGTCGATTTACATACGAAGTTAAAATGTGGCCTGGACCAGAAGTGAAATTTCAACAAAACCACAAGGCACTGCTCCTGTAACTAATATTTTACAGTCGATTTCTCGAAAAATGAGCGAAATATTTTTTAAAAAATATTCTTTATTTTTCGATTTATCTCGTCGATTTACATACGAAGTTGAAATGTGGCCTGGACCAGAAGTGAAATGTCGTCAAAACCACAATGAACTACCTGTAACTAATTTTTTACAGTCGATATCTCTATAAATAAGCGAAATATTAAAAAAATTCTTGATTTACGATTTATCTCGTCGATTTACGTACGAATTTAAAATGTGGCCTGGACCAGAAGTGAAATTTCGACAAAACCACAAGGCACTGCTCCTCTAACTAATATTTTACAGTCGATTTCTCGATAAATAATCGAAATATTAAAAAAATTATTCTTCATTTTCGATTTATCTCGTCGATTTACATACGAGGTTGATATGTGGCTTTGACCAGAATTGAAATGACGTCAAAACCACAATGAACTACTCCTGTAACTAATTTTTTACAGTCGGTGTCTCGATAAATGAGCGAAATATTAAAAATAATTATTCTTTATTTTTCGATTTATCTCGTCGATTTACATACCAGTTTGAAATGTGGCCTGGACCAGAAGGGAAATGACGTCAAAACCACAAGGCACTGCTCCTGTAGTTAATATTTTACAGTCAATATCTCGATAAATAATCGAAATATTAAAAAAATATTGATCATTTTCGATTTATCTCGTCGATTTACATACGAGGTTGATATGTGGCTTTGACCAGAAGTGAAATGTCGTCAAAATCACAAGGCACTACGCCTGTAGCTAATATTTTACAGTCGATATCTCGATAAATAATCGAAATATTAAAAAAAATATATGATCATTTTCGATTTATCTCTTCGATTTACATACGAGGTTGAAATGTGGTCTGGACCAGAAGTGAAATGTCGTCGAAACCACAAGGCACTACTTCTGTAACTAATATTTTACTGTCGATATCTCGAAAAATATGCGAAATATTTTTTAAAAATGTATTCTTCATTTTCGATTTATCTCGTCGATTTACATACCAGTTTGAAATGTGGCCTGGACCAGAAGGGAAATGTCGTCAAAACCACAAGGCACTACTCCTGAACTAATATTTTACGTCGATATCTCGAAAAATATGCGAAATATTAAAAAAAATTATTCATAATTTTCGATTTATCTCGTCGATTTACATACTAATCTGTCATCAAATTGGGGCGCTACGGTTATGATAGAAATTCCATTACTAATACCATATATGGTCGTGATGTATGGCTATAGTAACGTACGCGATTCGAGTACCTAATGTACACTGAATTGGTTTCTTACAGCCGTGACGTGTGTGTAGGTATTTCACTTTGCGTTTAGTTCCGCAGGAAGCGACTCCGATTCCGGAAGATGCCCCTCCCCTTCCCCCCCCCCCTTCCCGTTCGATCGGCGATGCACTCCCAGCACCACAAAAGACTCTCCGGACTGAGTATCGGGAGGGTGGGTATTGCTGCCGCAAAGGCGAGCGCGGGATTCCGACTTTATCTCCCTCTTCAGTCGCGGTCACGAGTCAAACCGCACACGAGGCGAAACCTTCACATCACATATGACACCTCCCCCCCCCCCCCTGCCAATAAAACCGACTTCAATCAGCACCCTCATACGGCAATCGTGGTTTCTACAAAGTGCGCCATAATGTTCCTGTAAACTTTAACACGCTACACGTAATATACACTGGTGTCCAAAATTAAAGCAACAAAAGAAAAATTTTCAAGGTTGCATTAACTTTGCCCAAAACAGTATAAACAGGTGATAGTAAAGTAAAAACAATGTAAAGAATGTAAACAACTGCAACATGCATAACGATAGACAAGAATGTTCTTTGTTTTTGCCAACTTGCACACAAAAGCATTTTTAGATTGTTTGCTGATGACGCGGTTATTTATGGGGAAGTAAGGAATTTGGCCGATTGCTTAGAAATTCAGCGCGATCTGGATGTTATTTTGGCATGTTGCGCTGAATGACAGCTTACACTAAATTGTAAAAAGTGTAAGACACAACTAACAAAAAGAATCCGACTGTTCAGAAATACGAGGTAAACAGTTCAGTTATTGATATGGTCGATTATGTGAAGTATTTTGGAGTAACAGTGCAAAGGAAAATGAAATGGGACTTACACATTAATTCGTTAGTTGGTAGAGCTAATTATAGGATGCGATTCCTAGGTCGAGTCTTGAAAAATTGTAATGAACATACAAAGGAGATAGCGTACAAATCTCTTGTGCGTCCACATTTGGACTATTGTTGTGCCATTTGGGATCCGTTTCGTAAGGGGTTGATCGGAAGTATAGAGAAAGTACAGAGAAGAGCCACTCGATTCTTGACCGCTTGCTACAGTCCTTATGAAAGCGTCACAGAACTGATTAGTAGACTAGGCTTGGAGTCTCTGGTGGATAGACGACGAACGTTTCGTTTAAACTTATTGGTAAACATGCGTACTCCCACTTTCAGTTACGAGTGTAGTGAAATACTTCGTCTACCAACCTATTTGAGTCAGAATGACAGGAAAGATAAGATTAGAAAAATAAGGTGCCGCACTGATTCTTAAATGAATTCTTTCTTCCCTCGTACCATTCGAGATTGGAATGCACAGCAAAGATATTAGCTTTGGTGCTGAGCACCCTCTGCCACACACAATTTTGTGAATTGCAGAGTATATATGTAGATGCAGATGTAGAGATTCCAAAAACTAGCTGATGTGCTCAGTGTAGGGTGTGACCACCTCTGGTAGCAATACAGGTCTGACAACGGCGGGGCATGCTGGGAATGATGTCATCAACCTCATGTTGAGGCAATAACGCCCGTTCTCCCTGCGCACACCATTAGGGGTCCTCCTTGATATCGGTCTCATTCCCCAATTTTTGGGTCACGAAATCATGTTCCATGTTCCCTCCAGATGCGAATCTCTAGAGAATCACTCTCCACATCAAACTTGGACTCATTTGTGAAGAGAACTTTGGCCCATCGTCCGACCGCCCAGTTGGCATGTTGACGACTCCACTCCAGACGTTCCCTTCTGCGAAGACGCGTCAGGGGTACCAATACAACAGGTCTCCGACGGTAAAGGCTACTCTTCGAAGCCTTCTGTACACCGTTTGCCTCGATACAACTGTTCCAATCGATGCTGCGAGGTCAGATTATTTAAATATAGTATATAAAAAATATTTACGGCGAGATTCAACTTGCCAGGCAAACGAAATAATAGTTTTTTTTAACAATATTTTGCCTAAAACTTGTAAACTATATCATTTGTAAGGTTTTTCAGTATTTTTCGTTTAAATATAGTATAGATAAACAATATTGGTGACGAAATTCAACTTGCTACGCAAATCATATTTTTTTTTAAATATTTTGTCCAAAACTTGGAAACTGTATCATGTGAAAGGTTTTTCAGTATTTATCATTTAAATATAGCATATAATCAATATTGGGGACGAAATTCAACTTGCTAGGCAAAGGAAATCATAGTCGTTTTCAATATTTTGCCAGAAACTTGTAAACTATATAATCTGTAAGGTTTTTCAGTATTTATCATTTAAATATAGCATATAATCAATATTGGGGACGAGATTCAACTTGCTAGGCAAAGGAAATCATAGTCGTTTTCAATATTTTGCCAGAAACTTGTAAACTATATAATCTGTAAGGTTTTTCAGTATTTATCATTTAAATATAGCATATAATCAATATTGGGGACGAGATTCAACATGCTAGGCAAAGGAAATCATAATTGTTTTCAATATTATGCTAGAAACTTGTAAACTATATAACCTGTAAGGTTTTTCGGTATTTATCATTTAAATATAGCATATAATCAATATTGTGGACGAGATTCAACTTGCTAGGCTAAGGAAATCATAGACGTTTTCAATATTTTGCCAGAAACTTGTAAAATATATAATCTGTAAGGTTTTTCAGTATTTATCATTTAAAAATAGCATATAATCAATATTGGGGACGAGATTCAACTTGCTAGGCAAATCATAGTTGTTTTTCAATATTTTGTCCAGAACTTGTAAACTATATAAACTGTAAGGTTTTTCAGTATTTATCATTTAAATATAGCATATAATCAATATTGGGGACGAGATTCAACTTGCTAGGCAAACGAAATCATAGTTGTTAAAAATATTTTTCCCTAAACTTGTAAACTATATAATCTGTAAGGTTTTTCAGTATTTGTCGTTTAAATATACTATATGAACAACGTTTGGGACAATCTTCAACTTGGTAATACCATTTTTTGAAGTAGACCCGGAAACAAAAAGAAAAGGCTTAAAATTGACAAATTTTACTGCCATTCACGTATTTATTTTCAAGAGAAAAAAACTGAAAGTAATCTTGTTGTAAAATAGCTGTAAGCATTTATGCTTCCCATGCTGTAATGATAAAAAAAAATTTCTAAGCTTTTGGTTCTTGTTTCTTCGAATACCGCTTTTACATGGTGCGATAAATAACCTATGTCTATGCTTCTATCTTATTTGCGTCCATACTTCTTTAATCATTCACACGTGCCTTTTGTTCTCTTCCTATGACCACTTTCTTCCTCTAGTTTATTTTTTCCTTCTTTCCTGAAAAACCTGATTACTGAGTGACTTGTAGGACAAGTTCTGTCATGTTGTGTGTGTTGATCCTAGCATTTTACTTTTTACATTTTTTTTAACCGTGTGCATTTGAATTTATAGCTGTTTATCAAATCAAATATCTGTTTGTTTAACTTTTCATTATAATTCTGTGTATGTACTCTTACAATTGTATTCTTTTTTTCCTCGGTGTATCTCATAGTTTTTGAATTTTAAAATACTTTTGTGTGCTTGATGTTAATTTGCATTCTGATTTACTATTGATTTTAGGCACCACAGTTTTTCTCAAAAATCTTCTTTCAGTTTCAACCCCTTTATTCAAGAGAAAATAACCGAGAGAAAGCACTTAAGATATAGATAAAGAAATTTGAAGGCTCCAACTTTTTCTGTTTAAATGCCTGAGTCCTTAATTTCACTTAAACAGAATTGAATTACCCGTCAACTCCTTTCGGGATGATTCAAAACAACATTCAGTTAAAAAAAATAAATAAGAAAGGATGAGTTATAATTAATTTGCTCGGCAGCTTAAAGATGGTTCAGGTAAGATCTAGATGTCCGTGCTTCCTCGCAATACGCCTCACATTTTAGGTCTGTTGAGGATGGTTGGAGTCGAACCGGTGACCGTTGAGCACGGGTTTTTCGTGCAGGTGACTTGTTGCTGTCGGTACTTCTCTAATGTTTGCGCGTGGCAATGGATTTGCTCATTATGAGGGCTGGCTGTGACCACCTGTTGCTGGCGCCTGTCGCTATGCAACCGTGCATTGCGCTACAGCCATTCCGCGCCCGAGTTTATGCGCCAACAACTGTTGCCGGCAAATCCGTTTGCGTCGACCAGAAATGTGCAGAACTCTCTCTCTCTTAAACCAACATCGTCAAGAGCTGCATGATCTGTGGCTAAATGAACGGAAATTCTGTTTGTGTGAACGAACTTCACAGCAACCTGTAACTAAATTCGGACGAACTAGATGACCTGTTAAAAAATTTCGCGAATACAGTGAATTGTAAGGTTGGGGGTTTGTAATAGGAAGAAGGAAGAACAGCCTCATTTGTTTCAATTGTTTATTTGTTTAGTGTAATAGGTACGTAACAAAAGTCGACGCCAGTGAAGCAGTTTATTAATACCTCTGTGCTATGTGCTGCTGCTATCTAGCGGGTTGGATCTGAACTGTCTCATACGCGCGACTTTCACAGTTGTTTATTTGTTTAGTGTAATAGGTACGTAACAAAAGTTGACGCCAGTGAAGCAGTTTATTAATATCTCTGTGATATGCGCTGCTGCTATCTAGAGGCTTGGCTCTGAACTGTCTCATACGCGCGACTTACACAGTTGTTTATTTGTTTAGTGTAATAGGTACGTAACAAAAGTCGACGCCAGTGAAGCAGTTTATTAATATCTCTGAGATATACTGCTGCAATCTAGCGGCTAGGCTCTGAACTGTCTCACTGTTATTACTTTTTCCCTTTAAGGGTCGAATACCGAAAAATTTCGTTCTGAAGAAATTACGTGACCTTAAACAGATACCTCTTAATCTTTAATATGATAGCTGATTTATCTATTTCGGTTAGATATCAAGGGAGATAAATGGCTCATGATAAAAGAATACATTACGGAAATAATGATAATTTTGACGTTTAATACAAATTCCTTTTTTTAAAAATATGATGTGATCATAATCTTTAAAATGATACATTATTTATGCATATTGGTTAGATATCAAGGGAGATAAACGTGGTAGAAATGTTGAAACTTTTACCCTTTAAGGGTCGAATTAGGAAAAATTCATTTCTTAAATTATGATTTAACCAAAGAGGAGGCCTAAATCTCTAAAATAATTACTCATTTCTCGATTTCGGTTAGATATCAAGGGAGATATTGGCTTGTGACAAAAATATTTATTCAAATAATATATATTACAGTACGATGGCGCGGTTTTCACTGAAATTATCGTAAGCATTTCGGCCGAGAAAAGTAACTTTCCTTTAAATCAATATTCGTTCTGGCCTCGCATTCGGGAGGACGGCGGTTCGAATCCCCGTCCGGGCATCCAGATTTGGGTTTTCCATGGTTTCCCCAAATCACTCCAGGTGAATGCCGGGATGCTTCCTTCAAAAGGCCATGGCCGAATTCCTTCCCATTCCTTGCCCCCATCCTTTCTCGTCTCTAAAGACCTCGTTGTTAAAAAGGGACGTTAAACTGTTAAAAAAAAAAAATCAATATTAATTTGTGTTTACTTAGTTTCTCAGTTTTTCGACCCAACATTTCTTATTCTACATATGGGCTTATTGTTTGAAACCTCATAAAAATTACCGAGCGTGGTGGGTGAGTGGAAACGCTCTGGCCTCGCATTCGGGAGGACGCGGGTTCGAATCCCCGTCCGGGCATCCAGATTTGGGTTTTTCATGGTTTCCCAAATCACTCCAGGTGAATGCCGGGATGCTTCCTTCAAAAGGTCATGGTCGACTTTCTTCCCGTTCCTTGTCCCCAGTCCATTACCGCCTCTAATGACATCGATGTCGACGAGGCGTAAAGCCATAAGCAAAAAAAAAGGGTGATCAAAATTCTAATGTTGTCTTGGCACGAATCGTATTCCTCTGTGATTTCACATCAAAATAAATCATACCCTGTTTTATCCGACATACCAGGAGCGATGTAGTATTCAAAACGCCATCAAAATATGACTGGTAGTCTTTTGCATGAATCGTGTATTTCTGTTTCGTTCATTACGGCTAGTCGACGTCGAGATCATTAGGGATAGCAAATGATCAAGTTCAAAGAACTGTAAGGTATTTTCCCGTATCCTTTTTCAAGGAACCATTCTGCCATTCACCTGTAGTAATACTGCGCAGCCATTGATATCCACAATTCGAGATGGCCGAACGGTGATTGGAATCCGCGCCCTCCACAATTCATACCCAATATTTATCTACCAACCATCCGGTTTGGTCGGTGCATGAATCTCGTTCATCCAAACAGATACGTTACTGCCTCATTACGACCACGGGTATCCCTTCCATGGTTTTATCTTCCTGGAACCTCTTCATCATCCGTCTTTCATTCTCCTGCTATTCTTCTGAGATTTTCAGTCCCCTCTTCTCCTGTCTCTCCGATTACTAATTCTCTATGCTGCTCTTGTACCCCTCTGTGTTTTTTACCTCTGATATCGCGTCCAGAAAGTAAGTTCCGTTTCAATTTATCTCCGCTACAGCGCTGCGATTGCAGTTCCGCATATGCGCTGTAGACGATGTGTATCAAGGGGAAGAACGTACACCATTTGGAGATCGCTGTCAGTTACGTACGCTTTGTTGTGCTTGTTTGAAATGTCAGCGTTGATTGAAAATCCTGCCGCCTGTGAAATCAGGTCTGTGATTCGGTTTCTGAATGCGAGGAAAGTGAAACCAAGTGAAATTTATCGGCAAATTTGCGATGTTTACGGACCAAATGCGATGAGTGATTCGATGGTGAGAAGATGGGTCCGATAGCTCAATGGCGGGCGTAGTGATGTGCACGATGAAGAACGAAGTGGGCGTCCACCTGTGGTTACAGAAGAACTGGTTCACGCGATTGATGACAAGATCCAGGAAAACCGTAGGTTTACAATTAGTGCTCTCGCTATGGACTTCCCCCAAATTTCACGATCACTGATGCATGAAACTGTTACGAAACAACTGAAATTCCGTAAACTTTGCTCACGTTGGGTACCAAAGATTCTCACTGAGCAACACAAAACACAACGGATGGGTAGTGCACTTGAGTTTTTGACCCGTTATGCTGAAAGCGGCGAAGAATTTCTGAGACGGATAGTCACAGGAGATGAAAAGTGGGTTTCTTACGACACCCATGAGAGTAAGCGGCAATCAATGGAATGGAGGCACACTTCATCCCCACCAAAGGTTAAGCCGAAGCAAATCATGACACCTCGGAAAATGATGTGCACATTGTTCTGGGACTGGAAAGGCATCCTACTCATTGACTTCTTACCGCGTGGTCAAACAATCAAAGCAGATGCTTATTGCGAGACACTTCGGAAATTGCGCTGTGCAATTCAGAATAAGCGCCGGGGACTGCTGTCAAAAGGTGTTGTTTTGCTTCACGACAACGCACGACCACACACTGCAAACGTGACGAAAAACCTCGTACAGGGATTTGGCTGGGACGTGTTTCACCATCCTCCGTACAGCCCTGACCTCGCTCCTAGCGACTTTCATCTGTTCTTACATCTAAAGTCTTTCCTTGGCGGTCATCACTTCACCAATGACGACGAGCTGAAAGAAACTGTTTGCAACTGGTTGAAGACACAGGCGGCAGATTTCTATGAAGAAGGTATACAAAACCTGGTGCCACGCTATGACAAATGCCTGCAAAATTTCGGCAGTTATGTGGAAAAGTAGTTTAAGAGTTGTAGAATTTTGTGGAATAAAAATTTCTTCTGTATCTGTGTACAATTTCATTTTATTACCAAACGTAACTTAGTTTCTGGACGCGCCTCGTATTACTTATTCTTCGAGTTCTTCTTCTCTTCCTCCTTGTTACCGATCTCAGCTCAGTCCTTTATATCTTCAATCCTCTATTTTGTTCCTGTCTTTCCTCTCGTCCTGCTCGTTGTCTTCCATACTCTTCTGGTTATTCTATCCGTATCCATCCTTGTGATTTTGTGGAGAACCTTCAGTTCGATTTTTCTCCTGTATCGTCCTCATTCCTTTCACGCTCACTCCCATCTTTTAGCACCTTTGATATACACTGTATTCAGAACATGTAGTTTAGAGGTATCACACAGAGGGCGGTATAAGTGTGTTAGTTGCGGCACGGCGAAAATTATACTGTTTTAAACAAATTTAAATCTGAATTGTAATATCTGGGATACAGTATCAGTCACTAACATAGACATTTCATAGTTTGTCAAAGATGTATACAACGATAAAAAAAAGACAGTGAGTGAAATTTTCCGAGAAGAAAGCTAAGTAAAAACTCTACAAAACGAAGACAATCTTAGATAATTACAATGTTTGAAGCTTCAAACAGTGCGTGACCACGATCGAATTAATGTGCAAGTCCCATTTCATGATATTTTGTACTGTTACGCGCAAATACTTATTGGAATCGAACATATCAATAACTGAACTGTTAACTTCGTATTTGGGAATAAACCGATTTGATTCTTTTATGCACATTCACTCGTAGTGTTTACAGTTTATTGTAGCTTGCCATTATTCGTAACATGCTGAAATAATATCCACATCGCGCTGAATTTCTAAACAATCGGCCGAAATCCTTACTTCGCTGTAGATGACCGAATCATCAGTAAACAGTCTCAAACTGGTATTAAATTTGTCTCCGAGACAGTTTACAAGCATTAAGAAAAGAAGTGATCCAATCACACTTCCTTGAGGTACACCTGATGTAACATCTAGATTAGATTCACCAACGACATACTGTGACCTACCAGTTAGAAAATTCTTTATCTACGCACAAAGCTGACTGCACATTTCAAGAACAATAATTACAATGCAACTTACTTATGAAATGATATTCCAGGTTCTTTCCTATCTGGCCTTTTTGTGCAACCGTATGCAGCACAAGATGGCATTTGCTAAAAGGTGGTTTTGTGGCACAGAGTTGAAGGATTTCTGAAAACGCAAAAAATAATTGTATCAACTTGTGAACCTTTATCGATAACTTCCAATACGTCACGTATAAACAGGAACAGCTGTGTTCCGCATAAACGTTTCTTCCGAAATCCGTGTTGGTTCGGTCGAAGCAAATTGTCTTCATCTAGAAAATTCATAAAGTTTGTAAGACGCTAGCTTGCAGTGGGGTTCTGCATAAACATTGAATCTTAACTCTGACCCTGTAACACTTTTTGCTTAAATAGAATAATACGGTCGCCACACAGATTTTAACCTAAAATCTATGAAAAGGTAAAGTTAAATAAATAGTTCAATGTCATTTAAATAACTATATTCTTCAATTTCACAAAACCAAAAACTGTACAGGCAATCAGACGATTTTTCCAAAGAAATGTTGTAGCGCCGATTGCTACTTGAAGACTGGGGCCGAACAACTGCACGCACACACCTATATCACATAGCACTTCCTGCTTCTCGAAGATTCCCAGCGACTGTTCTCACGCGAAGCGTGGTAATGTATTCACTTCCTCTTTCACAGGGGTGGCTGGTCAGATATGAAATCGCGCGTCTGAAGTTCTTACATCAGCTAATTTGACCTTGACAGTAAAAATAATTCTATCTTTCTGAAATTTTTCCAATCGCTAGATCTTTAAATAAGCGTTAACTTTAGTTATTATAAAAAATATCCTAACTTTAATCGTTTAGCCAAAAATAAATACTTTAAGTATGAACTTTCCTACTCCAGGCGAATGCCATGAATGGTGAAATTAAAAATATTGAAAATACTATCTTAAAAACTGTAAATCTGCTTTCTAACTTGAATAAACATAAAAACTAACTTTGAAAATGAAATGCAATAATATTCTATCCAATCTAACTCGTGGTTCTAAGAACAAAATTTTGTTACGCAGTTACAAAATTTAACAGATAGGTCACAAGTTCCAGGATATAATATGCTCCATAACACCGCTACAAACAGATGTTATAGATATGAGTCTGTAGTTGCTAGGGTCAGGCATTCATTCTGTATTACACTACCTTTCTTTGTTATTGTTCCTGTTCTTTCATTTCGAGTAGTCTTGCGTTCCCTGTACAGTGGTAGACTTTAGCACGCCCTTGGAGAGCACGTCCCAATTACACTGGGAGGGCCAAAGAAGTTGCCAGGGAGGGATTCACAGGAAGACCGCGCCGGGGATAATCTCGCGTCTCCTCCAGGGAGCGCCAGGCGTGTACTATCTCTGACACAGATCCAGAGATTATACTCGAGAGGCTCCTTAGCTGCCCCTTATCAACTCGAGTCTCGTCCCGTCCTACGCGCTACACGGACAGACGGGAAGCTTTACTTTTAATTGTGTCTCCGTCAGATTATACAACCACACAGTGCGTCCTGTCTGTAAAGACGATATATATTATTATTAACTGCAATCGGATCACGCAAAGCGTTAACGATTCAGCTTTCTGAATTTCTATACAGCTCTCATATTTTCTCCGTGGATTCGCTTCCTTGGCCCAGAAAAAAATCGAAGACGGTTATAGACTTAAATCTCGAAAAGCAAATAAACACCCTCAAACATCGCGGCAAACATCGGGAAAATAAGATTAAAATTTAAGGGCATTTCATCAGACTCCCAGCAACATTCATAACATTATGACGCACTTAGAAGAGCTAAAAACTATGCCCTGGGTCCAGCAGATCAAAAAAGCCCACATAAATTCATCAAAAATCATAGACAGATAAAGATACAGAGAAAAAAAATAATAACAAATAGGAAGTACCGCCGGAGAATTAAGTCACTAAGAGACGATATATATATATATTATTTATTCGTTGAGGCCAACTAGGACCTCGTTAAGCCTTTGTGGATTTTTCAGCGAGTTTCTTCTTCTTTGGGCCCAGAACTCCTTCATTCGTTTCGACTCCGCCTGTTTGAGCTCCTCTGTCCAGAGTGTACCGCGTCTTCTGTTGGAGTGTTCGTCTCGGCTTCTCCCACTTGTCATTAACTTCTTCCGAGATATATCTCTGCTGAAAGCATCTTCTGGTTCTAGTGCCATCACATGAAGATCTTCTTTAATATTTATGAACCAGGGCATTACAGTTTTGAGTCTGGAATCAAATAAATTAAAGATTTTTTTCTGTTAGTCTGTTCCCCTCCATCCGTTTGAGATAGCCATAGAATCGTGCCCGTCTTTTGCGGATTGTATATATATATATATATATGTAGGTAGAATTAGTCAAAAAGGACTTTGTATTTAGTTGAGATAACCTTCAGAAACGGTAGACGTGTCATTTTGTAGCTTCAGTGCACCATTTCGCCACCAGGAGCGCCAGCGTAGTGCACAGTTAAAATGGCTACTTTCACTGGTGCGGCAGGTGCTCGCTGTGTGTTTTGTTTTCATGAAACGAACTCGGCAGCAACTGTTGGACGAGTAAATTTCGCACCGAATACGATAAAGAACCTCCAAGCAGTCCTACAATTTACTCTTGGCACAAGAACTTTGTTGAGACGGGTTATTCACTGCGAGATGATACTAAATCACCAGGTCGCCCGCGTGTTGATGATTATGTTGAACAGGTTATGCATCTGATAGGTTTGAAAACTTTTTAATTTCCCAGGTCAATGAAGATGGTCGAGATGGGATGGTTTACTACCAGTAAGACGGTGCACCACCTCATTTCCTTACGCAAGTTGAAGGTACTATCGATAATCGCTTCCCAGGTCGGTGGATTGGCCGTGAAGGGCCAATCACATGGGCACCTCGCTCCCCAGACTTGACACCCCTGGATTTCTTTCTCTGGGATTTCATTACAGATCGTGTGTATGTTCTTCCCCTACCAAACGATTTGGCCGACCTGAAAAATTGAATCTACGCTGCCGTTGCACAAGTTACGTCAGATTAGCTGCAACGAGTGTGGGAAGAAATTGATTACCGGTGGAATGTTGCCGCATGAAAAATGGTAATCACATGGAACCAAAATGACACTTGACAACCTGAGGTTGTTTGCTACAAAATGACACATCTACCGAATCTGTAAGCTGTCTCAATAAATTTCTATATCATTCCACCCTATATATATATATTGCCTGGCCAAATTACAAAATCGAATCAGATTTACAGAGAACTTGGCAGTATGAGCCGACTTATCAGTATGACGTTGCGCCTCCTCTGTCCTGGATGCATGCACTGATTCGGTTGTGAAGGCTGTCATAAAGCCGTTGTATCCTCTCCTGAGGCAAGCTGGCCACAACTGTTGTAACTGGTCCTTGATATCCTGGATACTGGCACTGGGACGGAGTTGACGTCAGAGCTGGTCCCACACATGTTCTATAGGGGACAGATCTGGGGATCTTGCTGGTCACGGGAGTACCTCAACTTCACGCAGACAGTTCACGGAGACACGTGCCGTGTGTGGACGAGCATTGTCCTGTTGGTACTGTCGCGTGAGAGATAACACATGAGGACGCAGGATGTCTGTGAAGTACCGTTGTGACGTCAGAGCTCCCTCAATCACTACCAGCCGTGACCTGATGTCATACTCGATGACGCCGTGTTTGCGAAAATGTGTGCGCTTGTGAATGGATGGTTCGGCTTATTATACCCACCAACCAAATATTCGCAAACATGTGTGCGAAAATTTGACACCGTTCCGACTAGAGGAAGACTTGTTAATACCGCATCTTGTATAATTATATCTTGGTTAAGCGAAAAAGTGGATATTATTATTAAAAAAGAAAGAAATGTTTGATATAGCGTCTTTTAAAAACTATAAACTCAAAGCGGCTGCTAAATGACTTAAGAATATATGATAGGAGAGCCTTATTTAGACAATTTTGTCGTATGTTATCCGACGATTTTGCATTCGTGACATCTTTAAAAATATCTAAACGAGTTATAAATTAATGAGATCGTGTTTGTGTGGAAATAGATTGGCAATAACGTTCATTTTTAGGCCACATGAAATTCCTATGAAATCTGCGTTTCTACGCAACTTATTTCTAAATTAATTTCTGAAGTTTGTGTAGCTATCACAGAAGCGTTGAAATAGTACAGGAAAGTAAGTACACAGTATTATTTTATTTAATTCTTTATGATTTCACTCCAGGTGACATTCGTTTTAATTTTTCAGTGGCAATCATATTTATTGTTTCCATAGAGTGCTCTCTTTGCCACGAGCCAATTTTTTCCTTCACACTTAAGCAAAATTATTAAATTAAATATCATTTTTAAGATCAAGTTAACATCATCAATTAAGAGAGTAGTTTTTCTAAATACAACCCGGAGTTTCTAAATTATTAAGAATCGAGGTTACGGAAATGCGACAGTAGAGCTGGTAGTAGCGATAGTAAGGCTAGACTTCATTGGCTTCGATGAGGAGTGATCGCATTACCACCAGATACTTCAGTTGATTAACAAACAAACTGTTGCTTCAAAATGAGTTAGTTCAGGGCCAAGCTGCTCGGATTCGTTAGCTTCTATTTGGAGTGATTGCACTACGCTAGATAGCGCTTCCACATATCACAGAAATGTTGATAAAAACTGCATCTTTTTTTCTACAGCAAGGACCTTTAATATAAATTTAATTTAATTTATTATTGTAATGCAGCACACGCTCCCGTGGCAATTTCCCTAAACACCCAACTTCCCCCTCTCCTGCACCCACCTACATTTGCCCTCTACAAATTTTAACTTTAAATTCTTTTAACGTTTTCGGTAAAGTTATTCATCATTCCCCTTGGTAACTCATTCCAATCTCTCACACCCATTACCTAAAAAAGATAATCATTCCCACACCCTTGTGCCTGAAATCGAGTGCCAGCTTGTGGTCATGACCATCTTTTCCCTCCATGAACTACTTTTCATACCTACTACAATATCTTTCCATGCCTCATCGCCAGTATATGCCCTGTACACTCCCATGACCCTCCTCATCCTCCTCCTTTCTTGCAATAATCCCATTCCAGCTCTTTTATCATATCTGTCACTCATTGCATTCTGCGATAATTTCCAGAAACAAATCTAGCAGCCCTTCTTTGCACCCTCTCCAACTCCTGTATTTGATACATAAAATGAGGGTCCCATACTACACTACCATATTCGAGCAATGATCTGACCAAAGTTTTGTAACCCAATTCCTTTACTTCTCTCGTGCATCCCCTCATCACTCTCTGCAACATGTGCAGGATTTTGAAACCTTTTCCTACCACCTGTCCATATGTGTCGTGCCCAGTTAAGCTTGCTTATCAAATGTAATGCCAAGATATTTACATTTCAAGTCTTCAGCAAGGAATTATTTCCTCACCTTATATTCATAATTAACCTTTTGATTTTTATTTGTGTATCTAATTAGCTGACTCTTCTTTGCATTTATCTTCATCCCATGTTTACCATTTCTATCTCTTATGGAAATATTTCGTAATTTCTAATTGTTCCTCAAGACGTTGTAACTGTTTTGTTATGTACCTGCTGGTAATGAGGAGGTTCCTCTTTCATCTTGCTACAAACCACCTTTCGCGAATTTTTTATCCTGGGTCACCTAGTATTTATGATTACTTTACCAAATCTCCGGTATTAGTATACAGGGTTGAATTAATAGGAAACGCTGCTCCCTATCTCAAACGATACTTGTATTATTTCTGGAATTTAAAATGAATTTAATAATAAAACTTTTGAGAGCAAACTCCGTCGATGTTGACCCATCTCCATTGAGCCTGCACGAACCATGAACGTCTTTGATGTACCGCCACCAGTCCGAACACCTGCAAATCTACGGTCTTTCGAGATATTCACGTCTCCAGCACACAAGTTCTGAGTGTACTGATATCACAAACATGTCGCGCGCTTGTTGGATCGGCCCTAATCAGTTGATGGGTTACTCGGTCGCTTATTTCGGCATCTTGTCGCTGTCCCCCGAGTGACTTCTTATTTCCGGGAGTTGTCACTCCCCTCTTTCCTGGCTGAGGTCGTGTACCTGCGAACCTTGACGAAGGCTGACGCTTAATTTCCGTGGGCGGGCGGTATTTGACAGGTAGGTTGCTGAGACAAGCCGTCAGAATTTCAGGCAGAAAAGCGACTCCATTAGCAGTGCCTGAATACTATGCACCTGGTCTTCACTATTACTTACTTGCTACCACGTCCGTTCTTGTATCCTGTATCGACTGGTTTGGTGCAATCTTCCATCCCTTCCTATCTTGCGCTTAACTGTTCATAACAATACACCCCTTAAAACATACACCTCCAATTATCTCCTTCATTTACTCCAATCTTTATCTTCCTCTACAGTTCTTACCTTCGACTGTTCCCTCCACTAACAAATTAACAAATCCAGCATGTCTCAAAATATGACCTACCAGCCTGTCTCTTCTTTCTGCAAGCCTCCTCCACAAACTTCTTCCCTCACCCATAATTTACAAAACTCTTTGATTTCCTATTTCGTCTACGCACTTAATTTTCAGCATTCGTCTGTAGCACCACATTTCAGATGCTTCAATATTCCTTTTCTTCTGGTATTCCTAAATTCCGTGTTTCGCTACGTTAAAGCTCTGTGCTCCACACATAGAGTTTAAAAACATTCTTTATCAGTCTTAGATCAAAGTAACCTATCTTTATTTATTACTGTTACCCCCGCGATGTGGCGGAGGGTGCATTGCACCTATCCGAAAGGGTAATGGTTTGGAAGCGATATACAGGATATGGCAGCAGGCGCCCATGGGCTAATGAGAGGAACCATCCCAGCATTCGCATGGAGTGATCCAGGGAAAACCATGAAAAAACCCAGATCAGGATGGCCGGAGTGCTTTATCGAAAGCTACTCCTGTCGGATTTAAAGTTTTTTTTTTTTAAAAAACTCTGCCATTCTTCAAGAATTTCAAAACCTCACCTGACATTTCCGTTGACCCCCCCTCCACATTTGTCAGGTTTCGTGAGATTTCGCCAGACCCCCCCCCCCCATTTCACCTCACGTAATTAGTGGACGCCCCTTAAAGTTATGCAGAAAAACTCAATTTATTTCTTTTTTTTCGTAGAGGAGGCTTAAACATTGAATCCTTCACATAACCCCCCCCCCCCCGACACAAAAAAAAAAAAATCGCAGGGCATGACAGGAATTGCTGATCCTCATCCCCACCACCACAAATCCACCCGTTTCTCAATCTCCTGTTTAGGAATTAAGAAATTTAAAACGATGCTGGAAAACTTTTTGTTTATTTTTATACGGCTGTAAGGTTCTGTGACACTAAATCAAATAATATAGCCACATTGCGAAATCGCTTCAGTCATTTGTAATAACTCTATATTAAGTTTTTTAATTAGGTGCCAACAGGTGGTGCTGTACAACCAGCATAAACCGGAGCACTCTGTAGTGAAAATCGTGTACTAATCGTAATGGGAAGTCACATTCTATAAGACCTCGTATCTGTCAGAAACAAACTAATGTTATGACAGTGCAACTCAGACCACTTCGTTCTATATTCGTCAAAGCTCTACTCTGTCGAAGTGCATTTACTGCACTCTGGCGGACGTAAAGGCAACGAAATTTCTCTCTGGTTGTCAAAGGAGCGGACAAATGAAATTTATCTGCCTTTTGGCACCGCCACTGCTGCCAATAGTTGCCACAAAAATGAAAAATCCTGGTGGCAGTCAGGATGCAAAGGGTCTCATAGACGTGTACTGTACATACCAAAAACATTGAACAGATGGGAACCCGGCTTTATACCTGCATATACACTCCACTCTAAAAACATTTAACAAGTAGAATCACTGTGCAGTCTAACTACATGTTTAGTCCACACTAAAAATATTGAACAGATAGAAACAATCTGTCATACAGCTACGTATACAGTCCACCCTAAAAATATTGAACTGGAAGAAACACCTCCAGTCTCTACAGTCCAAAAATAAATAAATAAAAAATAAACAATACCGAGCAGGTAGGAACAAACTGTCGTTTACGTACATGTACGGTCCAAACTGAAAACAAAATTCAGTCCACACTAATAAAAATGAACAAATATAAACAGTCTGCTGTAGAAGTACATCTATAGTCCAGACTAAAAACTTTAAGAAGTAGAATCACTGTACCATACAGTGCATCTACAGACAAAACTAAAAACATGTACAGTCTACACTAAATATAAGAAACAGGAGGCAACATTTTGTAGCCAGCTGCGTTGAAAGGGCACACTAAGAAGGCTGTGTGGAGTTTCTTCGATTGCATGGAATGAATATATGACATTTCCTGTATGTACCGGGAATAAGTAGATTTTTGTCATTCTCTTCACGACTAAAGAAGAACGTGCATTTTTTGATTAAAAAAAAATATATATCACCGAGAGGAACTTTTAGAAAAATTAACTGCCGAACATAAATAAGTATATGCTTTATCGTTCTTATTTATTTACCCAGGAAAACATTGCTAAAACACTATTTCCAAAAAATTGTAAATGAAAACACCGTCTATTAACAACTGCTTTTATTCGTATATGCTCAGACGCAGTTTATAATACACATAAAAGTAAATTACAACATTGGCACCATCGCACAAACATGAGACATATTTTGATAATACATAGACACAGACGATATAACGCCAGCAAAACATTAGGTTGGCGTCACTGTAAACACATGTAAACAAGAAGGTTCTTACTGTTCGTCAACACAATTGTAAATCTCAATAGATTTTGAAACAGTGGTATAGTTACCTCCAAAAAATGGTAACGATAGTTATTATTCCAGTGATGTTGAACCACAACTACAGTTCTGGTCACAAAAAAGTGCAAATGGAGCTATTCCTGACCACCATGTAACTGCCTCAACCATAAGTCGTAAGTAGTATGTAGTTTATTATTAGTTAGTTATGTATATTAATATTGTAATTTTGATAACGCAAACATGTATATACATTCACAGTCACTGACGATGCCCTATTCCACAAGGGCGAAAAGCATCTAAACCTATATGAATAAAACCAGTTGCTAATAGACGTTGTTTGCATTTAGAATTGTGTAACAAGCAACTGCGGAAGGATGGCCAATTTACCATATATTTCCAAAAAACTTTGCTTCAGTGTTTCAAATTATTTAATTAATTGTGACGGAATGCTCCCTCCGGTAGAAATTTCGCTACATGCCCATTTTTCCCTTTTTATGTTCCAGCCTACCTTTGCTCTCTATGAATTTTAAATCCTTTCAGCGATTTTGTTAAATTATTTATCACTTCGCGTTCCTGAGTACCTTGCCCGTGAAAGAAAATTTTCTCACACCCTTGTGCCTAAAATCGAGTGTCATCTTGTGTCGTCCTCACCTTTTCCCCTTCCAGGCATTACTTTCAATTCTTACACCAATATCTTTCCATGTCTCATTACCAATATACGCCTTGTACACTCCCATCACTCTTTTCACCCTCCTTCTATCCTCCAATGAATCCCACTCCAACTCCTTTATCATATTAGTTACAGATTGTGTTCTGCGGTAATTTCCAAAGACAAACCTGGCAGCCCTCCTCTGCACCCCCTCTAACTCCTGTATTTGATGCTCAAAATGTAGATCCCAAACTACACCACCATATTCCAGCAGTGGTCTGACCATAATTTTGTATTTTTTTTTTAACTGCTTTACGTCTCTCAACAGCGAGGTCTTTAGAGACGGGAAAGAATGGGGGGCAAGGATGGGGGCAAGGAATGGGAAGGAATTCGGCCATAGCCTTTTGAAGGAAGCATCCCGGAATTTGCCTGGAGTGATTTGGGAAACCATGGAAAACCCAAATCTGGATGCCCGGACGGGGATTCGAACCGCCGTCCTCCCAAATGCGAGGCGAGAACGCTAACCGTTACACCGCCCCGCTCGGTCATAATTTTGTAACCGAATTCCCTCACTCTTCTGCTACATCCACTCACTACTGTGTCCAATAAATGAAGGAACCTTTTCCTACTACCTGTCCTAATGTTTCCTGCTTCGCAACATCAGATTTGTGTGTAAATATGGCGGAAAACAGCCAGCGAGACTAGTTTTCAAGCTGGGACATGTCAGTCCACTGATGATATTTTTACACTCCGATGCTTTCTGATATTAGAATTTGCTTCATAAATGCTGATTTCTTTAGGTTGGATAAAATATATTGCGTTTCACTTTTTTGCGAACTTTGGTGTACACAGTAATGCGTTTTTCTTTCCTAGCAAAGGATAAACGTTTGTAATACGGTATCTTTGTAAGTTTTAGCGTAAATTAAATTTCACAATTTCGCTACGCTTACTGGTGTATCAATCTCTATTAACGTTTCCGGTATTTTAACGCACTATATTTCAGGAAATTGAAGAAACATACAACCAAAGTTATGTAGTAAGAAAACCATTTTAACAGAATCCAAAGGGTGGAATGTTTATTTGTGTTGTACCGTAGAGTTATATTTGGTGGGTATCTCGTAATGGAGTGTTCACCTGAATGTCGTGTGATCTGTTTTCGGTATGAACTAATTATCATTTCCAGCCTCGTTCCCCGATCACTTTAGTGATAAGATATACCGCAGATTTTAAGATAGATCATAGGCTATCATGATGTGGAAGCCCCATCCCGGTTGGTGAAGAAGTTTTTGCGTGATATGATTTCAAACAAACAGATAGGCACAGATCTATTACAGTTTTACTAACAGTATGCAAAGTTTTATCTTGTTGTTGTGCTATATCGCAAAAACTAATTTATTTTCGACTGTAATTGATTCGCAGCCTCATAGTTTGTAATGTCGGGGCTGGATCACTATAAACAGAGGGTTGCTTATACGGAACACGTCCCCTACCTCAGCCGGGAATCGAACCAAGGACGTATAGAATGCGAGGCTATTGTGCTACGACCTGCACTACGGGGCGCCAGGCTGTTTGATGTCCTTTGTGGTGAACACACCGTTCTGTTTACGTGAAACAACCTTCCTCCACAGCAGAATGGGTCTCTGAAGTTTTCACGTTCCCTAGAGTGGAACAGGCTGCCACTGCGATCAGATCAAAGGGCCGAAACGGCGAGGACGATAGCCGGGATCCTTGAATAATGTCGCAGGGTTTCCTCAGGACAATGTCCGGCCGACCGCCGATACATGTTTCATGAGGCGCGCCGGTCGGCTATATAGTCCGCCGTTGCGGGCCGAATAGCGGTCTACCTTCCCATCACAGACTGCTCCGTGTCCAGAGTGACCGATCGGAGGTGATGCGCTACACGACTTGCTCGGCTCCTTTGCTGTTATTACCGTAACCTTTCGAACGATATCGTTGGGCTAGGATTTTTTACCAGTAACGACTTTTCCTGCACCGACGTGAAGAACATTCATACTTGAGACATAAAGATTAAAGCAGTTGGAGAAAAGTACCACTTAGAAACGTGCGGGAGACAAGATTCCACCGTTCTCTATCTTCATATCCACATTTTCTATGTCGTCTTTCTTCACGTTATCTTTCTTATTGGTATCCTTTCTTACTGCGATCTCTTAAGTATTATTGTAATACTTTGTTTCAAAAGCGTGTATGAAAACGAATGTTTTCTGTTTCAGCATCAGTATGCGCATGTTTCGAACTTTATATACAAAAATATACATAAGTTAACAGAGATGATATATATATATGCTGTCGTCAGTCTTTCGACTGTTTTGATGCAATCTTCCATTCCTTCATATCCTGTCCTAACCTCTTCATGTCTAGATATCCATTACAACCCACGCTCTCAATTATCTGCTTCATATATTCTAATCTCTGTCTTCCTCCACAGTTCTTACCTTCTACTGTTCCCTCCACTAACAAATTAACCATCATGTCTCTTCTTTCTGTAAGACTCTTCCACAAACTTCTTTTCTCACCCATCATTTCCAAAACTCTTTCATTTTTTACTTTGTCTGTCCACTTAATTTACAGCATTCTTCTGTAACACCACATTTCAAATCCTTCAATTTTCTTTCTTTCCGGTATTCCTAAAGTCCATGTTTCGCCACCATAAAGTGCTGTGGTCCATACATTGAGTTTAAAAAAGTTCTTATTGATTTCTAGATCAATGTTTGAAACTAAAAGATTTCTCTTTTTCATTAATGCTCTTTTTGCTAGTGCAATTCTGCTTTTAACATCATTACTGCTTCGGCCATCGATTGCAATTTTGCTTCCCAAGTAACAGAATTCACTTACTTCTCCTATTGCATCCGACCCTATTTTTAATTTTAATCTATTGTGATTGGTATGATTTCTGTTACATTTCATGACTTTTGTCTTCCTTTGATTTATATTCAGTCCAAAATCTTCCTTCAGTGTTTTGTTCATGTCATTCAGTAACTTCTCAATATCCTCAGCCCTCTCTGCTACCAAGACAATGTCATCAGCAAATCGTAGCATACTGATTATTTCTCTCCGAACACTTATTTATTTTCTTTATTGCTTCTTCTACATACAAGTTGAATATTAACGGGGATAGACTACAACCTTGTCTCACACCCTTTTTAACTTATTCATGTCTCTCATGGTTCTCTGCTTTTATTAGAGCCACTTGATTCTTATATAATTTATAAAGTATTCTCCTAACTCGATATTTTCGACCTGACTTCTTTAAAATTTTGAACATCTTGTCCGACCTAACATTATCAAAAACTTTTTCTAAATCAACAGACGCCAAAAAAGTATCTTTGTTTTTCTTGATCCGCCCTTCAAGTATTAATATTAAAGCCAGAATTGCTTCTCTCATACCACGATTTTTCCTTAACCCAAACTGATCTTTACCTACTATGTCTTCTACTACACTTTCCATCCTGGTCAGTAATTTTGAAGCATGTGATGAGAGACTAATGGTGCGATAATTCTTACATTTGATGGCTTGTGCTTTCTTCGGAAGTGTGAAGATGATATTTTTGTTGAAATCAGTTGTAATTTCTCCTGTTTCATAACTTTTTGATATCAGCTATAATATATAATGATATAATCTTTCGGTTAGTAAATTTCTAAGTCTACATATGCGAAGTTGCAGGTAATATATATACGATGCGATGCCTTAGTGACTGTAAAGCATTTGTTTGTCTCCCCGCTCGTAAGTCATTGTATGTGTAATTAGTTGCTAAATAGATACAATAGTATGCGAGAGAAAAGCAATCGTTGTGGAATAGCCTGAGAGTGGTTTCTGTGTGCGGTTTAGCTTTAGAGGGATACTGCTGCCAACATTGCGACATGAAACTACCTGCCGTGCCCTGCGCCTTGCTCCCCCGCTGTTGACAGGCCCGCAACACAGCGTTTGCTCTCCTCTCCGCCCTGGTATAGGCTTCCTGCAATACCAGAGACCCACGTACGAGCAAACACGACCTCCACATGCTGTACACCCACATACGTTGCTCTGAAGGTCACGGGCTGGCATTGTGAATTAGTGATGTGAAGGCCATGTCTTCTTTATGATTGACTGAGCATGGTGGGTGAGCGGTTAACGATCCGGCCTCGCATTCGGGAGGACGGAGGTTCGAATCCCCGTCCGGGCATCCAGACTTGGGTTTCCCCAAGTCACTCCAGAGGAATGCCGGGATGCTTCCTTAAAAAAGTCATGGCCGAATTCCTTCCCGTTCCTTGTCCGCCAGCCCCATCCCGCCTCTAATGACCTAGACGTCGACGAGGCGTAAAGCGATAGGTAAAAAAAAAACAGTATCTTCTTTATGATGTCAATATGTCATTCTAGAATTGCGAATGACTTGGAAACTGTCGAATTTGAATCGACTAATAGTGTAACTTTATTTAACGGATGAGAACGGGATGAAAATCTTTCGGTAGAGCAGCGGTTCCGAAACTATGGGTCGCGACCCACTGGTGGGTCACGGCGTGTTCTTTGGTGGGTCACGGAACAATCGAGGTTTTTGACAGAATGGGCTATATCGCAATAACACGCTATTTTACAAGTGCAACAGTCATGAAAGCTATTAGCTTAAATTAAAACTTTGTGGGGAAAAAAGTTTTCTTAAACAGTCAGCCGGTAATAATTAAACGTATTTTTTTATTATCTTTGTAATAAAGCGGCAGGCGGCTGCAAAAAGTATCACCTCATCGAGTTGACGACTGAAATTCCAGGATTGGTTAAAACTCGGTTTCCAAATTAAAATGCCACTGATGTGCAGTCATATCTTGGTGGAAAAGCACCTACAAATCCCATTTCAGAGGTTGACTGGTGAGTTTACCACTGTTTTTTTCCGGCTCCCAGTCTTCCATATTTTCATTCATTTGGGTGGAGTAAAACACAATGATAAACCTACCAATCAACCAATAAAATCGGGTCTGCAGGTGGTTTCCACCAAAAAGCAGACCAGTTGCATTTTAATATGCTGATCGAGTTTCTTCTGATAGTGGAATTTTAGCACCCACTTGATGACGTGATGGTCTTTGCAGCCGCCTCCCGGTCTATAATATATTTTGTTGTTTTATGCATTATCAATTCTTTTTTTTTCTTCAAAGGATAGTCGATAATGTTAACACGAACTGTAAATTTTAAATTAATAATCGAATTTAAATTTGCTCTCACATTGTTAAAAGAAATTATATGTGCGATGCAGGTTAAAGCGCAAATGTCTGTTGTCTTGCAAAGATAAAAATTGTAACGCGAGGCAAAGATCTTATTGCCTCTTGCAGACATATAACAAAATGTGACGTTCGTTTAAATTTACATGTTACTATTTGTTTATTTATGACGACTAGATTCAGAAATTCATGTAATGACAAGGGCATTCGATAAATACGCTGTTTCTTCTACAATAGTTGGAGCACTATAATCGAAGAACTATTTTTTTTCTTTTTTTTTTACAGATCATAACAAATAGGAAAGTTTATTAAAACTAGAGAAAGTTTACAAGCGACTTAGGTAACCACGAAATATACTAAGAATGTTTGTAGGGTTTGAAACAAATTAGATCTTTAAGTTATTTTTAGTTATTAGCGTTTAAGGTAACGATTAAGTGCATAAACAAAAAACCCCCACACACAAACGCAAGCACAAATACGCTTATGTAGTTGTAAATGTAGACACACAACTACAAATCATGCACATAAAAAGAGAACACACAGACACACTATACAACAAATATTTATAAACACACAAGCATGGACGGTCGCACACACAGACACACACACACAAAAAACACAACACACACACAAAACAAAAAAAACATAAACACGCAAAATAAACAGAAACACAAGACACTCATACACAAACGTACTCAAATTCATACAAACATAAAACACACATCAAATAGAACAGACACATACATAGAGCCAGAAAAAAAACTAAAATGTACACCTACATATGCACATATATAAACACAAATACACAAAAATGTATACAAAACGACACATCACACATACACAAACACACATGGCGAAAAGGTTGTTATAAGACCTCGTATTGTTTCCTAGAGGCCAGAATACTAAGCGTCAACCGCCAAACAACTATTCTACAGTATTCAGAGGTTTGAACAATGTGGTCGTGGTGTTCTTATTGTGGCGCGACCACTTCAGTCTTCCAGCGACCATGGAACTCGGAGGCACGAAATTTCGAGGATGACGTGTTCAGTGAGACCACTAGTGGCATCTCTGTTAGGATGGTCACAAACCAAAACGAATTTCTTTCCGGATATTATGAGAAATAGTGAACGAAAAATTTCCGCGCCGACTGACGAGAAAAGAACGGCAACGGTCGGCAGATCAGAAGGAACCAGGACAGCGGTGACGCCGTTTCTTTGGTCGGCAGTTGTCAAAGGGAATCAGAGACAAAGCCACGCAATTGAAATACCTGGAGCGGCTCGTCACAGACACCTCTCAAACCATCGTCAACGGAATTAAAACCCCGGAAAGCGTCGGACAGTAAGTGTTTTCTAATTTAATTTAATTGCAATGGAGGAAATTGCCCTACATGCAAAACTTTCAATTTCTTGTGTTTTATCTCCAATTCGCTTTTGCGCAACTTCCTCATATACCACCTTTTGTCCCTTAAGAATTTTAGTTTTAAATTATTTTAGTGTTTCTTATGAACTGAGTCCCTTAACTATAAAACAAAATCTTCCGAAAAACACTCGTGCCCGAAATCAAGTTTCAGCTTGTGGTCATGGTCATCTCTTCCCTCGCACATAATATTCCTTATTTTCCTACCAATACGTACCAAAGCCTCATTACCTACATACACCATGTACACTCCCATGACTCCCTTCCTTCTCCTCCTCTCTTCCCATGAATCACATTCCACCTCCTTTATCGAATCAGCTACTGATTGTGTTCTGCGGTAATTTGCAGTGACAAATATAGCAGCCCTCTTTACACCTCCTCCAATCACTTTTTTTTTGATACCTGTAATGATGGTGCCACGTTACATGACCATATTCAAGCAATGGTCTGACCTAAGTTCTACAACCCTGTCAGTCCAAAACTGGCGAATAAATCAGCTATGAGTAACCGTCATGCATTATTAGGGTTGCGTACTTGAACAGAAGACAATTAGCAAAGGCAATAATGCCTTACTTCTTAAATAATGTACTTAAAGATAAAATATATTAAATGATTATTTAATTTTGGCTCTAGATGTAATCAAAATTAATTGAGTATCAAACGCTAAGCATATCCGTCACGTAACGTCTATTGTTATTACTTTGAAGTGAATCTTGTTTGGTCGCGGAAATTAGAGGATTGCTAGCTTTATGCATTTACAAGTTACCAATTACAAGTGACGCTTACAAGTGACGCATTACAAGTGACGCGTTACAGGTGACACGTTACAAGTGACCCGTTACAAGTGAACGGTTACAGTGACGCGTTACAGTGACTAGTTACAATGACCCATTACAAGTGACGCGTTACAAGTGACGCATTAAAAGTGACGTATTACAGGTGACGCTTTACAAGTGACCCGTTACAGTGACGTGTTACAAGTGACCAGTTACAAGTAACACGTTATAATTGGTGCGTTACAAGTGACCCGTTACAGTGACGCGTTACAAGTGATGTGTTACAAGCGACTCGTTACAAGTGATGTGTTACAAGTGACGTGTTACAAGTAACGCGTTACAGGTGACGCGTTACAAATTACTCGTTAAAAGTGACGCGCTGCAGGTGACGAGCTACAGATGACACGTTACAAGTGAGGAGTTATAATTGGTGCCTTACAGGAGACCTGTTACGGTGACGCACTATAAATGACGCCTTATACATAACGTGTTACAATTGACGTGTTACAATTGACGCGTTACAATTGACGCGTTACAATTGACGCGTTACAAGTGACGCATTGCAAGTTACGCGTTGCAGGTGACACGTTACATGTGAATCGTTACAGTGATGCGATACAAATGACCCATTACAGTGACGCATTACAAGGGGCCAGTTACAAGTGACCTGTTACATTAACGCGTTACAAGTGACCAGTTACAAATGACGCGTTACAAGTGACGCATTGCAAGTGACGCGTTACAGGTGACACGTTACAAGGGACGCGTTACGCTTTAAGTGCGCATGTGCCGCAAAGTACCGCACACTTAACATTTTCCGCATACGCATTTAACGTTACTTGGTTGCAAGCAGCTACGTCCGCTGTCACATAAGCTCGTGTTAAACAGCGAGTATTCGCCACATCGTTTTGAATTAGTTCCCATTACATTTTCTATGCTTGAATGTATAAGTGTGGATATATGTGTTTCACTAGTATATCCAAACTGTATAAAAAATGTTAATGCTTAAATTGCTTTAATATTCACTGAAAATCAAGTGATGACGTCACACGGTAATATCTATATATTATTACACACTTCCAATGCACCAGTATTTTTAGTTGCTTTTTTATTTATTTTTTAACCTCATCTCAACAATTTGCTGCACCAGTTTCACAAACAGGAATTACTGTTTTTTTTTTTTTAATTTGCCAAACCATCAGCGACTTTGTAACAGCCCTCAAATCTAGACTATAAAGGGAATTGTATTTTACGAAGCATTTGTAACAAGTTAAGGATGGAGAGAATATGATCTTGTATGTTTGACTTGCAATTTACTGTAAATGGACTTTGTTTTATAAAAAGAAATTATGTAAATACCATTTAAAATGTTCAAGGACAGAACTATCCAAGAGAAATTGATTAAATGTTTGTATTCCAAGTATTAAGGTGAGCTACTATGTTTTAAAGGACAATTTACGACAGTTTAGAATGATTTATGTGGATACTTTTTTGTTTAAATATCTTTAATTTTCATTTCTGAGCATTTCCTTAGGATGTAAGTGATGATGTATTGATTTTGATTGTTTTTAATATGTTTTCAATGGTTTAAGTATTGTTAAAGTTCGAGAAATATGTGTTGGAAGCCTTTGTAATGTTCTAGAACTTTCTGTAAAACTCATATAAAGTGAGCGGCACAGACTCAGAGTTTTGAGTGAACAGTTTTCTCGTGTACTGTGAGAGTGTATGGAAGTATTGTCTTTGGAAGAAGTGTTGAATGTAATCGCTGGCGTTTGTGTGTACTTGTGACCAGTATCTATGAAGTTCGATGATTTATGAAAAATAAAAAGCAAGTTAAATTTGAACTGTATGGCGGACTAATTATTTCATATTAATTAAATCACAAGACACCTAATAACTTGAAGCTCGTTATGGGACAAAGTGCGGAAGTGCGTGAAATGAAACAGCACCGTGTTGGCCTACCTAAATTAAATTAATACCAAATAAACAGTATTTTTGGAACGGTAGTATCACGAAACATAAGTTTTTTTTTATTTCGATTTGTTTAATTTATTTAATTAATTTAAAAGTTTTCTTAAAGACTTTTAAATAATTTCCATAATCATTTTATATTAGTTTAGTACATTTCCAAAGAGTATCTGCAATTAGTCGACTGACGTATACTAAATTAAAAACTCGAACGGTTTAATTTCCGAGTCGCACAATATAAAAGTCTCACACCTGCTTCCAGAATGTTCCAGTGTCTTCTATAAGTCGCCGTTTGGCACACAACCAGTTTTAATTATTGTCACTAACAGTTATTTTTAACAGGTACTGTTCATCAGACCTGTGATCACGTTCGGTCTCATTATTACGTAACCGTTATACAGACAACCCATTAATGAATGCCGTGACCTGTTCTAATTAGAAGTCTTTAAAATAATTCAGTGCACGGAAATAAACTTTAGATTCGCATTATTCGATATACACTGTTGGAGGGAGTTGTAAATAAAATGATTACGTGATTCCGGTATTCGACCCGTGATTCGCAGTTTTTAATCGCAGAGGTCAAAACGAAAGATAAGTAGCAAGAGAAACAATAATCAAGAAGAGCGTATACTTTCTGTTTGCAAACATTAATACATTAATCTATATGTTCGTTCTGTATTGGCTTTCTCGTAAATAAATATTACCTTACTTATTTTTACAAAGCTTCAGTAGACACAATTCTAGATGTTTTAACAGTACAACAACATCTCTGATTTGCTCACCAGCGATGATCTCTAACACACGTCAACCATAGATTGCGCTACTCCCTGTGTTAACTACACACAACTATTTGGTTTACCTAGCTTCAGATAGTTCCCTCACATCTTCAGAACTGCTTTGAAACAGCAACAACTCTTTTCGTCTAACGGTGTTTATTGACCATTAGCTTCAAGCCCGACAAAAATGCCAGCATCAACGCAATATTATGGCAATTTATTTATTTGAATTTGGTTAATTATACGGAATTGTTATTATACAATGCTGATAAACATCATTTTGTAATGTTCTACATATTTCGTTTGCAGTTTGTATAATTGTAACTTCTACTGAACAAACGATGACAGAAGTATAGAACCAATGACATTAAAAATTAATTAAGGATTCCAAAAACTTTTCCTATACCACGTAATATCGGTTTTATTCCTGGTCCAGGCACAATTCAGCACAATATATATGGAACTATATCCGTCCGCGTGAAATAACAACTTCAATAACATGGCGTTTATGAAAGTAGTTTAACTTGTTTATGAAACTGATTTCAAAGTGAATTATGCCGCAACAAAATATGTCAAATGCGATTCTGGTCAGCTTAACCACAACCTCCACTAATATTGCAGTTCGAAAATCATAGCTTCTATTACCCTCACATGAATAACGACGGGCATCACCTGTGGTGGTAGTAGGAATTTATTCAGGAAAAGCTTGTAAGAAAAGACGAATAACGATCATTTTCAATGAAATTTTTCGTGGCATGAGTATCTTGCTCTGGTTAAATTCTCGGAGTATATAGTTAGAATTTTATATATATATATATTTAAATAAATGGATTTTACTTTAAACGACAGAATACATAATTAAAAAAACGGATAATTGTTAGTTATTTAATTGATATATTTTGCGATTACATACGTTTCGTGTAAACCTTCTCTGATTTTATTAAAAACTTCATTGTTTCTCATCTTCTGTCAAAATTTTTTTTAGGTTATGTTGTGACATAGTCTTATAACTGCTTCAGAATATAGCGTGAACATCGAACGCCCACCTCCTTACATGAATTTCTGCATCTAGTTGTCGTAAATAAACAAAAATCAACTTGCACATTTAAACGAATTACCATTGTAATTTTTTTTAAAAATCCTTGCTCTTCATATTTTTGTGCTGTTATTTCCAGAACAAACAATTGCCTTTCAGCTAGCATCGGATATACATTTTCTTTTAACACCATAAGAGCAAATAAAATCAAATTCAATTATTTATTTTAAACTTACACTTCCTTTTGAACAGTACAGTTATGCACTCGAATTTTGCTGATTAGGCAAGCTGCGCTCTGGTGGTAGACAGTGTAACTAATACTTCGGGCATTATCGAGACTCGGCGAAGGTTGCCGAGTTATAGAGGTGAGCACAGTTTCCAGGCAACGCTTTTTATTAAAGAGGATACGTCACCTGGCGCCATACTACTGAACTATGTATTCCAATTTTTAGAGGTGCCAAAATGCATGTGACATGACTTGCGGGATTATACAGGTTGAATTAATAAGGGCTTAAAATATTTTATTTATTAACGGAATCTATGAGAAAAGCCTTCAATATAATCCCACTGGAGAATGCAGTGATACCAAATATCTTCGTGAATGGATAACTCCAAATATCAACCAATATTTAGCTATGAATGGCAGATGCGCCAGACTGGGTAGAGCCTACCACATTTGTAAGAACATGTATGGATCTAAATCCCTCTCCCCTATCCTCAAACTCAGGCACTGTAACACTGTAGTTCTACCATCAGTACCGTATGCTTCAGGGTGATTTAACATGGTTACAAAGGCACAACTCAGAAAGCTGGAAGTTTATGTGATGTTTTTTGCTTATTTGCGACGATCAGATGCAGAAATTCACGCAAGAAGAAAAGCATTCGATGTTAACGCTTTATTCGCTGTAGTACTTAGGGCCTACTGGAAGCAAGTGACAACATAACCTAAAAAAATTTGGACAAGAAATAAAAAAAACAACAAATAAGTATGTTAAAACTCGGAGAAAATTTTTAAGAATCGTAGGTAATCACCAAATGTATCAACCAAATAAAAGATAGTTATTCGTTTTTGAAATTATGCTTTACTTAGAAAAATGTCCGCAACAATAAATATTTCCGTCATTCAAAATCAAAATAATGCAGTTATTTTAAAAAAATCCTAGCCAAATGCTCTCAGAATCCAATGAGACAAACTTTACTCACGAATAATATCAATAAAAAAAGATAAGAATTAATTGTTATTCGTTTTTTTTTTTTTTTTTTTTTTTTTTTTTTTTTTTTTTTTTGAAGAAATTTTGGCACGAAAAATTACTACTTCTGCCATAATTAATGCCTGTTATTTCTTTTGGAAAAAGATAATAATCAATCGTTTTCGTTGTTCTTTAGAAGTTTTTACACGACAAATTCCTGCTGCTGCTATAGATGATACCCATTATTTTTTGACTGGCGTTTAAACTAGTAACATTTATGACACCAGTAGAATATTATAACCAAACGCGACTCTAGATGATGGGTCAAGGTGTAAATGAAAAATAAAATTCACTAACAAGTGCTAAAGTATCTCTCGCCCGTCAGCAATACACCCTCATAATTTGAGGCGCCCGTCTTTTTTCCGCGCGTTGGACGAGACATTCGGCAACCTCAGAGCTCGTTGGCCCTCCGTCCCTTTTATTCCCTTCTTCCCGGACCACCTGTCGGCATTCTCGCCAGACACAAAGCCACTCGAGACACCGTTAATTAAGGGGCACTCTGTAATTAGACGGGGCTAATTGGTGCGCGCGGAACGCTTTGAGCAGCAAGCGGGAAGGGAGATAATTTGGCGCAATTAAAAGGCTCCTTAATGAGCCGACACACGCGGCTACTCCGTCTGATCTCAGATCGCAAGACGGTTCCCCAACAAGAAAGCGATCACCAGCAGACGAAGATCCAACCCACCCCGAATGAAACCACCAATCAGAGACACGCAGATATCCACCTGCTTCGCTAAGACCATCCTACTATTCTTAAGCGTGATCATACACAAACTGACTGCGAGGGACACAAGGCCTGAGTAACCAATATTACATTACAGAGATTACACACGATATCCATCTGTCTATCACAGTTCAGTTAGTTCTCCAAATTTCTTGACAAAATACGTATTTAACCTGAAAAAGTAGTCTATGTCCTTCCTAATGATACAAAGTATTTCACTGTTAAATTTCAAAAAGAACGCTTTAACCGTTTGATCGTGGCAACATACAGAGAGAGACAGAGTTAGTTTCAAATTTATAATGTTATATACATAAGAGATTATATTATTCATACATGGTTTATTCGCCATCTTTCCGCAGTTGCTTAACAATAAATTTTAAATGAAAAATCCGTCTTTTAGCAACCGTTTTTTTTTATTATTATTATTATCTCTCAGACGCAGAAGAACTTATCAAGCAGCTCAACACTAAAATCCAGAAAAAAATAAAGACACAGGCCACACCCAACATGACACACCCTAACAGCCAGAAACAAACTAAAAAGCAATGGTAAACAATGAGCTACATTAACAAATATACACACAGAATAAGCAACATATTCAGAAAACAAGGATTACACATTGGCATTTCAAACAAACTAACACAATACAGAAGCACCTGAACAGTAATAATGAGACGGATCAGTACCAGCAGTCAGGTATACGTATGAAGCTGACTTGCCAACAATGTCAAGCCAAATACGTACATAGGACAGACAAGCAGAAAATTCACGACACGATACAAAGAACACATTAGGGCTATTAAATGTACAAATCACTCAACATTTGTTGAACACTTATTAGACCACAACCATCAACCACCACGATACAGACAGACATGAGAATAATGAAAATAAACAACACTTGCTCGCACACCAGGAAAGTTACTACATCCACAAAGCCATCGGATTAAAGCAAAATGTACTTAACGAATTCACGCATTTAACACATGAAACACTGTTCTGAAACACTGAAGAATAATCCTTACAAACGAAGAGATACACACAAAGCAGTAAATCACATCACTTACAATACACAAACAGAGACATAATTTAATAACAACACAGACACAGATGTTACAACATAACGAAAAAGAAGTTGGTACCGTTGTACACAAATGTAAATAGTGAGAAAAAGTGCAAAAAGCAAGAAACACATTACAATAGTGACCTCAAAAGTGGAATAGGAGTGATGAGAAAACCAACACCAAATCGGCTACACAAAACATGCAAGGAGAGCTGTTCCTGATCAACATGTAATTGTCATAACCAAAAATTCTCACTGATGATGCCCCATTCAGAGGAGGCGAAACGCGTCTGAGAGATAATAATAATAAAAAAAAAACAGTTGCTAAAGGATTTACTATTTAAAATTTATTATATTCTTCATTGGTCGAACATTGCAACAAGCAAGATTCCCAGATATCCTTGTGAGACTTTAAGAATTAGTCCACATGTTATGGTACTTAAGGTTGACGCATATCTTTTTTCCTCCGGGGAAAACTTGTATATTGCTCGAAACAACCCGCGGAGAAAATTTTCCCTCTCAGTTATGTCTGGAATCAAGTATCAGATTGTAGTAATGATCATTTCTTATCTTCCATGTGCTGCTTGTAATTCGTGCACCAATATCTTTCCACGCCTCATCACCGATATAGGCGCTGTAGACTCCCAGCACTCTCTTCACCCTCCAATTGTCTTCCAATGACTCCCAACCCAGCTCCTTTATCATATCTGTTACTGGTTGCATTCTGCTGTAATTTCCAGGGAAAAATCCAGCAGATCTCGTTTGCAACCCCTTCAACTCCAATACTTGATACTAAAAAGGTTAGTCTCATACTACACCACCATATTCAGGTAATGGTCTGACCAAAGTTTTGTAACTCAATTTCCTCTCTTCTTTGGCAATTACCCTCATCAGCTTCTTCTGTTATTCAAGGAATTTTAAACATTTTCCTAATACCTGTCCAATGTGTCAGTCCAGTTGAATATATTATGCCTAGTGTTGCCCAAAATCGGTCTTGGTCTTGCATTTTTGCAAGACCAAGACCAAGACCAGGTGTATTGATGCAAGACCAAGACCGGCCAAGTCTGGTCTTGTTCTTGCATTTGGGCAACACTAATTATGCCATGATACAATTCTTGTATGTATTGTAAATCAATCTTCTGTTTCGCTTTTATCAGACCAGATTCAATAAAACTTTAAAGATTGCATCTAATTTATATATATATTTTTTTTAATGTATGAAATTCGGGGAATACCGTGGTTTTTGTTGCTGCGCGTTCTTAAAACAATCCAATAAGCAAAGATACTATTTAAAATTGCTGTAATATTCACATTAGCACTCTTTGTCTTTTCGACTGTCCATTCTCGCGCCAAAGCTTATAAACTGATTTGTACAAAAGTTGTAAGTTTTTTAGCGACCAATAAACCTTCATTACAGTCTCGTCAAACAAGGAAGTCGACGTAAGGTGAAAAAGGCGGAGACAAATGAAAAGTTTCCGGTCTCATAAACTCTGTATTCCGTCCAGACGAGGGCGAGAGAAAAATTATAAAAAAATTAATTAAAAATGCTGAGCGCAAAGTATTTAGCCTTCCGCTAGAGGGCAGATCGATAGCGTTAACACGACGTGTTGTAACCGCGATAGAGGTTTATTCCAATGTCCAATAACCCCCTCCGGTCAAGTGTCTACCAGATAGTAATTAAATTAGTTCAGTTGAACTTTCCTGGTATGCTGGTATGTTGGTTGCAAAGTTTTCCTTAACCTCTATTATTCAATACAAATGCCTCATAGTTACTTGGGCGAAGGATTAATGCAAGAGGTATATTATTCAGCGAATCCTCGGGCCAGCCATTCCGGAGTACGCAGGTTTGAATCCCCATCCGAGCATCCAGATTTGGATTCTCCACTGTCATTTTAATTTACAAACTGTGACAATTTTTAGATTTTTTTTTTATCAATCTTGAAATCCGTTGGCTTTTGGGTACAGAAATTCAGGATATTGGAAACCAGACAAACTATAACCAAAAAGAACTTTTTACTATCGCTCTTTTAATAATTTTAATTTTAATACACTGCCAACAATCTGTTAGTCTTTTAAGCAAATTAAAACTGGAAATTTTTGGTGGCAGCGTTAGAAATACCGTCGGAAAACATTACACCGCAGTTTTTGCTTTCTAAAATAAAAATGTCGTATTGTCGTGCGACAAAGCCGCTACCTTCCGTCAATATGGCATTAATTTAAAATGTTTTCCCCACACGCGCATGTTAATAAAGCGCAAATATATCAACATAATTCACTGTTGTCAATACGAGAAGGCGCGGCCGTTTATTAAACTCCAAACAAATTGGAAAATGTGTTTTAATTTGCGGCGCAACAGACCACAATAGCAGCGTGTTTGATTGCACTTGCAAGTTTTTTTTGTTACCTGCTGGACATTCGACTGTGGTTTCCATAAAAAATGCATCTAAATTAACAACAGTCTGACGGACAAAGTATTAACTCGCATTGAAGCACTGTGTAATTTATTTCTGAGTTAATCAAATTAGGAAATTAATCATTTGTTTAATATCTCACACTTGTGGTCTAAAAAATTGTTGTTCACTTTTTTTTTGTTGCTATCATTAGTCTCTCGACTGGTTTGATGCAGTCTTCCATCCTTTCCTATCTTGACATCTCTACATATCCCTTACAACCCCCGTCCTCAATTATCTTCTTCGTATATTCAAAACTCTGTCTTCCTCTACAGTTCTTACCTTCGACTGTTCCCTCCACTAACAAGTTAACCCATCCATCATGTCTCAAAATATGACCTACCAGCCTGTCTCTTCTTTCTGTAAGCTTCATCCACAAACTTCTTTCCTCACCCATCATTTACAAAACTCGTTCATTTCTTACTTTGTCTGTCCGCTTAATTTTCAGCATTCTTCTGTATCACCACATTTCAAATGCTTCAATTTTATTTATTTCTGATACTCCTACAGTCCATCTTTCGCTACGATAAAGTGCTGTGCTCCACACATAGTGTTTCAAAAAGTTCTTTATGAGTCCTAAATTGAAACTAAAATATTTCTCTTTTTCATGAAGGCTCTTTTCGCTAGTGCTATTCTGCTATTAACATCATTCCTGCTTCGGCCATCGGTGGTAACTTTACTTCGTAAGTAGCAAAATTGACTCAGTCCTCCAATCGCATCCGACCCTATTTTTATATTTAACCTGGTATCATTCCTGCTACATTTCTTGGCTTCTGTCATGCTTTGGGTTGTAACATACTATTTATTATTACTCCACGATTCACTAAACGTGGGTGGAGGGAGAGTGCATAGCACCTGTCATAGTGAGCAATCGTTAAGTGTCGGAAGGGAATTACGGCGGGAGGCGGCCGTGGCATGTTGTGAGGAAGCATCCCGGCATTCGCCTGGAACGATCTGGGAAAACCGTGAAAACCCAGATCAGGATGGCCGGAGCCTTTTATCGAGACCTACTCCTGTCGGGTTCTAAGTTCTCACGCTCGATAACTCGTTCCTATTCTATTCGTCAATCGCTCGTGGGAAAAAATGAGTATAGAAATAAGTCGGTTAAGGTACTGTTTTCTCTTTTCTCTTATTTACTCAGGTGATTCCTAGATATGAACGTTACTGGTAGTAATAGGTATTTGCTGTAATCCTGAAATGGCCAGTGGGGAGTTTTCCAATTAGCTTCAGTCGAGAGCAACGCCTTCGGTGTTCCTGGTCTTCCATTAATGACGTGAGGCGATTTTCGAAATTCCGACCCCCCCCCCCCCCTTCTGGTGAGACTTCGTGAGATTTAGTCGGACGCCCCTTTAAAATGACGTGAGATTTTGTCGGAACTTTTGGAGACCATTTCTTTTTTTAAGGTCTCATGGTCCGAAGAGCGGATATAACCCCCCCCCCCAACCCCTAAAGCCGGTTTTTGGACCAAAATCCCCCCCTAAAATCGACTTTCGTGTCATTTGAAGACTTTTTTTTTGTCTTTACAATTCTACAATAATTTCAAAATCTCAAGTGAGATTTCCGTTGACGCCCCCCCCCTCCCCCTTGGTGTGGTTTTGTGAGATTTCACAGGACCCCCTCCCACCCCCTTATTAATATACGCCCCCTAACTCCTTCATCGCACTTACGCTTTCCCTCACGCTATACATACCAGTCACGAATCGGGCGGCTCTTCCTTGGACGTGCAGAACTGGTTAATTGTTAGGGGTGGAGGATAGTTGAATATAGGAACTGTGCAGGGTAGATCCATATTTCTAGCTCTTCAATACGCTCTCTTCAGTGAGTCGCAATATTTCCTACTTGGCAGTGATAAAACGTTTCAAGGAATTTGCTTTGCTTGTATTTAATTGACTAACCTGGTTACTGCTGCAGAAATATTGAAAGAAAATCTGGAAATAAACAATATGACTTTGAATTCTT
Source organism: Vandiemenella viatica (assembly GCA_031002005.1). Taxonomy (NCBI): domain Eukaryota; kingdom Metazoa; phylum Arthropoda; class Insecta; order Orthoptera; family Morabidae; genus Vandiemenella; species Vandiemenella viatica. The sequence goes on from CM061918.1 coordinate 134,827,500, forward strand.
TTCCCCCTTAATTTTGCGCCTGACGTGCCGGTTCAAATTAATTCTTTGTCAGTAATTAAAAAACTTCTTCATTGTTTCAGCAAAGTGCATCCAATTAACGAGTGAAATAACGTTTAATACCACGCTTTACATTTAACTTCCAGCACGATATTTATTCTTCGTATATCTAGTTAATTTCATATTATCAAAATTGTTTGTGTCTCTGTAGGCTATATTCGTTAGTGTTAATAAATTCTCCGACTAACTCTGTCTTTTGTCGTGCATTTTACATTACAATTTCCGCTATCATGTTTTCTACACACATAAATTCCTCTTCTTTTTTAGTTGCTTCGTGAAATGGTATTTCGGAACGCTGCCGTAAATACCAACTTAAACTACACAGCAAAAAGTGCAAAGCAATGCGCATGACTAACAAAAATAATCCGTTTGCACATGAGTACACAGTCAACAATTCAGTTGTTGACATGGTTGATTCTGTGAAATACAGGGTGTTTCAAAAATGACCGGTATATTTGAAAAATCAATAAAAACTAAACGGGCAGCGATAGAAATACACCGTTTGTTGCAATATGCTTGGGACAACAATAAATTTTCAGGCAGACAAACTTTCGATATTAGTTACAATTTTAAACAACAGATGGTGCTGCAGTCTGGAAAAATCTAAAGTACTATATTTTCCACATATTCACCATTTTTTCACAGCAAACTTGCAATCTGTGAACAGCACACGCTTACAGCAGAAAGACGACTTACAGAATGGCGAACTCACAGACTGCGTTTACTTCTATATCTTTCAAATCGCCTGCAGCGCCATCTGTTATTGAAAATTGTAACTAATTTCGAAAGTTTGTCTGGCTGAAAATTTATTGTTGTCCCAAGCATATTGCAACAAACGGTGTATTTCTATCGCTGCCCGTTTAGTTTTTATTGATTTTTCAAATATACCGGTAATTTTTGAAACACCCGTTATTTGGGAGTAATAGTACAAAACAACATGAAATGGAACCCGTACACACCTTCCGTTGTGGGTAAAGCTAATTCTAAGTTAGGATTCGTAGGTCGTATTTTGAGTAATTGCAACGCTCATACAAAGGAAATAGCTTATAAAACTCTAGTGTGTCCGCATCTGGATTACTGTTGTGGAGTTTGGGATCCGTATCGCAAGGATTTGATTGACGAGTTAGAGAAAGTACAGAGGAGAGCCGCTCGATTCGTGACTGCTAGTTACAGTCCTTACGAAAGTGTCAGAAAATTGATGCATAGGGCTGGGATTGTCTGGCGAAATTCTTCTTTCATTTAGGAGTGTAATGAAGTACTTCGTGCAGCAATCTATTTAGGTCATAATGACGGGAGAGATAAGATTAGAGAAATAAGATGTCGTACTCATGTTTACACGTATTATTTATTTTCGATATTGGAATTCACAGAGCTAGTTTTGGTGCAAAGCACTGAATTTGTGAATGTATGGATGTGGATGTAGAAAGAAAAAAACAAATGTACGATATTTAATGTTTTCGTCACTTACCATTACAGAAAGGTTTTGAAAGGAAGACCAATCTCTCTTTAGGTAGAGGCAATATTTTAAGTTCTCGCCTCTCTATAGACATTTACGACACCACAATCACAGGTAACAGCTTTTTTTTTTCATTTTTATTACTCGCCCATTTGATGCTCGCCAGATAATAGAAAAATTGTTGAATAGCTTGTTCCTGTTCCACAAATTAATACTCGCAGAAACTAACAAGGAACAGGAAGGAGTTCGTCCATGGTTTTTTGAAGGAAGCCTCCCTGCATTCGCCTGGAGTGATTTGAGGAAACAGTAGGAAACACAAATCTGGATTCGAACCCGCGTCCTCCCGAATGCGCGGCCAGAAACGTTAACCGTTCACCCACCACATTCGTTTTATATATATATATATATTTACAAGAAAAATGCAAGTGCAGTATAAGGTAAGCACAACAGTTAAATAACTGGATGTTATGGACAATATTTCTTAACTGCGGATAAATAATTATAGATAAATAAGTTTTTTCCCCAACGAAACTGAATTTATTCTTTATTTATTTACCGACCGCGTTTACTTCAACGCATGTAGAAACTGTGATGTTTAAGTGTTCACTATTAACGAGAAGAAAAGTAATGATGCCATGGTGTCCAGGTAGCCGCAGGGTTAAAGAATGCTGTAGTAATTAGAAGATCCTTTATTTGAACCTTGATTAGGATAATATTTTTTTCGTGTGTACATTCTTTCCCCGTTTGTCGTTTATTGCTTTACTAGAAGAAGTATAAAACGTCACGCAACCGTTTGAAACATATATTGCTGTGATACAAGAAAACATTTATAAAAAGATAACCTCCTGCTTTTAAGATTGAAACATACCAGAGATTCATCACCATTGCAACAAAACCCAAGTACTCGGCGGTGAATTTATTTTAACAACATTTCACGCTAATCTCGCAACAATTCTGGAATGCTTTGAATACTTTTTGTTGGAATTTTCACGTGACGATACAACTGAATGTTGCCTTTCTGACATAAATGCATCTATTTAAGCGGTATTTAATTTTAAGTTTTTTTTAAATACTTTTTATCGGTGTGCAAGAAACGTCCAGTTTCAGTTTTGAAGTCTTTTTTCGCTATGTGCCAAACGTTTATAATACTCTTGCTATCCAAAAATTTGTGAAACATTCGGAAAAAATTAATGTTTTGGTGGATTTTAGAAAAAGAATTTGCGCTGCTACCAACAGCAACTAGTATCTAAAGAAAACGCTCACAAATAACAAAACGTATTCCAAAGCGAGGATCGAACCCTAACTTTACTGATACTCGCCTTAAACATCGTACTACATTATCTCAAAGAAATTATGGTGCAAATTATATTTACAGTAAACGATATAAGACTTAGTGGCAATGTCGTCTGGGTTTCTATGAGCAAGTTGCATGCGACTTTTTTTCCTATTTCAGCTAATGCGGGAACACTTATGTTTATTTGGAGAGTTTTTATTGTTGTGGTTGTAGATTGATGTACTACACACTATTTACAAACCATATTTCCAAAAATTTATACACAAATTCAGAAAAACGTACCAAACGTTACTTATGTAGAGTGAGCGCCTGCTGGCACGTGACGTCACGAGTTTCTTTGGCCCGCGCCAGGCAGCACAGGAGCGTTTTGGCGGGCTTTCAAATACTCTAAATTTTAACGTTGAATTTTACGTAAAATAAACACTTTTGTCAAAAAAATAATTAGTACTCGGTAAATAACGCGTATCAATAAACTATTTAAAACCATTTTAAAAAAAAATATTCAAATAGCCAATTATTATGAAAGATTAGTCTGATGATGGCGGCGGTGCAAGTCGCCGAAAGCTTGTGGTTAGAAAATGTGATCCGGCGGCAAACCCGCGAAGAATATGTATAAATAGCCAATTATCCTATGAAACAAACAATACCACCGTCTTCGTTGTGTGTGGTGCGGAAGCGTTGGCCACTCCTGATTCCGTTTGTGAGTTTTTGCGTTGCGAGACATAGCGCCTGTTGTATTGGTCCAGTGCGACTCATCTGCAATTCTGTCCGCGACTCCGGAATAAGCCACGCGGACAGTCGGGGGACATTAAACTGTAAACTGCGTTAGCAGGTACCAACCCCACGGGCAGGAAATTGGCTGGCCACCCCAACTGGACGGGACAACCCCCAATACCTGTTAAAGTCTGACCGAACACAATTACCCCCACCTCCTACCTACAATACTGCCGTAGAGGGGACAAGCTGATTGGTAATCCAGACTTTTACATTTATCATCGTATCTTAATACCTATTCTAACCCATTTTTTCCGTACTTGTTTGTTAAATCAATGAATTATCTGTTCTAATAAAAGGCTGAGCTTGGTCATTGTGCCGTCATGTCTGTAACGCGCTCTACCTTCGTTGCCGAACTAATTTCTGAATAACATTGCTATAACCGCAATTAATACGGGAAAGATTTTGACAATAATATAGTCAAAAACTGCAAGATTACGAAGGATTCACATAAGAAAAGTGACCTATTAACAGTAAAATCAGCAAAATCTTAAAAAAAAGAAATATTGTCCCAAGATTTAGACAAATAATATGAAATTAAATAAATAAGTCAATTAATTAGTTTTTGCAAGAAGCTGCGAAACTAGATAAAGAAATTTGATAGTTCTCATTATTATTACTATTATTAGCGAATTCTCCCAATAAATGGAAGACGGTAAGCAAATGACCGAATCAAGTTTTGTTTGAGTTCTTTTTTTTTAAATTTATTTAATGGTCGATGGCTTGCGCCAATTGGACCAGCTGATGTTTACATATTTTTCCTTCAAGAATCTTACGTATTTCATTTTTAGGCAATGTTCTACTTTTACAATAGTTTGGTATCTTGGTTACATATAACATCTTTCTTACATTTTACGTGTCTTTTTTGTATTATTTTATATTAGATTACAGATTGATAATATTTGAGTTCGTCTTATTGTTCCAATAGGCTTTCATTCTTTCCGGGAAAGCTTGTTTGCGTTCTTCCGACCACTTTGGTCTGTATTGTTTTTGTTTTGGTTTTTCAGTTACAACTTCGCATTTGTCTACTTTGTGTCTGAAGGTGTCTCTTTCTAAGATGTCTGTTGCTCCTATGTTTGGACTTTTAAGATCCTTCCAAATTTCATTCAGCCAAGGTGTTGGATTTTTAAGTGAACTTACATAATCTATTATCATTTTTGTAAATCGACTTTCTGGTAATCTCTTAAGGTGACCAAAGAAATTCATTCGCCTTTTCTTGATGTCAATTTCGATGATTGAAAACGTTTCTGTTGTTTTGATTGATTGTAGTCTGTAACCATCTTTAGTGAGTCTTAGTCCTAGAATTTTTCTAAAGATTTTTCTCTCTACTTTTCTATTTCTTCAAAGTCGCGTTTTCTGTTATGTGTTAATGTTTCACTTGCAAAGAGGACTGTTGGTTTCATGACTGTGTTGTAGTGCGGAATTTTGGTCTGTCTTGAAATGGTTTTTTTGTTGTAGAAATTTTGCACTAACCCTAATGATTTTTTTTTTTTTTTTTTTTTTTTTTTTTTTTTTTTTTTTTTTTTTTTTTTTTTTTTTTTTTGGAGGCGATTTTGCTATGAGATTTTCCCAAGGCCTGTAGGTTCGATGAATTCTCCGAGGTATTTAAAGTATATTGATTTTACCGTATTTTGTTCCGAACTTGCCATTTCTGTCTTTGAAGAGATGAATTCAGTTTTCTCGAATGTAATTTGTAACCGTACTTTTTCTGCACATTCTTTGATTGTCTCAAGTTCTATTTGTTATTATTTGCTAATATACAACCGCCGTGATATATCCGCATGAAGACTTGCGGAAGTGGAAGCGGAGGCAGGATTTCACGCGAAAGTTCCGCTACATATCTAGTCTGCAGTGAGAGCCTTTTGAGTTGTCTCCAGTTAACTTGTCGCTGACCTGCAGAGCCGCCTAGCGGACGATGGCGCCAACTCCTGTCCTGCTCTAACTCGATTGGAGAAACTTTTCCGTCCTGACGGCAGACACACACACACGCACACACACTTGTTGATCAACGTCAGCTGACTTCACACTCTCCGGAGATGAACAACATCCAATTTACTGCGCCGGGGTGTTGATTACGCGACTTCTAGATGCGTGTAGGTTAGTTGCTTGAAAACCTCAACGCTTGCTGCGGGACGAGTAATGAGCAGTAGCAGAAGCGAAATCACTTTTCAGGGCGACGTGAAACAAACGACATCTACACTAATGTTATAAAATACCTCTGTTTGTCTGTATGTTTGTTCCGTTTTCACTACTAAACAGCTCAACCGTTCGTATTGAAATTTGACAAGGAAATACTATGCACCATCAGGAACAATATAGCATCCTTTGTTTCGGAACAAATAACATATTTCCTCACGAAATTTTTAAAAGTTTACCTAACGGTGACAGATAGACGGATAGCGTGTGTAAGTCCCTGTAAATTAAATATCGATCACTCAGGCCTTGTTTATCCCGCAGCTAGTTTGTTAACCGATACTGAAAGTAGCAAAGGTACTTTCCCATGGGCAGATATATGAAGCTCTTGATTCCCTAGAGGCTATATTTCGTAGAAAAGGACAGAAAAAACAAAAAAAGTTGTGTACAAAATGGCACTGGCATATGGTGTCCTCAGAAAATGAAATATTTTTAACCCACAAACCAAAATCCCCCTGAGACTGGTTCAGTGGTAGAATGGCGTAGTGATGGCTTCACCGTCATTTCATTCAGAGTCTGTGCTTCTTGGGCCGCCTTTTATGTAACTTGCAGCTGTCTATACAGAATTATAGCTATGGAATTCCAAGTACACGCGTACGAATTTGCGGGTGAGAGCTAGTAAGATTAGAAGTTAAATCACCTTCAGTCCTTGACACTCTACAAAATATCCTGTATCCAGTAATAATAACAGAATGAATAATACTGAGGGGAGAGTGATTTCTATAATCAGTACGCCCATTATCTCCCACTTAGTAAAATGTAATATATGTTGGCATTTACCGAACTATATCGACAATAACATCAACATGATGTTGAATGTCAAAACAACCCCCGGAAGAACCCATCACTTCCCTACAGACATTGTGTCACCAGAAAACAATCTTGAATGGCTACCACCGAGGGTGGTGGTGTAACGGTTAGCGTTCTGGCCTCGCATTCGGGTGGACGGCAGTTCGAATCCCCATCCGGGCATCCAGATTTGAGTTTTCCATGGTTTCCCAAATCACTCCAGCAAATTCCGGGATGCTCTTTCAAAAGGCCATGGCCGAATTCCTTCCCATTCCTTGCCCCCCATCCTTTCCTGTCTCTAAAAAGACCTCGCTGTTAGAGAGATATTAGGCAGATTTAAAAAAATAAAAATTAATTGAATGGCTACTGACGTTGCTTATGCAGTCACGGATAGAAGTGGGCAGGAGTGATAGTGGCAACTTGTGAATCCAGGGAGTAATGAAAGATACTTGGTACAGGTGACCTACAGATTAGCGTGGAATCCGAACCACGGAAGCGTTCTGGCGTTCTTCACATTACACAGCAAGCTGTGCCAGAGGTGAAGGTCGGGTTAAGGGTCTATGAAAATCCCCGCCGGGACAGGGATTCAAACCGGCGACCTTTCGATCCCTAGTCAGACACCTTTGAGCCACCAGACCGCTCTTATGAAAGATATGATAGAGATCGAAATAACAGAAGATATACAGGGCGTTTCATTTACGACGCGTCCGCGCGCTCGGCAATAATCGCCCGGTGCAGCGCCACCTCGCTTGCCGCCAACTCACACGGCGCAGCGCTCGTGCTCGGAAACTCTCTTGCTTGCTTCGATTTCTTGCCTTATAGCACGTGCTGGAAATGTCGGCCATCGGCTTCAATACACGCTTGACATCTTCAAAAGATGTTTTGGCTAACTCTCTGCAGTGTTTGTGAATAAATATTACTAATTTTAGTTCTTATGTTTTCCCTAAGGGCAATTCTAGAAGCCTGGTAAAACTTTCAAGGGTTTCCACGAGAAGCACGAGGGAAAAGGTAAATAATACCTGGGTCGAAGGGAGGAGGAAACAGCAAAGAGGAAGGAGGTAAAACTATTGGAAGTCAAGAAAAGAAGCATCGAGATGAATGTAGGGGATGATCCTGAGATGTCCAAAATAGAAGAGAGGAAGAAATTGTCCCGTTGAGCTTCCTCGAGGAACGCTGTAATCTATGGAGCAGAAAAGATTTTTTTTTTTGCCTCCTTATTTCTGTGAAAATCTCCCAGAATATTTAGAAGAAGCCGTTTCCCAGAATATTATTTCATATAATTTTTAATAAAGTGTTCGGCTTTGTATTAGATTGTTCGTGGTATAATTAATATGATAAATAGCTAGTCCACGATATAGTTCCATTTAAACTTGCTTTTATTTTCATAAACACGACGTCATAGATACTGGTCACATGCATACATACAATCCAGTGATTGTATACAACACTTCTTCCACAGACAATATAGTCCTTGGCCGCCGTAAATTGAGTCGGTGATATTTTGTTTCTCTGTCTCGGATGTTTGCTATATATAAGCTACAGCGAAATTTCTGGAACACTTCAAAGGATTCCCACTGATATTTCTCGAATATTATCAGTACTTAAACAATTGAAACATACTAAAAACAATCAGAATTAAAACATAATCATTTACCATCATTACAAAATGGTCAGACATGGAAATTAAATATACTTAAACACAATATTATCCACAGAAATCATTTTAAACTGAAGCAAATTGTCCTTTAGACATCGTAACTTGCATTAATACTTGGAATTACGAACATTTAAGCAATTCTCTTGCACAATTCTGTTCTTAAACATATTAAATGGCCTTTAAATAATTTCTTTTCATAAAACAAAGTCTATATACAATGATTTACAGGAAATTTCAAAACAAACCTACCAGATAATATTCAACCAATCTCTAGCTTACTATAACTGCTTCATAAAATACAATTCCATTCAATTTTAGGTTTGAGGGCTGTTACATTTGGCTCAACGAAACACACATCCAGCTCAAATTTCAAGTCTGAAATTTATTCCGTTTACGAGTTAGGGGCCTGAAAGAGATGAACGAACAGCGAGGGGACAGCAATAGTACTCCCTGTCCGTATCTGGGAGGACGCGGGTTCGAATCCCCGTCCGGGCATCCAGATTTGGATCTTCCATGGTTTCCCCAAATCACTCCAGGCAGAATTCCTTCCAGTTACTTGGTCCCATCTTCTATCGGGTCTAATGACCTCGATGTTGGCGATGCCTGAAGCTGGAAGCAAAAAAAAAAAAAACAAAAAAAAACGTTCTATTCTTCAAGAACTTTTTGTTGATAGGTTTATTTGTACTGTTAGTAACTCATACATTCCTACGCTAAGTCAATAGTAAAACGACGCTACTTCTATCGTCATGTCAGCATTTAATTATTAATTATTCAGTATCAAGTATATTCAGTTCTATTGATCTATAAATAACTAGGTATAAAAATGTAAGTAAGAAAAGAAATCTTCTGCGTTCTTCTCAACTATTCCCCTTATGGTACGGAACCCTTCCCCCCCCCCCCTCCTCGCCCGAAAAAAAAATTGTCCATTATCGTTTACGACAGCGAGTTTTGTTAAATTTGGAATTATTTCCGAGCAGCCGCGCTAATTGTTCCCGTATGGATACTGAGATTTTTTTTGGCGGTGTTATCCGATCCAGGATAGGTGTTCGGTGCTCTGGTAATATCTCTGGTTGCAGCTGGGACCGGTAACGTCTCTGGGGTGACGTGATCTGATTGGATATCCGCGTGTTCCTCGGGGATTCATTTCGGAACCGCCAGACGTGGACGGAAGACAGAATGCATAGTCGCAGCTGGCGCTTGCAACGCCAGAGTCTAAAACAATCAGTGGCTGAAAAATAAACACGACTGTTACTACCCTGGTCATATCAGCTCCTAGAAATGACAATAAGTACAAGTTTCAAATAAATAATCGAATTTGATTTTATTTGCTCTTACATTGTTAAAAGAAGCTACTATACATGCGATGCAAGCTAAAATGCAATTGTCAGCTGTGGAGCAGACAAAAAAAAAAAAAATAATGCCAGTGGAGAGAGATAAAAAAAAATATAATGTGACGTTGTATGTTGCTTTTTGTTTATTTACGACGATTAGGTGCAGAGATTCATGTAAGGAGAAGGGCAATCAATGTTTACGCTATGTTCTCTGTACCAACTAAAGAAACAAAGTTACAATAAACCGAAGAATTTTTTTGACTGACGATAACAAATAGGGAAGTTTATTAAAATTCAGACAAATACACGAAATTCGGGTCTACTGGAGATCGTGATGCCACTACAACAAAATTCACTGGTGACGTCATTATACTGCTGTACTCAATCGCAAGACATATTTTCAAGTAGTAATTCCGTTGTCATACAGCCTGGACCATTATTTTCAAGCAGAAATTAGGTTGTAAAACAACCTGCACCAGTATGACACCGTTGATTGTACTTCGGAAAGTATTTATAGCGGCGTTTTGCGTTTGACGACTTCAGTATAATGACGCCATTTCCTTGCGGAATCACGATCTCCAGTAATCCCCGAAATTCTTCTTCTTCTATGGTAGTCAATCCTGGAATTGATCTACCGTCTTACATACAGCTCTACACTCTGCCCTACTCTTCCTATATTCATATCTCCTGCAGCCAACATCTTCCATTATTTTACACGTGGTCTTCCTCGATATCTCTTTCCGTCTACCATTCCCTCCATTATTGTTTTTAATAAGCTCTCATGTCTTTAAGATATGTCCAATTAATATTGTCCTCCGCGTTTTTATACTCTTCCATATTTAGTTATAATCTCCTGCCTTCTCAACAATTTCCTCATTAGTAATCTTGTCCCTCCAGCTAATCTTTAACATCCTTTTGTAGCACCATTGCTCAAACGAAATTAATCTTCGTTTCTCTTCTTTACCAACTGTCTAGGTTTCACATCCATACAGGGCAATACTCCAGACATAAGCTTTTAATAATCCTTTCCTCCTTGTCCAGCTGATGTTATTTGTTGCAAAAATTCGTTTCTTTTTGTTGAACTATATTTTTTGCTTGCGAAATCCTGCACGAAATTACACAAAAAAAACTGACTTTGATTTTATTTCCACTTATAGTTTTTAAAAGAAGTGTAGCTGCCAAGCAAGCCAAAAGGCAATTGTCCGTTATATAAAAAACTACATAAAAATATGAAAGGAAGATATAAAAAATTACTTTGCGACTTTCATTTAAATCTGCATATTGCTATTTGTTTATTTACCACAGTTAAATCTATAAATTAACGTAAGGATCTATTATCTGTGGCAGCTACTAGAATCACGTTATAACTTAATCTAATAATGTTTTGATAGAAACGGTGAAGAATATCAAAAAGTCAGAGAAAATTTGCAGGAAACGTAAGGAATCAAGAGATATATCAGTGAAATAGATCGTGGTTATTTGGTTTTGAAATTACGGTTTCCTTAAAAAGTTTTAGCAATAAAAATTTCCATCATTTTTTATGCGTTTTGTGGAAATTATTGAAGTAGAGCATACTAAGGCAAGAGATAAACAAACACCACAACACGGAGAAGGGGTGCGTTGTTAATTTTTTCGCTGCGAATCTGAGTCATTGTGAATTTTGTTTACCTACTGACAGCTATCTCGGTTTTATTTAATATAATGGAATAATTAGTCCAAGATACACTTTCAGATTTAACTTTGTTTATTTCTAGAAGACATCAGACTCCAAAGATACTGGTTGCACATGTAAACACAAGCTTCAGTGATTACACTCAATACTGATTTCAAAGACAATACTGCTGTACACAGTACTGAACCACAAGACTCTTTGCATACGTAAAACTGTTCCACAACTCATCTCTGCCGATCGCTTATATATATTCCATAGAAAATTCCAGAATATTACAGAGGCTTCCGACAGATGTATCTCTAACTCTAACAATACTTAAACAATTAAAATCATATTAAAAACAATCAAAATCAATACAAATCATTTAAAATCATTACGAAGTGCCCAGAAATGAAAATTAAAGATATTTACACACAAAAAATCCACATAAATCATTTTAAACTGTCGCAAATTATCCTCTAAACATCGTAACTCACCTAAACACTTGGAATAACAAACATTTAATCAATTTTTCTTGCATATTTCTGTCTTTAAACATATTAAATAGCGTTTAAATAATTTATATTCATAAAACAAAGTCCATTCACACTAATTAACAATCAATGAGAAGGGAAACATACAAAACCATATTTACTCAACCCCTAGCTTGCTACAATTAGTTCATAAATACAATTTCACTTAAAGTCTGGGTTTGTGGGCTGTTATGCTAGCTGTTGTGGAAGAAGTAGCGAAAAAGCGAAGAGTGAAGTGGTATTTTACTGTGCTCAGAGCGACTTGTTTGCCACAACTAATGAGGTGGATATAAGTGTGCACTTTAAAAATCTGTAACTACCCATGCACGCTGACCGTATAATGGGCTTTACTCTAGAAATAATAATAATAATACAATACGGGATTAGCCTAAATGATTCATGGGGTTACAAAATACTGAGTTTTGTTAAGTATACGATCTACAAAGACGAGTGATACACGAAAAGATACATAAACTCAGCGAGTTTCTGGTCATACTAAAAAAGTTCAGTGTGTGTGGCCTTAGTCACCCGGCACACACACACACACACACACACACACTTCTGTCCATACATTCGATATCATGTGTCTACCAATGCCCGTCAAAACAGCATTGAACCTGTAATTTTTGCTGTTTTGATTTTGCGGTATGTAAACTTTGTCCAAACTCTACGCGTGGAGCACCGCACTTTATGGCAGTGAAACTTGGACTTCAGGAAAACCAAACAGAAGGAAAATTGAGGCATTTGAAATGTGGTGCTATAGAAGGATGCTAAAATTCAAGTGGACAGATAAAGTACGAAATGAGCGAGTTTTGGAAATGATGGGCGAGGGAAGAAGTTTGTGTTTATTATTTATTATTATTAGTTTTTATTTACTTGTGGTTTTACGCCTTGTCGACGTCGAGGTCATTAGAGGCGGGATGGAACTGGGGACAAGGAACGGGAAGGAATTCTGCCATGGCCTTTTCGAAGGAAGTATCCCGGCATTCGGCTGGAGTGATTTGGGGAAGCCATGAAAACCCCAAATCTGGATTCCCGGACGGGGATTCGAACCGTCGTGCTCACGAATGCGAGGCCAGAGCGTTAACTAGAAGTTTGTGGAAGAAGCTTACAGAAAGAAGAGACAGGCTGGTAGGTCATATTTTGAGACATGCTGGATTGGTTAATTTGTTAGTGGAGGGAACAGTCGAAGGTAAGAACTGCGGAGGAAGACAGAAATTATAATACATGAAATACAAGAAAAAAAAAAAAAAAGCTCTGGTACTTGATGCAGTTTTCCCTATTTTCGTAATAATTTACGCTGTATATTCCTGACCGAAGAACACTTCGCATTTTCTGACACACAAAAATTTCACTCCTGCCTTTTCCGCCATCTTGCCTACTGCTGACATCTAGCGTGCACGCCAGGTACCAAGCGGGCTTTAAAACTTTGTGAGTTTATGGATATTTTCATGTATCAGTCGTCTACTTAGGTCGTATACTTTTGAATGCTCAGTTTTTCGAAAACCGATTTTAGCTAACCCTGTACAATACGACAAAAACTTGTTGGTGCAGTGTTGCATTGACAGGTTCTGTTTACCGCAGAGAGAAGAGCGTTTTCGCGGATGTATGGTTTCCCCGGCACAAAGTTTGATAGCAGCGATATTAATACGCAGAATTTCCCACAAGGCTTCGCAGCCAGAAACAGGCGTGCCAACACCGAAACTGCGAAACTAGTGGAGAGAACCACAGCCTCCGATATGGCTTCACCTCGGCTATAGGGGGAGGGAGAGAAAGGCAGAGAGAGAGAAAAGTGGAGAGAGGGAGAGAGAGTAAATAGAGCCTTCAGGCAGAAAGATGAATTAACTTCCCGTCAGGATCAACAGGTGGGCGTTCCCCACAGACAGTGTTGCGTTACTGCCGGAAAGCCGCAGTATGTCACGTTGAAACATGCTCGACGTGAATCGATACACGTCTTTATACGTGCCAGACGGAGCGAGATGTTGGGATTGAAAAACTGCTGCAGCTCAATAACTACTTAACTGAAAGAAGAGGTTCTGGCACCGTTGCATATAGGACAAGTGTCCGCATGATTTAAATTAAATCAAAACTTACCCACCATCCGAACTTTTGGTGACGTCACCGTCACTTTAGCAGCTTATGAATAATAAAAGCTGTGATTTAGACTACTGTCTAGAATTTCATAGATAATTGAGCAATGTGGAGGCAAATTTGTGAAAGATTCGTTATTTTTTTGCTTGTGGCTTTTCACCTGGTCGACGTCAAGGTAATTAGAGACGGGAAGGGTAGAGGGCAAGGAATGGGAAGGAATTCGGCAATGGCCTCTCAAAGGAAGCATTGATATCAGGAAACTGGGAAATCTCGTTAATTCATTCAGTTGTAGACTTAACTTAGTGTTAAGTTCTTTAGATTTACACTCTTGTTGTTTGAAGAGAATTTTAATTTGTATATTATCTTACGATTCTATAACCTACAGGTTTCGACGTATCCCTGACTTCAGAATTCTTTTACATAAACTATTAGTTTTTACCCTTTGTACCCCGATTAAACAATATTCAGACTGTCTCTCTTTTGTCAGTTAACAACGATTATTAATAATATTACAATATTTTCTTTTACCTTTTATTGACATCTTCCACCAGGGAGCAAATGCGTGTTTCGACATCTTTTTATACTAATATGTATTTCCACGTTAGTCATTCCCGTTATAATTCCTTCCCATCATTCTCATCAGCTGAAATTAACGTTTATACTGTAGCTGGACGTATTTCATGATAACTCCTTTTAAATAAAATCAATACCTTTTTTCAATTTTTCCTGTATTAATCCATAATATACACAATGTTACACAATATAAACAGTTACCATTTCACAACTTCAATAACATCAATATTCTCTTTAGCCGCCGGCCGTCCAAATTATTCATAATACATTATCCTTTTACAGCTCGCCAACTCCCTACAGAGACCATTTCCAATTTCAGATCCGCCAGATCAGCTCAACCACTTCCATTATGTCCATCCACTAGCTGATACCCGCGACTTCGTACGCTAGGATTAAGAATTTCTTTGCCAGAATTGAATATAGAAAGTTGTTGGTAACGAAGGATTGGTCCCAAACAACACCGAGTCGGCATAAATTGACAGGAAACCCATCACTGTATCATTCTACCATCGAACCTGTCTCTTGAAGTGAATCAATTTCCAACATATTTAAAAACAGAAAAACAAACGAATGTGAGGGGATGTGGGAAGGGGGGGGGGCGTGTTAACTAAAGGGAAGCATTATTTCAGCCTCGTCTTTTCTTCATTCTTCAGCATGAGCATCCGATTCTTGGGTTCTAATAACTTTAGCTGCTCGTGCTCTGCTAGAGCTACAACTAAGGCCAGTTTACGCCCGCAAGGCATGTCAATAAAGAAGGCAAAATAAACTGGTGCCAGAAACATTTAAGCAGACACAAAGTAATAGGACAGAGAAATTCGACATCTATACTAAATTAAACCTTTTTTTCTCTAAACTAAATTTAGTAACAAATTATACGCTAACATAATGCGCGCGAAGCACACCTTGAGCAACCGACGTAACATTACAGACTAACACACACATCCGTCTCTCTGTCCGAATGACTTGAAAGCAAATAAGGCAGTTGGAATTGATGAGATCCCTGCAGAACTTCTTAAATCCCTAGGAGAGGAAGGAATCGAAAGATTATTCAAGCTGATATCAAAAAGTTATTAAACAGGCGAAATTCCAACCGATTTTAGTAAAAATATCATCATCACACTTCCAAACAAAGCACAAGCCGACAAATGTGAGAATTATCGCACCATTAGTTTAACATCACATCATTGAAAATTACTGATAGGATAATATACACAAGAATGGAAAAGGTAGTAGAAGAGATGGTAGGTGAAGATCAGTTTGGGTTTAGGAAAAATCGCGGTACAAGGGAATTAATTCTGTCTTTAAGATTAATACTTGAAAGGCCGATCAAGGAAAACAAAGATACTTTTATGGCATTTGGTGATTTAGAAAAAGCTTTTGATAATATTAGGTGAGACAAAATGTTCAAAATTTTAAAGAAGTCAGGTCTAAAGTATCGAGATAGAAGAATACTCTATAAACTATATAAGAATCAAGTGCCTATAATAAAATTAGAGAATCACGAGAAACATGCATCAGTTAAAAAGGGTGTGAAACAAGGTTGTAGTCTATCCCCGTTAATATTAAACTTGTATGTAGAAGAAGCAATAAAGAAAGTCAAAGAAAAATTTCCATGTGGCATAAGTTTTCAGGGATAAAAAATCAGTATGCTACGATTTGCTGATGACATTGTCTTGTTAGCAGAAAAGGCTGAGGATATTGAGAAGTTACTGAATGGCATGAACAAAATACTGAAGGAAGATTTTGGACTGAATATAAATCAAAGCAAGACAAAATATAGCAGAAATGATACCAATCACAATAGATTAAAATTAAAAATATGGTCCAATGCAATTGGAGAAGTAAGTGAATTCTGTTATTTGGGAAGCGGGAATGATGTTAAATGCAGAATAGCACTAGCAAAAAGAGCCTTCATGAAAAAGAGAAATCTTTTATTTTCTCATATTAATCAATGACGCAGAATGAACTTTTTAAATCTGTATGTATTGAGGAAAGCACATTATGGTAGCGAAACATGGACTTTAAGAATACCAGAAAGAAAACTGAAGAATTTGAAATGTGGTGCTACAGAAGAATGCTGAAAATTAAGTGGACAGACAAAGTAAGAAATGAACGAGTTTTGGAAATGATGGGTGAGGAAAGAAGTTTGTGAAAGAAGCTTACGGAAAGAAGAGACAGGCTGGTAGGTCATATTTTGAGACATGCTGGATTAGTTAATTTGCTGGTGGACGGAACGGTCGAAGGTAACAACTGTAGGGGAAGACAGAGATTAGAATATATGAAGCAGGTAATCGAGGAAGTGGGCTGTAAGGGGTATTTAGAGACGAAGAGCACAGGATTTAAAGGGATGTTGCATGAAACCAGTCGAAAGACTGAAGACAGCAAAAAAAAAAAAAAAAAAAGAAAATCTCCATGACCGGTCCATACATTATTTCATTTCTGACAAATATTATTAACAAAAACTTCTCTTTAATATCTTATACCATCATTTTATATTCACTACACAAAAATTAAATATTATTCACTCTTATTTCCTAACATTTGATAAATTAACGGGACGTATGACTGTTACAAGACTTACAAAGGAACAGGCGATTATACGTGGAACGTACGCCCTGGTGAACCAGAGAAACAAATCATAAGCGAAATCCCTCGTCTTCTTACTTTTTTATATTATACAATATTTACAAAGTATATGCTTCTAAGCCCCATAAAACTCAACAGAATATTATGTAGACAGCAGCAAGGAGAAATGGCTGTAATGGAAACATACAAGGAGAAAAAGCAGAGATGAACCTGAAAACCACTAATGTAAATAATTCGTCGCGAAGATGCCTCGTCGAGGTGTGAAACGTGTACGGCAATAAAGCTACAAATAAAGTTGCATTCACGCCATTTTATCATTTAATTTACTGAGCAACTGCGGAAAAATGGTCTACGACAACACCGCATTAAACAGAAACCCTTCACATTTTGCAGAAAAAGACCCTTAGCCTTTACTTTGGGCCAAGGTAGTACTTCTCCCAGATCATATATCGCGGTAATGACGAACATATCTCTTTAATCTAAAAAAAAGAAAAAAAATAGTAATAGTGAATGGATGAACACACTAACAGATGGCTCTGGGTTGAGAATCGGTTACGGATAAGACAAACTACTAGTCAACTGACGTCATATGACGTCACTCTCCTAGCATCTAGTGTGCAGGAAGCTATTCACCAACTATCCTCTCTTATCGACACATCAGCTAAAGTAGAGATTTCTATACAAAAAATTGAATTCATCACCAACATCAGAAATGCACCAGATTTAATCCCACAAGAGAATTCAATGATACGAATGCTCCAAATTTCTGGGAGAATGGATAACTTTCAACATCAACGAGGACTCGGCCACGAATGGCAACTGTGCCAGACTGGAGGGAACATACCACGTTTGTAAGAACATGTATGGATCTAAATCCCTCTCCCTTAACCTCAAACTCAGGCACTGTAATACTGTAGTACGACCATCAGTACTGTATGCATCAACATGGTTAGAAAGGAACAACTCAGAAAACTGGGACTAAAGGAACGTAAGATCATGAGAAAAATGATGGGTCCTGTCAAAGAAGAAGGTAAAGACAACTCAGGCATAATAAGGAGCTACATCAACAACTAGAAAGCATTACAATAATCATGAGAAAAATGAGATTAATGTTATAAGGTCACATAGTTCCGATGGACAATCATAGACTCAGCTCCAAAATCTACAACATCATCTCCAGAGGGAAAGCGACTGACGCAAAATGAATCAAAAAAATATTTCGAAAAACTGGAAGTAGACCTCAATGACATTTACAGCAGGGATAAGAACAGAACGTTGATTGGAGCATCAGATTCTCTCGAGACACTAACAGCCAACTGGGGTGAAATGGACCCAAGAAAGAAAAGACAACCACAGTGCAAGGACGAAGGAATATTGGGCCAAAAAGAAAGCTCACCAGAGTTAAGAACCAAGTGGTCCATATAGTAGGAAGAAATAGGATACTTTTTTTTATCTGCTTAATGTCTCTCTAACAGCGAGGTCTTTAGAGACGAGAAAGGATGGGGGGCAAGGAATGTGAAGGAATTCGGCAATGGCGTTTTGAAGGAAGCATCCCGGCATTTGCCTGAGTAATTTGGGAAACCATGGAAAACCCAAATCTGGATTCCCGGACGGGGATTCGAACCGCCGTCCTCCCGAATGCGAGGCCAGAACGCTAACCGCTCACCCACCACGCTCGGTAGGATACCTTTGCCGGGTAGCTCGCAAACTAACTCTGTAATAGTTAATCACTTAATTAAATGGTCACATTTAGTGACACATCTAGTGACAAAGTGGTTTACAGTTTGCACAATGTCACAGGAGCACTGTATTTACTGACTGTAGATCATTGCCGCAGTGCTGCCAATCCTACGGATTTATCCGTAGATCTACGGATTTTTTGTAAAAAGTTGGGATTTTCGGATTTTGTTAAAAAAAATCTATGGATTTTTACTATTTGTTGATTTTTCCTTATATTGCTGATTTGTTAAACTTTGAGCGTATAGTGTTAATGCTTTACAGAATTGTCAATAATTGTGAATCGTTTCCTTGCAACCTTTCGTGTGAACCAACGATCACAATAAAACTCAAATTTTGTTTGATTACAGATTTTATAGATCTTAAGAGACCGTAATACAGAACTATCGGCGCACTGTTTATGCACGGTGACACGGCTTACAAAGCAGTGCCTTCCGAAAATCTAAGAGGTCGCAGTTTTTAACATTTCTGTTACAGAAGGTATACTGAATTTAATGTCAACTAAGAAAATCTATGATCACTAAAAAATATAATAAAGTAGGCACAGCAGCAGTGATGAAAGTGACGATATATAAAATATGTTCAGAGATATTTCTTACTTTCTGTGTAGAATATTATTTTGTATTTCAAATTTTAAGATTTTCTGGAAAAAAAAAATATTATTCATTTTGACTCTGTCTTCAATAGTTAGTTGTTTCAGTTAGCGAGTCTCAGGATTTTTTTTACCCGATCTCCGGAAATTTTAGCGGCCATCTAGGGATATTCAAAGCCAAGTGTCTTGCAGCACTGCATTGCCGTCTTTGCCCGAGGCTTAGAACTTTTCGGAGTGGGCAGCAGATAGCAGCGAGTCTACAGGCGGACGTTTAATCTTTCAGCTTCACCGCACACGAGGTGGGGGAAAAAGTGAACCGGGTGGTAGGCAATTAGCGGCGCCCGACCGGAGAAGTAGGTCCAAACCTAATTGCAGACACTCGCGAATTATTTAACCCGAAGCAAAGAGAAGGTTACGTACGCCGTCCGAAATTCTTCGCGCAGTTGCTTGAGGTAATTTCTGTATTAGCACGAAGCGCCGGCTTCTGCGAGAGGGTATTAATGTTTGATGCTGACCAAAGCACTGCGTTACGGGGACCGACGGTTTTATGTCTCTGTTCGCTGTCCAGTCAGTTTATCTCCGCTCAGATTTTGTCCACTCTATACGTATTTAGTTAGTTGTTTGCAGATGACATAATGGTACATAATAGGATCAAAATGGAAGAATGTGAACAGCTGCAGGGTAATCTGGATGGAGTATTTAACTGGGTAGGTATCATGGAATGAAGACAAATTCGAAGAATTAACTTATTAAGTTTAAAGATAAAAAAATTGAAGGTTATTTATGATGATAGAGTCCTGAAGGAATTGTTTGTTGAAGAGTTGAAGGGCAAATATCTTGGCATAACGTTTGATAATGAACTCAATTGGGCAGAGCACATTGGGCAGGTGGTAGGAAAAGGTTACAAAATCCGTCATTGACTGGGGAGGATAGTGACAAGATGTGCCAGAGAAATTAGAGAATTGCGTTACAAAACATTCGTCAAACAATTTCTTGATTTTGGTGGCGTAGTTTGGGATACACATTTTGGTTATCAAATAGGGGTGTTGGAGGGTGAGCAAAGAAGAGCAGCTAGATTTGTTTGTGAAAATTATCGCAAGACCCAGTCAGTAACTGATATGATAAAGGAGCTGGACTGGGACTAAATGGAGGAAAGGAGGAGGGTGAAGAGAGTGCTGGGAATGTACAGGGCATATGTTGGTGATGAGGCTTGGAGGGATATCAGTCAAAGAATTAGGAATAGTGCATGGAAGGGGAAAGGCGACCATTACCACAAGCTGGCACTCGATTTCATGCATAAGGGAGTGGGAAAATATTCTTTTGTGGGTAAGGGTGTCAGGGATTGACATAAGTTACCTACGGAAGTGATGAATAAATTACCAAAAAAACTCTAAAGGAATTTAAAATTAAAATTCGTAAACCACAAAAGTAGATCTGGTAGGAATTTAATCGCACACAATTGGTGAAATAAGTGAATACCGTTACTTGGGAAGCAAAATTACAACCTATGGCCGAAGCAGAAATGATGTTAATACCAGAATAGCACTAGCAAAAAGAGCATTCATGAAAAAGAGAAATCTTTTAGTTTCAAGTATTGATCTAGGAATTAGAAAAAAAAAATTAAAACTCTATGTGTGGAGCACAGCACATTACGGTAGCCAAACATGAACTTTAGGAAAGAAGGAAAATTGAAGCATATGAAATGTGGTGTTACAGAAGAATGCTGAAAATTAAGTGCAGAGACAAAGTAAGAAATGAACGAGTTTTGGAAATGATGGGTGACGAAAGAAGTTTTTGGAAGAAGCTTAGAGAAAGAAGAGACAGGCTGGTAGGTCATATTTTGAGACATGCTGGATTGGTTAATTTGTTAGTGGAGGGAACAGTCGAAGGTAAAAACTGTAGAGGAAGACAGAGATTAGAATATATGAAGCAGATAATTGAGGACGTGGGTTGTAAGGGGTATGTAGGGATGAAGAGGTTAGCACAAGACAGGAAGGGATGGAGGATTGCATCAAACCAGTCGAAAGACTGATAACAGCCAAAAACAAAGTATATAAGATAATAATGTATATATGTATGTTCGTTACATGTAGGGGTGTTAGACCTTGTGGGGACCTACAGTTTAATGTGGAATACGGACCACGGAACGTCCTGTCGTAGCTCATATGATCAAACACAGCTCTCAAAATTCCTGCGCCTATCGGGATTCGAACCAGGGATTGTAGCAGAGAACGTTAATAACAATAATAATAATAAACTCTAAGAAACGTGTAATTAGATAGTAAGAAAAATTAAGGAAAATAGAGGATGGGAATCAATGCTAAGCTAAGGTATAAACTACACGTGACATTAAATTTAACAACACTTCCAGTAATACGTCCATAAAGTCACTGAACGCCATCAAACAGTTCCGAATATAATCACGAAAAATTAATTCATCCTAAACGACTTAAAAAAAAGAGGTGGCTCTTAACTAGATTTTTTTTAAATGTATCTTAGTGATATCATCGCCATTTGTGAACCGATTTTAATGAAATTTTTTTAGTGGATGTTGTACACCTTCAGAGTGGTCCAATATAAAATTAATTGAGGAAACACCCCCACTAAGAATTGCCAGATGGCCGGTAAATCCGGGAATGACTCGGAATTTTGTTTCTGGTTCCGTGTCCAGTAATTATGAGTTTCTGTCCCCTAATTCCGTATACTAGTTTTTTTTCTGATTTTGATTTAGCCAGAGATAGATGTTCAATACTTATTTATTTGTTGATAATTCCTGATGTTGATTTTATAGCTAAGTTTAATCAACAAGCCTAAAAGAAGTGTTAAATTTTTGTTTAGGTTCAATATTTTTGAGGCTTTAATTGATAATACCCGATGTTGGTTTTCTAGAAAAGTATGAAAAATTCCAGAAGAGGTGTTCTATTTTTGTTTTAAGTTTAGTATTTTTGTTTTTAATTCTTAATTCCTGATGTTGATTGCCAATCAATCGTAAATTAATAAACCTAAAGACATGTTACATATACATATGTTAGATAGCATAGTTTTTACCTAAAATACAATTATTTTTATTAATTTCCATTTTTGTTTACTCTTTAGATATACTTTTCAATCCCAGAAATGTCCCGGAAATAATAAGCCTGCATCCGTCAACCTTACCCCCACCGCCCTATTACACCTCTTAATTTTTACACAAAACCGCATTTTTTATCTAATTTCTACTGAACTTTACACACGTATAACTTAAAATAAAGAGAAAACTACTGCAAACAAATTCGTTTTCAAAAAAATCATCCCCTCTCCCCCTTTCCACCCCCTTAATTTTTCCGTACAGTCGACATCATTTTTTCCGAGCTCCACTTAGATTGCCATACACATATATCTTTTCATGGAGAAATTTTCTGACCAAAAATTTAAAAAAACCACCCATTCTCCTCCTTGTTACCCCTTAATTTTAAGCAAATTTTTTATCTGATTTCGATTAGAACTTTGCGTAAAAACACTTTTCAATGAGGGAAAAATACTGTCAATATTTGGTTTGCAAATGCCCAAGCACTCTTCCTATTTCCACCCCCTTAATTTTTGTCAATAATCTTTGTACATAGCTATAGTCGACACCTATCACGTTGAAAGTTGGCACATATATGTATTTTGTTGTATTACAGGTATATATTACACGTGACATTAACTTTAGCAACGCTGCCAGCAATAAAGTCAATAAACGCCATCAAACAGTTCCGAATATAATCGCGAAAAATTAATTCATACTGGCAGATTTAATTTTGCCCTCACATATCAGAGGGGAAGAGTTTTACGGGATTAAATTAAACGTTAACCCTCTCATACTACCTGCGTCAGGGGGAGGGGGGGGAGACAGGATGAAATAAAAACCGATCACCGGGACTCGTGTGACAAACGAGTTTAAAGCCGCAGACAAAACCTTTCCACTCGCCGCCAATCAAATTCTGATTGGACAGAATAACAACCAATCAGCGGTCAATCTAGTCTGACGTGCGGTCCCGAGCGTGTAACACCTCATCAACAAAACCACAGCAAACAAACATCTCCAACTAAAACATGTATCCTGCATCCAATAAAACTTATCCGCACAGATGGCAATGAGGGAGATACAATCTGAATTAAAATCTGAGGTAATTCCCTTCAATTTACTACATCCGACGACAGAGCACGGAAATAAAATCCACGGCTTTTTAATCTGAAGAGCCAGAAAAACTGGTATAGGCATGCGTATGCAAACACAGATATATGTAAGCACTCAGAGTACGGCGCTGCGGTCGGCGACGCCTATTTAAGACAACAGGTGTCTGGCGTAGGGGTTTGATCGGTTACTGCTGCTACAATGGCCGGTTATCACGATTTAAGTGAGTTTGAACATGGTTATATAGTTGGCGCACGAGAGATGGGACACAGCATCTCCGAGGTAGCGATGAGGTGAGGATTTTCCCGTGCGACCAATTCACGAGTGGACCGCGAATATCAGGAATCCGGTAAAACATCAAATCTCCGACATCGCTGCGGCCGGAAAAAGATCCTGCAAGAACAGGACCAACGACGACTGAATAGAATCGTTCAAAGTGACAGAAGTGCAACCCTTCCGCAAATTGCTACGGATTTCAATGCTGGGCCATCAGCAAGTGTCAGCGTGCTAATCATTCAAAGAAACATCATCGATATGGGCTCTCGGAGCCGAAGGCCCACTCGTGTACCCTTGCTGAGTGCACGACACAAAGTTTTACGCCTCGCCTGGGCCCGTCAACACCGACATTGGACTGTTGATGATTGGAAACATGTTGCCTGGTCTGACGAGTCTCATTTCCAATTGTATCGAGCGGATGGACGTGTACGGGTATGGAGACAACTTCATGAATTCATGTACCCTGCATGTCAGCAGGGGACTGTTCTAGCTGGTGGAGGCTCTGTAATGGTGTGGAGCGTGTGCAGTTGGAGTGACATGGGACCCCTGATACGTCTAGATACGACTCTGACAGGTGACACGTGCGTACGCATCCTGGCTGATCACCTGCATCCATTCTTGCCCATTGTGAATACCGACTGACTTTGGCAATTCCAGCAGGACAATGCGACACTCCACACGTCTAGAATTACTACAGAGTGGCTCCAGGAACACTCTTCTGAGTTTAAACACCTCCGCTGGCCACCAAACTCCCCAGACATGAACATTATTGAGCATATCTGGGATGCCTTGCAACGTGCCGTTCAGAAGAGATCTCCACCCCCTCGTACTGTAACGGATTTATGGACAGCCCTGCAGGATGCATGGTGTCAATTCCCTCCAGCTCTACTTCAGACATTAGTCGAGTCCGTGCAACGTCGTGTTGCGGCACTTCTGCGTGCTCGCGGGGGCCCTACACGATATTAGGCAGGTGTATCAGTTTCTTTGGCTCTTCACTATATAAAGATCACCAAATTCCCATCTAATGGAAGATGTTGACTGTTGGTAGAAATTTTTGTCTTTGAATATATCTGATAGCAGGTCACAGATAATTCTGACTATTAAAAAAACAACAAACATGGAACAGAATCACCGTTTAATAAAGATTAAGGATTATTATTACAATTTTTCAAATCTAATTACATCTCCTAAAGCATCCAGATGTTACTAATTACTAAATAGTAAGAAATGTTGAAAGGGACAAATATATTAAACAGCATATACTGAAGTATAATCACGTGACTACCTAGTTTAGGAAGTTAATTATAAGTACAAATTTATAGCATTGAATAGGAATCTTGAGGGTCAAAGAAGTTCCATACTATTAATAAAATACGAAAAATTTGCACGAAAACCACTTTATCTAACAGGATATTAGGAAGAACAGCCACGTACCGATTTCATAGAAGTTGTGAATTTATATTAGAATATGAATTCGTCTCTTAGAATCTCAGAGATATCCCAGACTACCAAAAATAACTCCAACATTAAACAGGAACACATTTTTTTCGCTTGGGCTTTACGCCTCGTCGACAGCGAGGTCATAAGAGGCGGGATGGGATTGAGACAAGGAACGGGAAGGAATTCGGCCATGGCCTTTTTCACCGTAGAACCTCTTTATTCGCCTGGAGTGATATGGGGGGCCCATGGAAAACACAAATCTGGATGCGGGGACAGGGATTCGAACCCGCGTCCACCCTAATACGAGGCCAGAGCGTTAACCACTCCACACACCACGCTCGGAAAGGAACACAACTTTATCAAACAGCATTTTAAAGACTACAGTCTTATATCGGTTGAGAACGATTACTAAAATTATTGGGTTTGAATATGTCTCTTCGCAGTTTGAAGATGATCGGTAATATTAATAAACTGATAACTGTTAAGAACAAATGACTTTATAAAACCAGACTAAATATTTAATATACATTCTAGACAGGAAATACAAAAATACAATTTGAAGTGGTCTCTTTTAAACTCCAAGATGCTCAAGCCTATTAAAAACAAACACTAACAACAGTATTTTAAACTGCTTGTCAAGAAATACAGCCAAGTAACAATCTTAAATGGGTATTGGTGAATTAATACGAATAGGTCAACATCTTGGTGTACCAGAATAAGTTAATATTTCAATAACTAAGCAGGAACACCACATTTTTAAACTGCGAATCATGACGTAAAGTGAAAAACCCGTCTTATATGGGTAGTTAACAACAAGTAGAAGTTATTGTTTCTAAATTATTTATCTTGTGGCTTAAGGACTTTTCCCAAGGTTAATAAACTGTGAATAGTTGATGGGGTATCTATTTTCTAACCGAACATCTATGAGAGTGCCCAATTTAATGAGCTTGTGGACAAGTAATAAAAATATTCGATAGCGAATTCATCTTTCTGAAACTTCGAGTTGTAACAGACTATGACAATATTTCAAAACTAAGCAAGAACACCACATTCTTAAACTGCAAATCAAACGTAATGTGATCTACCCGTCTTATTTGGATAGTTCGGAAATAGTACAAATTGTTGTTTCTGAATTCGCCTTTATGTAGCATAAGGACGTTCCCTACGATTAATAAACTAAGAAAAGTTGAAGGAATATCTATTTTCTAACCGAACATTTCTCAACATCTTTGAACGAACTCATTTTAATGAACTTATTGACTTGTTATTATTGTATTAGACAGTGAATTCGTTTGCCTGTTTCACAGAGGTGTATCCTAATATGATAATATTTGAAAAAATAAGCAGGAACACCATATTTTTAAACTACAAGTAAAGACGTAAAGTGAAGTACCCGTGTTTTATAGATAGTTCACAAATACAACAAGTTATTGTTTCAGAATTCGTCTCCTTGTGCGTTAAGGTCGTTCCCTACGATTAATAAACTAAGAAAAGTTGAAGGGGTATCTACTTTCTAACCGAACAGTTCCATCATTTATGAGAGTACCCATTTAAATGAGCTTGTAGACTAGTTATAAACATATTCGATAGTGAATTGGTTTCTCTGAACCTGCGATCTGTACCACACAATGATAATATATCATAACTAAGCAGGAACACCATATTTATAAACTACAAATCAAGACGTAAAGTGAAGTACCCGTCTTTTATAGATAGTTCACAAATAGTACAAGTTATTGTTTCAGAATTCGTCTCCTTGTGCCTTAAGGTCGTTCCCAACGATTAATAAACTAAGAAAAGTTAAAGGGGTATCTACTTTCTAACCGAACATTTTCCTTCATTTATGAGAGTACCCATTTAAATGAGCTTGTAGACTAGTTATAAACATATTCGATAGTGAATTGGTTTCTCTGAACCTACGATCTGTACCACACAATGATAATATATCATAACTAAGCAGGAACACCATATTTATAAACTACAAATCAAGACGTAAAGTGAAGTACCCGTCTTTTATACATAGTTCACAAATAGTACAAGTTATTGTTTCAGAATTCGTCTCCTTGTGCCTTAAGGTCGATCCCTACGATTAATAAACTAAGAAAAATTGAAGGGGTATCTACTTTCTAACCGAACATGTTCCATCATTTATGAGAGTACCCATTTAAATTAGCTTGTAGACTATTTATAAAAATATTCGATAGTGAATTGGATTTCTCTGAACCTGCGATCTGTACCACACAATGATAATATATCATAACTAAGCAGGAACACCATATTTATAAACTACAAATCAAGACGTAAAGTGAAGTACCCGTCTTTTATAGATAGTTCACAAATAGTACAAGTTATTGTTTCAGAATTCGTCTCCTTGTGCCTTAAGGTCGTTCCCAACGATTAATAAACTAAGAAAAGTTAAAGGGGTATCTACTTTCTAACCGAACATTTTCCTTCATTTATGAGAGTACCCATTTAAATGAGCTTGTAGACTAGTTATAAACATATTCGATAGTGAATTGGTTTTCTCGAACCTACGATCTGTACCACACTGTGATAATATATCATAACTAAGCAGGAACACCATATTTATAAACTACAAATCAAGACGTAAAGTGAAGTACCCGTCTTTTATAGATAGTTCACAAATAGTACAAGTTATTGTTTCAGAATTCGTCTCCTTGTGCCTTAAGGTCGATCCCTACGATTAATAAACTAAGAAAAATTGAAGGGGTATCTACTTTCTAACCGAACATTTTCCATCATTTATGAGAGTACCCATTTAAATGAGCTTGTAGACTAGTTATAAAACTATTCGA
>CM061918.1:134856501-134880263 GCA_031002005.1 Vandiemenella viatica
TTGGTACTCTCATAAATGATGGAAAACGTTAGGTTAGAAAGTAGATAACCCTTCAAATTTTCTTAGTTTTTTAATCTTAGGGAACGACCTTAAGACACAAGGAGACGAATTCTGAAACAATAACTTGTACTATTTGTGAACTATCTATAAGAGGCGGTAACTTCACTTTACGTCATGATTTGTAGTTTAAAAATATGGTGTTCCCGCTTATTTATGATTAATTATCACAGTATGGTACACATCGTAGGTTAAGAGAAAGCAATTCACTATTGAATATTTTTATAACTAGTCCACAAGCTAATTTAAATTGGTACTATCATAAATGATGGAAAACGTTAGGTTAGAAAGTAGATAACCCTTCAACTTTTCTTAGTTTTTTAATCTTAGGGAACGACCTTAAGACACAAGGAGACGAAATCTGAAACAATAACTTGTACTATTTGTTTACTATCTATAAAAAATGGGTACTTCACGTTACGTCTTGATTTGTAGTTTAAAAATGTGGTGTTCCTGCTTAGTTTTTTTATATTTTATTATAGTGTGGTACATAACGTAGGTTCAGAGAAACCAATTCACTATCGAATATTTTTATAACTAGTCCACAAGCTCATTTAAATGGGTACTCTCATAAATGATGGAAAGTATTCGGTTAGAAAGTAGATACCCCTTCAACTTTTCTTAGTTTTTTAATGAGTAGGGAACGACCTTAAGACACAAGAAGACGAATTCTGAAACAATAACTTGTACTATTTGTTTACTATCTATAAAAGACGGATACTTCACTTTACGTCTTGATTTGCAGTTTAAAAATGTGGTGTTCCTGCTTAGTTTTTGATATATTATTATTGTGTGGTACACATCGTAGGTTCAGAGAAACCAATTCACTTTCGAATTTTATATAACTAGTCCACAATCTCATTTAAATGGGTATTCTCATAAATGATTGAAAATGTTCGGTTTGAAAGTAGATACCTTTTCAACTTTTCTTAGTTTTTTAATCGTAGGGATCGACCTTAAGGCACAAGGAGACGAATTCTGATACAATAACATGAACTATTTGTGAACTATCTATAAAAGACGGGTACTTCACCTGACGTCTTGATTTGCAGTTTAAAAATGTGGTGTTCCTGTTAGTTTTTGATATATTATGATAGTGTGGTACACATCGTAGGTTCAGAGAAACCAATTCACTTTCGAATTTTTTATATAACCAGTCCACAATCTCATTTAAATGGGTACTCTCATAAATGATTGAAAATGTTCGGTTAGAAAGTAGATACCCCTTCAACTTTTCTTAGTTTTTTAATCTTAGGGAACGACCTTAAGACACAATGAGACGAATTCTGAAACAATAACTTGTACTATTTTTTACTATCTATAAAAGACAGGTACTTCACTTTACGTCTTGATTTGCAGTTTAAAAATGTGGTGTTCCTGCTTAGTTTTTGATATATTATTATAGTGTGGTACACATCCTAGGTTCAGAGAAACCAATTCACTATCGAATATTTTTATAACCAGTCTACAAGCTCATTTAAAGGGTATTCTCATAAATGATTGAAAATGTTCGGTTAGAAAGTAGGTACCCCTTCAACTTTTCTTAGTTTTTTTAATCGTAGGGATCGACCTTAATACACAGGGAGACGAATTCTGAAACAATAACATGAACTATTTGTGAACTATCTATAAAAGACGGGTACTTCACTTTACGTCATGTTTTGCAGTTTAAAAATGTTGTGTTCCAGCTTAGTTTTTTGATATATTATTATAGAATGGTACATATCGTAGGTTCAGAGAAACAAATCCACTATCGAATATTTTTATAACTTGTCCACAAGCTCATTTAAATGGGTACTCTCATAAATGATGGAAAATGTTCGGTTGGAATGTAGATACCCCTTCAACGTTTTTTAATTTATTAATCGTAGTGATCCACCTTAAGACACAAGGAGACGAATTCTGAAACAATAACTTGTACTATTTGTATACTATCTATAAAAGACGGGTACTTCACCTGAAGTCTTGATTTGCAGTTTAAGAATGTGGTGTTCCTGCTTAGTTTTTGATATATTATTATTGTGTGGTACACATCGTAGGTTCAGAGAAACCAATTCACTATCGAATATTTTTATATCTAGTCCATAATCTCATTTAAATGGGTACTCTCATAAATGAATGAAAATGTTCGGTTAGAAAGTAGATACCCCTTCAACTTTTCTTAGTTTTTTTAATCTTAGGGAACGACCTTAAGGCACAATGAGACGAATTCTGTAACAACAACTTGTCCCATTTGTTTACTATCTATAAAAGACAGGTACTTCACTTTACGTCTTGATTTGCAGTTTAAAAATGTGGTGTTCCTGCTTAGTTATGATATATTATTATTGTGTGGTACACATCGTAGGTTCAGAGAAACCAATTCACTTTCGAATTTTTATATAACTAGTCCACAATCTCATTTAAATGGGTACTCTCATAAATGATTGAAAATGTTCGGTTAGAAAGTAGATACCCCTTCAACTTTTCTTAGTTTTTTAATCGTAGGTATCGACCTTAAGGCACAAGGAGACGAATTCTGAAACAATAACATGAACTATTTGTGAACTATCTATAAAAGACGGGTACTTCACTTTACGTCATGTTTTGCAGTTTAAAAATGTGGTGTTCCTGCTTAGTTTTGATATATTATTATTGTGTGGTACACATCGTAGGTTCAGAGAAACCAATTCACTTTCGAATTTTTATATAACTAGTCCACAATCTCATTTAAATGGGTACTCTCATAAATGATTGAAAATGTTCGGTTAGAAAGTAGATACCCCTTCAACTTTTCTTAGTTTTTTAATCGTAGGGAACGACCTTAAGACACAAGGAGACGAGTTCTGAAACAATAACTTGTACTATATGTGAACTATCTATAAAAGACGGGTACTTCACTTTACGTCTTGATTTGCAGTTTAAAAATGTGATGTTCCTGCTTAGTTTTGATATATTATGATAGTGTGGTACACATCGTAGGTTCAGAGAAACCAATTCACTATCGAATATTTTTATAACTAGTCCACAAGCTCATTTAAATGGGTACTCTCATAAATGATGGAAAGTATTCGGATAGAAAGTAGATAGCCCTTCAACTTTTCTTAGTTTTTTAATCGTAGGGAACGACCTTAAGACACAATGAGACGAATTCTGAAACAATAACTTGTACTATTTGTTTACTATCTATAATAGACAGGTACTTTACGTCTTGATTTGCAGTTTAAAAATGTGGTGTTCCTTCTTAGTTTTTGATATATTATGATAGTGTGGTACACATCGTAGGTTCAGAGAAACCAATTCACTATCGAATATTTTTATAACTAGTCCACAAGCTCATTTAAATGGGTACTCTCATAAATGATGGAAAGTATTCGGTTAGAAAGTAGATAGCCCTTCAACTTTTCTTAGTTTTTTAATCGTAGGGAACGACCTTAAGACACAATGAGACGAATTCTGAAATAATAACTTGTACTATTTGTTTACTATCTATAAAAGACAGGTACTTCACCTTACGTCTTGATTTGCAGTTTAAAAATGTGGTGTTCACGCTTCGTTTTGATATATTATTATAGTGTGGTACATATCGTAGGTTCAGAGAAACTAATTCACTTTCGAATATTTTTGTAACTAGTCCACAAGCTCATTTAAATGGGTATTCTCATAAATGATTGAAAATGTTCGGTTAGAAAGTAGATACCCCTTCAACTTTTCTTAGTTTTTTAATCGTAGGGATCGACCTTAAGGCACAAGGAGACGAATTCTGAAACAATAACATGAACTATTTGTGAACTATCTATAAAAGACGGGTACTTCACTTTACGTCTTGATTTGCAGTTTAAAAATGTGGTGTTCACGCTTCGTTTTGATATATTATTATAGTGTGGTACATATCGTAGGTTCAGAGAAACCAATTCACTATCGAATATTTTTATAACTAGTCCATAAGCTCATTTAAATGGGTACTCTCATAGATGATGGAAAATGTTCGGTTAGAAAGTAGATACCCCTTCAACTTTTCTTAGTTTTTTAATCGTAGGGAACGACCTTAAGACACAAGGAGACGAATTCTGAAACAATTACTTGTACTATTTGTTTACTATCTATAAATGACGGGTACTTCACTTTACGTCTTGATTTGTAGTTTAAAAATATGGTGTTCCTGCTTAGTTTTGATATATTATTATAGTGTGGTACATAACGTAGGTTCAGAGAAACCAATGCACTATCGAATAGTATTTGTAACTAGTCCACAAGCTCATTTAAATGGGTACTCTCATAAATGATGGAAAATGTTCGGTTAGAAAGTACATACCCCTTCAATTTTTTTTAGTTTATTAATCGTAGGGATCGACCTTAAGGCACATGGAGAAGAATTGTGAAACAATAACTTGTACTATTTGTGAACTATCTATAAAAGACGGTTACTTCACTTTACGTTTGATTTGTAGTTTAAAAATGTGGTGTTCTGCTTAGTTTTGAAATATTAACTTATTCTGGTACACCAAGATGTTGACCTATTCGTATTAATTCACCAATACCCATTTAAGATTGTTACTTGGCTGTATTTATTGACAAGCAGTTTAAAAAACTGTTGTTAGTGTTTGTTTTTAATAGGCTTGAGCATCTTGGAGTTTAAAAGAGACGACTTCAAATTGTATTTTTGTATTTCCTGTCTAGAATGTATATTAAATATTTAGTCTGGTTTTATAAAGTCATTTGTTCTTAACAGTTATCAGTTTATTAATATTACCGATCATCTTAAAACTGCGAGGAGACAATAATTTTAGTAATCGTTCTCAACCTATGTAAGACTGTACTTTAAGAATGCTGTTTAATAAAGTTGTGTTCCTTTCCGAATGTGGTGGGTGAGTGGTTAACGCTCTGGCCTCGCATTAGGGTGGACACGGTTTCGAATCCCTGTCCCCGCATCCAGATTTGTGTTTGCAATGGGCTCCCCAAATCACTCCAGGCGAATAAAGAGGTTCTACGGTGAAAAAGGCCATGGCCGAATTCCTTCCCGTTCCTTGTCTCAATCCCATCCCGCCTCTTATGACCTCGCTGTCGACGAGGCGTAAAGCCCAAGCGAAAAAAATGTGTTCCTGTTTAATGTTGGAGTTATTTTTGGTAGTCTGTAATATTTCTGAGATTCTAAGAGACGAATTCATATTCTAATATAAATTCACAACTTCTATGAAATCGGTACGTGGCTGTTCTTCCTAATATCCTGTTAAAGAAAGCGTTTTTCCTTTAATTTTTTCGTATTTTATTAATAGTATGGAACGTCTTCGACCTTCAAGATTCGTATTGAATGCTATCAGTTTGTAATTATAATTCACTTCCTAAACAAGGTTTTCACGTGATTATACTTCAGAATATGCTGTTTAATAATTTTGTTCCTTTCAACATTTCTTATGATTTTATAATTAGTAACACCTGGAAGCTTTAGAAGATTTAATCAGATTTGAAAAATTGTAATATTAATCCTTAATCTTTATTAAACGGTGATTCTGTTACATGTTTGTTGTTTTTCTAATAGTCAGAATTATCTGTGACCTGCTATCAGATATATTCAAAGACAAAAATTTCTACCAACAGTCAACATCTTCCATTAGATGGGAATTTGGTGATCTTTATATAGTGAAGAGCCAAAGAAACTGATACACCTGCCTAATATCGTGTAGGTCCCCCGCGAGCACGCAGAAGTGCCGCAACACGACGTTGCACGGACTCGACTAATGTCTCAAGTAGAGCTGGAGGGAATTGACACCATGCATCCTGCAGGGCTGTCCATAAATCCGTAAGGGTACGAGGGGGTGGAGATCTCTTCTGAACGGCACGTTGCAAGGCATCCCAGATATGCTCAATAATGTTCATGTCTGGCGAGTTTGGTGGCCAGCGGAGGTGTTTAAACTCAGAAGAGTGTTCCTGGAGCCACTCTGTAGTAATTCTGGACGTGTGGAGTGTCGCATTGTCCTGCTGGAATTGCCAAAGTCAGTCGGTATTCACAATGGGCAAGAATGGATGCAGGTGATCAGCCAGGATGCGTACGTACGTGTCACATGTCAGAGTTGTATTTAGACGTATCAGGGATCCCATGTCAGTCCAACTGCACATGCCCCACACCATTACAGAGCCTCCACCAGCTTGAACAGTCCCCAGCTGACATGGAGGGTCCTTGAGTTCATCAGGTTGTCTCCATACCCGTACACGTCCTTCCCCTCGATACAATTGGAAACGAGACTCGTCAGACCAAGAAACATGTTTCCAATCATCAACAGTCCAATGTCGGTGTTGACGGGCCCAGGCGAGGCGTAAAACTTTGTGTCGTGCACTCAGTAAGGGTACACGAGTGGGCCTTCGACTCCGAAAGCCCATATCGATAATGTTTCGTTGAATGGTTCGCACGCTGACATTTGTTAATGGCCCAGAATTTATATCCGATGCAATTTGGCGAAGGGTTGCACTTCTGTCACTTTGAACGATTCTCTTCACTTGTCGTTGGTCCCTTCTTGCAGGATCTTTTTCGGGCCATAGCGATGTCGGAGATTTGATGTTTTACCGGATTCCCGATATTCACGGTGCACTCGTGAAATGGTCGTACGGGAAAATCCCCACCTCATCGCTACCTCGGAGATGCTGTGTCCCATCTCTCGTGCGGCGACCATAACACCACGTTCAAACTCACTTAAATCGTGATAACCTGCCATTGTAGCAGCAGTAACCAATCTAACGCCTGCACCAGACACCTGTTGTTTTAAATAGGCGTCGCCGACCGCAGCGCCGTACTCTGAGTGCTTACATATATCTGTGTTTGCATACGCATGCCTGTACCAGTTTTTCTGGCTCTTCAGATTAAAAAGCCGTGGATTTTATTTCCGTGCTCTGTCGTCGGATGTAGTAAATTGAAGGGAATTACCTCAGATTTTAATTCAGATTGTATCTCCCTCATTGCCATCTGTGCGGATAAGTTTTATTGGATGCAGGATACATGTTTTAGTTGGAGATGTTTGTTTGTTGTGGTTTTGTTGATGAGGTGTTACACGCTCGGGACCGCACGTCAGACTAGATTGACCGCTGATTGGTTGTTATTCTGCCCAATCAGAATTTGATTGGCGGCGAGTGGAAAGGTTTTGTCTGCGGCTTTAAACTCGTTTGTCACACGAGTCCCGGTGATCGGTTTTTATTTCATTCTGCCTCCCCCCCCTCCCCCCTCACGCAGGTAGTATGCGAGGGTTAACGTTTAATTTAATCCCGTAAAACTCTTTCCCTCTGATATGTGAGGGCAAAATTAAATCTGCCAGTATGAATTAATTTTTCACAATTATATTCGGAACTGTTTGATATCGTTTATTGACTTTATTGCTGGCAGCGTTGCTAAAGTTAATGTCAGGTGTAATATATACCTGTAATACAACAAAATACATATATGTGCCAACTTTCATCGTCATAGGTGTCGACTATAGCTATGTACAAAGATCATTGACAAAAATTAAGGGGGTGGAAATAGGAAGAGTGCTTGGGCATTTGCAAAACAAATATTGACAGTATTTTTCTCGCATTGATAAGTGTTTTTACGCAAAGTTCTAAACGAAATCAGATAAAAAAATTTGGTTAAAATTAAGGGGTAACAAGGAGGAGAATGGGTGGTTTTTTTAAATTTTTGGTCAGAAAATTTTTCCATGAAAAGTTATATGTGTATGGCAATCTAAGTGGAGCTCGGAAAAATGATGTCGACTGTAGGGAAAAATTAAGGGGGTGGAAAGGGGGAGAGGGGTTGATTTTTTTTGAAAACGAATTTGTTTGCAGCAGTTTTCTCTTTATTTTAAGTCATACGTGTGTAAAGTTCAGTAGAAATTAGATAAAAAATGCGGTTTTGTGTAAAAATTAAGAGGTGTAATAGGGTGGTGGGGGTAGGGTTGACGGATGCAGGCTTATTATTTCCGGGACATTTCTGGGATTGAAAAGTATGTCTAAAGAGTAAACAAAACTGGAAATTAATAAAAATAATTGTATTTTAGGTAAAAACTATGCTATCTAACATATGTATATATAACATGTCTTTTAGGTTTATTAATTTACGATTGGTTGACAATCAACATCAGGAATTAAGAATTAAAAACAAAAATACTAAACTTAAAACAAAAATAGAACACCTCTTCTGGAATTTTTCATACTTTTCTAGAAAACCAACATCGGGTATTATCAATTAAAGCCTCAAAAATATTGAACCTAAACAAAAATTGAACTCTTCTTTTAGGCTTGTTGATTAAACTTAGCTATAAAATCAACATCAGGTATTATCAACAAATAAATAAGTATTGAACATCTATCTCTGGCTAAATCAAAATCAGAAAAAAACCAGTATACGGAATTAAGGGACAGAAACTCATAATTACTGGACACGGAACCAGAAACAAAATTCCAAGTCATTCCCGGATTTACCGGCCATCAGGCAATTCTTAGTGGGGGTGTTTCCTCAATTAATTTTGTATTGGACCACTCTAAAGGTATACAACATCCACTAAAAAAAATTCATTAAAATCGGTTCACAATTGGCGATGATATCACTAAGATACATTTAAAAAAATCTAATTAAGAGCCACCTCTTTTTTTTTAAGTCGTTTAGGATGAATTAATTTTTCGTGATTATATTCGGAACTGTTTGATGGCGTTCAGTGACTTTATGGACGTATTGCTGGAAGTGTTGTTAAATTTAATGTCACGTGTAGTTTATACCTTAGCTTAGCATTGATTCCCATCCTCTATTTTCCTCAATTTTTCTTATTATCTAATTACACGTTTCTTAGTATTTATTATTATTATTGTTGTTGACGTTCACTACTCCGGTCCCTGGTTCTAATCCCGATAGGCGCAGGAATTTTGAGAGCTGTGTTTGATCATATGAGCTAGGGCAGGACGTTCCGTGGTCCGTATTCCACATTAAACTGCAGGTCCCCACAAGGTGCAACACCCCTACATGTAACGAACATACATATATACATTATTATCTTATATATTTTTTTTTCTGTTATCAGTCTTTCGACTGGTTTGATGCAAACCTCCATCCCTTCTATCTTGTGCTAACCTCTTCATCTCTACATATCCCCTACAGCCCACGTCCTCAATTATCTGCTTCATATATTCTAATCTTTGTCTTCCTCTACAGTTCTTACCTTTGACTGTTCCCTCCACTAACAAATTAACCAATCCAGCATGTCTCAAAATATGACCTACCAGCCTGTCTCTTCTTTCTGTAAGCTTCTTCCACAAACTCCTTTCCTCACCCATCATCTCTAAAACTCGTTAATTTCTTACTTTGTCTGTCCACTTAATTTTCAGCATTCTTCTGTAACACCACATTTCAAATGCTTCAATTTTCCTTCTTTCCGGTATTTCTAAAGTCCATGTTTCGCTACCGTAAAGTGCTGTGCTCCACACTTAGAGTTTTAAATTTTTTTTTCTAATTCCTAGATCAATACTTGAAACTAAAAGATTTCTCTTTTTCAGGAATGCTCTTTTTGCTAGTACTATTCTGGTATTAACATAATTCTCGCTTCGGCCATAGGTTGTAATTTTGCTTCCCAAGTAAAAGAATTCACTTATTTCACCAATTGTGTTCGATTAAATTCCTACCAGATCTACTTTTGCGGTTTACGAATTTTAATTTTAAATTCCTTTAGAGTTTTTTTGGTAATTTATTCATCACTTCCGTAGGTAACTTATGTCAATCCCTGACACCCTTACCCACAAAAGAAAATTTTCCCACTCCCTTATGCATGAAATCGAGTGCCAGCTTGTAGTCATGGTCGCCTTTCCCCTTCAATGCACTATTCCTAATTCTTTGACTAATATCCCTCCAAGCCCCGAAACCAACATATGCCCTGTACATTCCCAGCACTCTCTTCACCCTCCTCCTTTCCTCCATTGAGTCCCAGTCCAGCTCCCTTATCGTATCAGTTACTGACTGGGTCTTGCGATAATTTTCACATACAAATCTAGCTGCTCTTCTATGCTCACCCTCCAACACCCGTATTTGATAACCAAAATGTGGGTCCCAAACTACGCCACCAAAATCAAGAAATTGTTTGACGAATGTTTTGTAACGCAATTCCCTAATTTCTCTGGCACATCTTCTCACTATCCTCTCCAGTCAATGAAGGACTAAGTAACCTTTTCCTACCACCTGCCCAATGTGCTCTGCCCAATTGAGTTCATTATCAAACGTTATGCCAAGATATTTGCCCTTCAACTCTTCAACAAACAATTCCGTCAGGACTCTATAATCATAAATAACCTTAAATTTTTTTATCTGTATACTTAATAAGTTAACTCTTCTTAGAATTTGTCTTCATTCCATGATTTTTTTTTTTTTTTTGTAACTGCTTTAAGTCTCTTTTTAACATCGAGGTCTTTAGAGACGGGAAAGGATGGGGGGCAAGGATGGGGGCAAGGAATCGGAAGGAATTCGGCCATGGCCTTTTGAAGGAAGCATCCCGGCATTTGCCTGGAGTGATTAGGGGAAACCATGGAAAACCCAAATCTGGATGCCCGGACGGGGATTTGAACCGCCGTCCTGCCGAATGCGAGGCGAGAACGCTAACCGTTACACCACCCCGCTCGGTCATTCCATGATACCTACCCAGTTAAATATTCCATCCAGATTACCCTGCAGCTGTTCACATTCCTCCATTTTGATCCTATTATGTACCATTATGTCATCTGGAAACAACTAACTAAATACGTATAGAGTGGACAAAATCTGAGCAGAGAAAAACTGACTGGACAGCGCACAGAGACATAAAACCGTCGGTCCCCGTAACGCAGTGCTTTGGTCAGCATCAAACATTAACACCCTCTCGCAGAAGCCGGTGCTTCGTGCTAATACAGAAATTACTGCAAGCAACTGCGCGAAGAATTTCGGACGGCGTACGTAACCTTCTCTTTGCCCGGGTTAAATAATTCGCGAGTGTCTGCAATTAGGTTTGGACCTACTTCTCCGGTCGGGCGCCGCTAATTGCCTACCACCCGGTTCACTTTTTCCCCCACCTCGTGTGCGGCGATGCTGAAAAATTAAACGCCCCTCTGTAGACTCGCTGCTATCTGCTGCCCACTCCGAAAAGTTTTAAGCCTCGGGCAAAGACGGCAATGCAGTGCTGCAAGACACTTGGCTTTGAATATCCCTAGATGGTCACTAAAATTTCCGGAGATCGGGTAAAAAAAATCCTGAGACTCGCTAACTGAAACAACTAACTATTGAAGAGAGAGTCAAAATGAATAATATTTTTTGCAGGTCTTTAAAATTTGAAATATAAAATAATATTCTACATAGAAAGTAAAAAATATCTCTGAACATATTTTATATATCGTCACTTCCATCACTGGTGCTGTACCTACTTTATTATTTTTTAGTGATCATAGATTTTCTTAGTTGACATTAAATTCAGCATACCTTCTGTAACAGGAAATGTTAAAAACTGCGACCTCTTAGATTTTCGGAAGATTTTTGTAAGTTGTGCCGACGAGCGTGTCACCCTGCATAAACAGTGCGCTGATAGTTCTGTATTACGGTCTTTTAACATCTATAAAATCTACAATAAAACAAAATTTGAGTTTCATTTTAATCGTTGGTTCACACGAAAGGTTGCAAGGAAACGATTCACAATTATTGACAATTCTGTAATGCATTAACACTATACGCTCAAAGTTTACCAAATCAGCACTATAAGGAAAAATCAACAAATTGTAAAAATCCGTAGATTTTTTTTATCAAAATCCGAAAATCCCAACTTTTTTATAAAAATCCGTAGATCTACGGATAAATCCGTAGGATTGGCAGCACTGCTGCAGGGTTCTACATTCAGTAAATAAAGTGCTCCTGTGACATTTTGTAGACTGTAAACCACTTTGTCACTAGATGTGTCACTAAATGTGACCATTTAATTCAGTGATTAACTATTACAGAGATAGTTTGCGAGCTACCCGGAAAAGGTATCCTACTTCTTCCTACTATATGGACCACGTGGTTATTAACTCTGGTAAGCTTTCCTTTTGGCCCAATATTCCTTCGTCCTTGCACTGTGGTTGTCTATTCTTTCTTGGGTCCATTTCACCCCAGATATAGGGTGCAGTGTTTTTGCTGGTAGGAGAGAATCTGATGCTCCAACCAACGTTCTGTATTTATCCCTGTTGCAAATGTCATTGCGGTCAATTTACAGTTGCTCGAGATCTTTTCTGACTAGCCTTGTCCATTTTTAAGATTTTGGAGCTGAGTCTATGGTTGTCCATCCAAACTATGTCACAATGTATGAGTAATTTCCTTTTTCCCATGCCTATTGTAATGCTCTCTAGTTTTTGATACAGTTCCTTATTATGCCTGAGTTGTATTTTCTTTCTTCTTTGACAGTGCCCATCATTTTTCTGATGCTCTTACGTTCATTTAGTTTCAGTTTTCTGAGTTGTTCCTTTCTAACCATGTTCAAGCACCCTGATGCATACAGTACTGATGGTCGTACTGCAGTATTATAGTGCCTGAGTTTGAGGTTAAGGGAGAGGGATTTAGATCCGTACATGTTCTTACAGACGTGGTATGTTCGCTCCAGTCTGGCACATCTGCCATTCATGGCCAAGTCCTTGTTGATGTTAGGAGTCATCCATTCTCCAAGAAATTTGTATCATTCGTATCATTGAATTCTCTTGTGGGATTAAATCTGGTGCATTTCTGATGTTGGAGATGAGCTCAGTTTTGTTTACAGATATCTCTACTTTAGCTGATGTGTTGAGAGAGGATAGTTGGTGAATAGCTTCCTCCACACTAGACGCTAGGAGAGTGACGTCATATGACGTAAGTTGACTAGGAGTTTGTCCTTTCTGTAACCGATTCCCAACCCAGAGCCATCTGTTAGTGTGTTCGTCCATTCACTACTACTATTTTAATTTTTTTAGATTAAAGAGATATGGTCGTCACTACCGCGATACGTGATGTGGGAGAAGTACTACCTTGGCCCAAAGTAAAGGCTAAGGGTCTTTTTCTGCAAAATGTGAAGTGTTTCCGTTGAATGCAGTGTTGTGGTAGACTATTTTTCAGCAATTGCTCAGTAAATTAATTGATAAAATGACGCCAATGCAACTGTATTTGTAGCTATATTGTCTCACGCGTTTCGCCTCTCGTCGAGGCATCATCAGCGACGAATTATTTACATTAATGGTTTTCAGGATCGTAACCACCCAT
The DNA here is from genome assembly GCA_031002005.1 of Vandiemenella viatica. NCBI lineage: Eukaryota > Metazoa > Arthropoda > Insecta > Orthoptera > Morabidae > Vandiemenella > Vandiemenella viatica. The sequence goes on from CM061918.1 coordinate 134,869,769, forward strand.
CTCTGCTTTTTCTACAAAGCATGTTTCCATTACAGCCATTTCACCTTGCTGCTGTCTACATAATATTCTGTTGAGTTTTATGGGGCTTAGAAGCATATACTTTCCAAATATCGTATAATATAAAAAAGTAAGAAGACAAGGGATTTCGCTTCTGATTTGTTTCTCTGGTTCACCAGGGCGTACGTTCCACGTATAATCGCTTGTTCCTTTGTAAGTCTTGTAACAGTCATACGTCCCGTTAATTTATCAAATGTTAGGAAATAAGAGTGAATAATATTTAATTTTTGTGTAGTGAATATAAAATGATGGTATAAGATATTAAAGAGAAGTTTTTGTTAATAATATTTGTCAGAAATGAAATAATGTATGGACTGGTCATGGAGATTTTTTTTTTTTGCTGTCTTCAGTCTTTCGACTGGTTTCATGCAATCCTCCATCCCTTTAAATCCTGTGCTAACCTCTTCGTCTCTAAATACCCCTTACAGCCCACTTCCTCGATTATCTGCTTCATAAATTCTAATCTCTGTCTTCCCCTACAGTTGTTACCTTCGACCGTTCCGTCCACCACCAAATTAACTAATCCAGCATGTCTCAAAATATGACCTACCAGCCTGTCTCTTCTTTCCGTAAGCTTCTTTCATAAACGTCTTTCCTCACCCATCATTTCCAAAACTCGTTCATTTCTTACTTTGTCAGTCCACTTAATTTTCAGCATTCTTCTGTAGCACCAGATTTCAAATTCTTCAGTTTTCTTTCTTTCCGGTATTCTTAAAGTCCATGTTTCGCTAACATAATGTGCTTTGCTCAATACATACAGATTTAAAAAGTTCATTCTGCGTCATTGATTAATATTTGAAAATAAAAGGTTTCTCTTTTTCATGAAGGCTCTTTTTGCTAGTGATATTCTGCATTTAACATCATTCCCGCTTCCCAAATAACAGAATTCACTTACTTCTTCAATTGCATTCGACCATATTTTTAATTTTAATCTATTGTGATTGGTATCATTTCTGCTATATTTTGTCTTGCTTTGATTTATATTCAGTCCAAAATTTTCCTTCAGTATTTTGTTCATGCCATTCAGTAACTTCTCAATATCCTCAGCCTTTTCTGCTAACAAGACAATGTCATCAGCAAATCGTAGCATACTGATTGTTTATCCCTGAACACTTATGCCACATGGAAATTTTTCTTTGACTTTCTATATTGCTTCTTCTACATACAAGTTGAATATTAACGGGGATAAACTACAACCTTGTCTCACACCATTTTTAACTGATGCATGTTACTCGTGATTCTCTAATTTTATTATAGGCACTTGATTCTTATATAGTTTATAGAGTATTCTTCTATCTCGATACTTTAGACCTGACTTCTTTAAAATTTTGAACATCTTGTCCCACCTAACATTATCAAAAGCTTTTTCTAAATCACCAAATGCCATAAAAGTATCTTTGTTTTTCCTTGATCGGCCTTCAAGTATTAATCTTAAAGACAGAATTAATTCCCTTGTACCGCGATTTTTCCTAAACCCAAACTGATCTTCACCTACTATCTCTTCTACTACCCTTTCCATTCTTGTGTATATTATCCTATCAGTAATTTTCAAGGATGTGATGTTAAACTAATGGTGCGATAATTCTCACATTTGTCGGCTTGTGCTTTGTTTGGAAGTGTGATGATGATATTTTTACTAAAATCGGTTGGAATTTCGCCTGTTTAATAACTTTTTGATATCAGCTTGAATAATCTTTCGATTCCTTCCTCTCCTAGGGATATAAGAAGTTCTGCAGGGATCTCATCAATTCCAACTGCCTTATTTGCTTTCAAGTCATTCGGACAGAGAGAAGGATGTGTGTGTTAGTCTGTAATGTTACGTCGGTTGCTCAAGGTGTGCTTCGCGCGCATTATGTTAGCGTATAATTTGTTACTAAATTTAGTTTAGAGAAAAAAAGGTTTAATTTAGTATAGATGTCGAATTTCTCTGTCCTATTACTTTGTGTCTGCTTAAATGTTTCTGGCACCAGTTTATTTTGCCTTCTTTATTGACATGCCTTGCGGGCGTAAACTGGCCTTAGTTGTAGCTCTAGCAGAGCACGAGCAGCTAAAGTTATTAGAACCCAAGAATCGGATGCTCATGCTGAAGAATGAAGAAAAGACGAGGCTGAAATAATGCTTCCCTTTAGTTAACACGCCCCCCCCCTTCCCACATCCCCTCACATTCGTTTGTTTTTCTGTTTTTAAATATGTTGGAAATTGATTCACTTCAAGAGACAGGTTCGATGGTAGAATGATACAGTGATGGGTTTCCTGTCATTTATGCCGACTCGGTGTTGTTTGGGACCAATCCTTCGTTACCAACAACTTTCTATATTCAATTCTGGCAAAGAAATTCTTAATCCTAGCGTACGAAGTCGCGGGTATCAGCTAGTGGATGGACATAATGGAAGTGGTTGAGCTGATCTGGATCTGAAATTGGAAATGGTCTCTGTAGGGAGTTGGCGAGCTGTAAAAGGATAATGTATTATGAATAATTTGGACGGCCGGCGGCTAAAGAGAAATTGATGTTATTGAAGTTGTGAAATGGTAACTGTTTATATTGTGTAACATTGTGTATATTATGGATTAATACAGGAAAAATTGAAAAAAGGTATTGATTTTATTTAAAAGGAGTTATCATGAAATACGTCCAGCTACAGTATAAACGTTAATTTCAGCTGATGAGAATGATGGAAGGAATTATAACGGGAATGACTAACGTGGAAATACATATTAGTATAAAAAGATGTCGAAACACGCATTTGCTCCCTGGTGGAAGATGTCAATAAAAGGTAAAAGAAAATATTGTAATATTATTAATAATCGTTGTTAACTGACAAAAGAGAGACAGTCTGAATATTGTTTAATCGGGGTACAAAGGGTAAAAACTAATAGTTTATGTAAAAGAATTCTGAAGTCAGGGATACGTCGAAACCTGTAGGTTATAGAATCGTAAGATAATATACAAATTAAAATTCTCTTCAAACAACAAGAGTGTAAATCTAAAGAACTTAACACTAAGTTAAGTCTACAACTGAATGAATTAACGAGATTTCCCAGTTTCCTGATATCAATGCTTCCTTTGAGAGGCCATTGCCGAATTCCTTCCCATTCCTTGCCCTCTACCCTTCCCGTCTCTAATTACCTTGACGTCGACCAGGTGAAAAGCCACAAGCAAAAAAATAACGAATCTTTCACAAATTTGCCTCCACATGCTCAATTATCTATGAAATTCTAGACAGTAGTCTAATCTAAATCGCTTTTATTATTCATAAGCTGCTAAAGTGACGGTGACGTCACCAAAAGTTCGGATGGTGGGTAAGTTTTGATTTAATTTAAATCATGCGGACACTTGTCCTATATGCAACGGTGCCAGAACCTCTTCTTTCAGTTAAGTAGTTATTGAGCTGCAGCAGTTTTTTCAATCCCAACATCTCGCTCCGTCTGGCACGTATAAAGACGTGTATCGATTCACGTCGAGCATGTTTCAACGTGACATACTGCGGCTTTCCGGCAGTAACGCAACACTGTCTGTGGGGAACGCCCACCTGTTGATCCTGACGGGAAGTTAATTCATCTTTCTGCCTGAAGGCTCTATTTACTCTCTCTCCCTCTCTCCACTTTTCTCTCTCTCTGCCTTTCTCTCCCTCCCCCTATAGCCGAGGTGAAGCCATATCGGAGGCTGTGGTTCTCTCCACTAGTTTCGCAGTTTCGGTGTTGGCACGCCTGTTCTGGCTGCGAAGCCTTGTGGGAAATTCTGCGTATTAATATCGCTGCTATCAAACTTTGTGCCGGGGAAACCATACATCCGCGAAAACGCTCTTCTCTCTGCGGTAAACAGAACCTGTCAATGCAACACTGCACCAACAAGTTTTTGTCGTATTGTACAGGGTTAGCTAAAATCGGTTTTCGAAAAACTGAGCATTCAAAAGTATACGACCTAAGTAGACGACTGATACATGAAAATATCCATAAACTCACAAAGTTTTAAAGCCCGCTTGGTACCTGGCGTGCACGCTAGATGTCAGCAGTAGGCAAGATGGCGGAAAAGGCAGGAGTGAAATTTTTGTGTGTCAGAAAATGCGAAGTGTTCTTCGGTCAGGAATATACAGCGTAAATTATTACAAAATAGGGAAAACTGCATCAAGTACCAGAGCTTTTTTTTTTTTGTATTTCATGTATTATAATGTCTGTCTTCCTCCGCAGTTCTTACCTTCGACTGTTCCCTCCACTAACAAGTTAACCAACCCTGTATGTATCAAAATATGACCTACCAGCCTGTCTCTTCTTTCCGTAAGCTTCTTCCACAAACTTCTGGTTAACGCTCTGGCCTCGCATTCGTGAGCACGACGGTTCGAATCCCCGTCCGGGAATCCAGATTTGGGGTTTTCATGGCTTCCCCAAATCACTCCAGCCGAATGCCGGGATACTTCCTTCGAAAAGGCCATGGCAGAATTCCTTCCCGTTCCTTGTCCCCAGTTCCATCCCGCCTCTAATGACCTCGACGTCGACAAGGCGTAAAACCACAAGTAAATAAAAACTAATAATAATAAAAAACACAAACTTCTTCCCTCGCCCATCATTTCCAAAACTCGCTCATTTCGTACTTTATCTGTCCACTTGAATTTTAGCATCCTTCTATAGCACCACATTTCAAATGCCTCAATTTTCCTTCTGTTTGGTTTTCCTGAAGTCCAAGTTTCACTGCCATAAAGTGCGGTGCTCCACGCGTAGAGTTTGGACAAAGTTTACATACCGCAAAATCAAAACAGCAAAAATTACAGGTTCAATGCTGTTTTGACGGGCATTGGTAGACACATGATATCGAATGTATGGACAGAAGTGTGTGTGTGTGTGTGTGTGTGCCGGGTGACTAAGGCCACACACACTGAACTTTTTTAGTATGACCAGAAACTCGCTGAGTTTATGTATCTTTTCGTGTATCACTCGTCTTTGTAGATCGTATACTTAACAAAACTCAGTATTTTGTAACCCATGAATCATTTAGGCTAATCCCGTATTGTATTATTATTATTATTTCTAGAGTAAAGCCATTATACGGTCAGCGTGCATGGGTAGTTACAGATTTTTAAAGTGCACACTTATATCCACCTCATTAGTTGTGGCAAACAAGTCGCTCTGAGCACAGTAAAATACCACTTCACTCTTCGCTTTTTCGCTACTTCTTCCACAACAGCTAGCATAACAGCCCACAAACCCAGACTTTAAGTGAAATTGTATTTATGAACTAATTGTAGCAAGCTAGGGGTTGAGTAAATATGGTTTTGTATGTTTCCCTTCTCATTGATTGTTAATTAGTGTGAATGGACTTTGTTTTATGAATATAAATTATTTAAACGCTATTTAATATGTTTAAAGACAGAAATATGCAAGAAAAATTGATTAAATGTTTGTTATTCCAAGTGTTTAGGTGAGTTACGATGTTTAGAGGATAATTTGCGACAGTTTAAAATGATTTATGTGGATTTTTTGTGTGTAAATATCTTTAATTTTCATTTCTGGGCACTTCGTAATGATTTTAAATGATTTGTATTGATTTTGATTGTTTTTAATATGATTTTAATTGTTTAAGTATTGTTAGAGTTAGAGATACATCTGTCGGAAGCCTCTGTAATATTCTGGAATTTTCTATGGAATATATATAAGCGATCGGCAGAGATGAGTTGTGGAACAGTTTTACGTATGCAAAGAGTCTTGTGGTTCAGTACTGTGTACAGCAGTATTGTCTTTGAAATCAGTATTGAGTGTAATCACTGAAGCTTGTGTTTACATGTGCAACCAGTATCTTTGGAGTCTGATGTCTTCTAGAAATAAACAAAGTTAAATCTGAAAGTGTATCTTGGACTAATTATTCCATTATATTAAATAAAACCGAGATAGCTGTCAGTAGGTAAACAAAATTCACAATGACTCAGATTCGCAGCGAAAAAATTAACAACGCACCCTTCTCCGTGTTGTGGTGTTTGTTTATCTCTTGCCTTAGTATGCTCTACTTCAATAATTTCCACAAAACGCATAAAAAAATGATGGAAATTTTTATTGCTAAAACTTTTTAAGGAAACCGTAATTTCAAAACCAAATAACCACGATCTATTTCACTGATATATCTCTTGATTCCTTACGTTTCCTGCAAATTTTCTCTGACTTTTTGATATTCTTCACCGTTTCTATCAAAACATTATTAGATTAAGTTATAACGTGATTCTAGTAGCTGCCACAGATAATAGATCCTTACGTTAATTTATAGATTTAACTGTGGTAAATAAACAAATAGCAATATGCAGATTTAAATGAAAGTCGCAAAGTAATTTTTTATATCTTCCTTTCATATTTTTATGTAGTTTTTTATATAACGGACAATTGCCTTTTGGCTTGCTTGGCAGCTACACTTCTTTTAAAAACTATAAGTGGAAATAAAATCAAAGTCAGTTTTTTTGTGTAATTTCGTGCAGGATTTCGCAAGCAAAAAATATAGTTCAACAAAAAGAAACGAATTTTTGCAACAAATAACATCAGCTGGACAAGGAGGAAAGGATTATTAAAAGCTTATGTCTGGAGTATTGCCCTGTATGGATGTGAAACCTAGACAGTTGGTAAAGAAGAGAAACGAAGATTAATTTCGTTTGAGCAATGGTGCTACAAAGGATGTTAAAGATTAGCTGGAGGGACAAGATTACTAATGAGGAAATTGTTGAGAAGGCAGGAGATTATAACTAAATATGGAAGAGTATAAAAACGCGGAGGACAATATTAATTGGACATATCTTAAAGACATGAGAGCTTATTAAAACAATAATGGAGGGAATGGTAGACGGAAAGAGATATCGAGGAAGACCACGTGTAAAATAATGGAAGATGTTGGCTGCAGGAGATATGAATATAGGAAGAGTAGGGCAGAGTGTAGAGCTGTATGTAAGACGGTAGATCAATTCCAGGATTGACTACCATAGAAGAAGAAGAATTTCGGGGATTACTGGAGATCGTGATTCCGCAAGGAAATGGCGTCATTATACTGAAGTCGTCAAACGCAAAACGCCGCTATAAATACTTTCCGAAGTACAATCAACGGTGTCATACTGGTGCAGGTTGTTTTACAACCTAATTTCTGCTTGAAAATAATGGTCCAGGCTGTATGACAACGGAATTACTACTTGAAAATATGTCTTGCGATTGAGTACAGCAGTATAATGACGTCACCAGTGAATTTTGTTGTAGTGGCATCACGATCTCCAGTAGACCCGAATTTCGTGTATTTGTCTGAATTTTAATAAACTTCCCTATTTGTTATCGTCAGTCAAAAAAATTCTTCGGTTTATTGTAACTTTGTTTCTTTAGTTGGTACAGAGAACATAGCGTAAACATTGATTGCCCTTCTCCTTACATGAATCTCTGCACCTAATCGTCGTAAATAAACAAAAAGCAACATACAACGTCACATTATATTTTTTTTTATCTCTCTCCACTGGCATTATTTTTTTTTTTGTCTGCTCCACAGCTGACAATTGCATTTTAGCTTGCATCGCATGTATAGTAGCTTCTTTTAACAATGTAAGAGCAAATAAAATCAAATTCGATTATTTATTTGAAACTTGTACTTATTGTCATTTCTAGGAGCTGATATGACCAGGGTAGTAACAGTCGTGTTTATTTTTCAGCCACTGATTGTTTTAGACTCTGGCGTTGCAAGCGCCAGCTGCGACTATGCATTCTGTCTTCCGTCCACGTCTGGCGGTTCCGAAATGAATCCCCGAGGAACACGCGGATATCCAATCAGATCACGTCACCCCAGAGACGTTACCGGTCCCAGCTGCAACCAGAGATATTACCAGAGCACCGAACACCTATCCTGGATCGGATAACACCGCCAAAAAAAATCTCAGTATCCATACGGGAACAATATCTGTGATTTAACTTATTAGCGCGGCTGCTCGGAAATAATTCCAAATTTAACAAAACTCGCTGTCGTAAACGATAATGGACAAATTTTTTTTTGGGGGAGGGGGGAAGGGTTCCGTACCATAAGGGGAATAGTTGAGAAGAACGCAGAAGATTTCTTTTCTTACTTACATTTTTATACCTAGTTATTTATAGATCAATAGAACTGAATATACTTGATACTGAATAATTAATAATTAAATGCTGACATGACGATAGAAGTAGCGTCGTTTTACTATTGACTTAGCGTAGGAATGTATGAGTTACTAACAGTACAAATAAACCTATCAAAAAAGTTCTTGAAGAATAGAACGTTTTTTTTTTTTTTTTTTTTTTTTGCTTCCAGCTTCAGGCATCGCCAACATCGAGGTCATTAGACCCGATAGAAGATGGGACCAAGTAACTGGAAGGAATTCTGCCTGGAGTGATTTGGGGAAACCATGGAAGATCCAAATCTGGATGCCCGGACGGGGATTCGAACCCGCGTCCTCCCAGATACGGACAGGGAGTACTATTGCTGTCCCCTCGCTGTTCGTTCATCTCTTTCAGGCCCCTAACTCGTAAACGGAATAAATTTCAGACTTGAAATTTGAGCTGGATGTGTGTTTCGTTGAGCCAAATGTAACAGCCCTCAAACCTAAAATTGAATGGAATTGTATTTTATGAAGCAGTTATAGTAAGCTAGAGATTGGTTGAATATTATCTGGTAGGTTTGTTTTGAAATTTCCTGTAAATCATTGTATATAGACTTTGTTTTATGAAAAGAAATTATTTAAAGGCCATTTAATATGTTTAAGAACAGAATTGTGCAAGAGAATTGCTTAAATGTTCGTAATTCCAAGTATTAATGCAAGTTACGATGTCTAAAGGACAATTTGCTTCAGTTTAAAATGATTTCTGTGGATAATATTGTGTTTAAGTATATTTAATTTCCATGTCTGACCATTTTGTAATGATGGTAAATGATTATGTTTTAATTCTGATTGTTTTTAGTATGTTTCAATTGTTTAAGTACTGATAATATTCGAGAAATATCAGTGGGAATCCTTTGAAGTGTTCCAGAAATTTCGCTGTAGCTTATATATAGCAAACATCCGAGACAGAGAAACAAAATATCACCGACTCAATTTACGGCGGCCAAGGACTATATTGTCTGTGGAAGAAGTGTTGTATACAATCACTGGATTGTATGTATGCATGTGACCAGTATCTATGACGTCGTGTTTATGAAAATAAAAGCAAGTTTAAATGGAACTATATCGTGGACTAGCTATTTATCATATTAATTATACCACGAACAATCTAATACAAAGCCGAACACTTTATTAAAAATTATATGAAATAATATTCTGGGAAACGAACTCTTCTAAATATTCTGGGAGATTTTCACAGAAATAAGGAGGCAAAAAAAATCTTTTCTGCTCCATAGATTACAGCGTTCCTCAGGAAAGCAGCTCAACGGGACAATTTCTTCCTCTCTTCTATTTTGGACATCTCAGGATCATCCCCTACATTCATCTCGATGCTTCTTTTCTTGACTTCCAATAGTTTTACCTCCTTCCTCTTTGCTGTTTCCTCCTCCCTTCGACCCAGGTATTATTTACCTTTTCCCTCGTGCTTCTCGTGGAAACCCTTGAAAGTTTTACCAGGCTTCTAGAATTGCCCTTAGGGAAAACATAAGAACTAAAATTAGTAATATTTATTCACAAACACTGCAGAGAGTTAGCCAAAACATCTTGAAGATGTCAAGCGTGTATTGAAGCCGATGGCCGACATTTCCAGCACGTGCTATAAGGCAAGAAATCGAAGCAAGCAAGAGAGTTTCCGAGCACGAGCGCTGCGCCGTGTGAGTTGGCGGCAAGCGAGGTGGCGCTGCACCGGGCGATTATTGCCGAGCGCGCGGACGCGTCGTAAATGAAACGCCCTGTATATCTTCTGTTATTTCGATCTCTATCATATCTTTCATAAGAGCGGTCTGGGGCTCAAAGGTGTCTGACTAGGGATCGAAAGGTCGCCGGTTTGAATCCCTGTCCCGGCGGGGATTTTCATAGACCCTTAACCCGACCTTCACCTCTGGCACAGCTTGCTGTGTAATGTGAAGAACGCCAGAACGCTTCCGTGGTTCGGATTCCACGCTAATCTGTAGGTCACCTGTACCAAGTATCTTTCATTACTCCCTGGATTCACAAGTTGCCACTATCACTCCTGCCCACTTCTATCCGTGACTGCATAAGCAACGTCAGTAGCCATTCAATTAATTTTTATTTTTTAAATCTGCCTAATATCTCTCTAACAGCGAGGTCTTTTTAGAGACAGGAAAGGATGGGGGGCAAGGAATGGGAAGGAATTCGGCCATGGCCTTTTGAAAGAGCATCCCGGAATTTGCTGGAGTGATTTGGGAAACCATGGAAAACTCAAATCTGGATGCCCGGATGGGGATTCGAACTGCCGCCACCCGAATGCGAGGCCAGAACGCTAACCGTTAACCACCCCCTCGGTG
>CM061918.1:134881263-134913468 GCA_031002005.1 Vandiemenella viatica
ACGTAATTTGAAGTACCAGTCTGATGTGGACAGTTCATAAATAGTACATACTATTGTTTCTGAATTCGTCTTTATGTAGCATAAGGACGCTCCCTACGATTAATAAACTTAGAAAAGTTGATGGCGTATGTATTTTCTAACCGAACAGTTTCGAACATCTATGAGAGTACCCATTTAAATGATCTTGTGGACTAGTAATAAAAGTATTCGATTATGATTTCGTCTGTCTGAACCTTCGTTTTACTGCAGACCATTAAAAAACAATGTATACTTAACAGGAACGTTACTCTATTAAGAATTATTTATTAGGAAGCTCAGTCAAGTATGCGTATAATGTAGGTTGTGGACAGGGAGTATAAGTCTTCGTGTTTTAATTCGTCTCCTCGTAACTTGAGTATGTTACCTGCCACCCCTATCATTAATCTACGAAATATTTACAGGAAAATCGCATGTATAGACAATATTTTGAGCAGTCTAGGCGAGTATCCGTTTAATGTATGTTGTGGTGGATTAGTAAGTTTTCTGATTTTGAATATATGTTTCTGTGTCTTGTCGATGTTCCAAACTATTAATAAACCGAGGAAGTCTAAATGCATCTTTACTTCTTTATACATTTTTTTTTAGAAGTCCCGGGCAGTACTAAATTAATAGGCTATAGTTTGTGGAATGCTAGTATAAATTTTTCAGTCTTTAATAAGTCTCGTTTCCCCGTTGACATGTTCCTAATTAAATTTAAATTAAGGATAGTCGACTTGAACTCTTCTTTTACAACAATCTTTTAAGAAATGAAGGCAAGAATAGTTTTATTGCAGGTTGTTGGTTATTTGTACAAGTCTACGACCTAGAATACCTCTCTTTATCCATCTGTGATGTTATTAACTAATTATAAACTTCGAAATTTCATCTGCAACACGACTTTTCAAAACACAATTTTTTGGAAGAGTATGGAATTACAGGTTTAATTTAGGTTGTAGTACAAATTTTAGTTTTCTGGATAACTCTCCGTGTATCTTGGAAATGTGCTTAACTAGGACCATCCTGAGGATAGTTATAGGAACAGGACCATGGTGGGATTCAAGATTTAACACTAGAACCGCCGGAACTAGTACTATACTTAGAACCGCCGATGTGGTCAAAGTGACCACTTTCTTTGTAATTGCATGCTGTTCTGATTAATGTAAATATTAATGATCTTGATAACAATGTATCACTTTAATTACATTTATTAACAGTATCACTGTATTTTACAACAACAATGGGAACATAATATTACTAAAATTAAAGAGCATAGTTCACAATATTTATCTGCAACCATACTAATTGTATTGCAGTAGTTTTAAAATTAATAGAAATTAATCATACTGGAGAAACTAAGTACCCATGAATATGTTAAGAGAAAGAACAATCATAAGATATGACTATGTATAGTACCTAATCCTACTTACAAGCATTACAAACTACTGTCTTTATTACTTTATATGTACACGGCCCACAAACATATATCTTGCTTTTACTGCACACTTCATTTGTCTTGTTTCTGCATTTCCTCGTTTGGCATATTTTTCTAACTTTCGTAGGAATTTCCGCTTCTTCTCTTTCTTCATCACCATCTTCCTTTTCTTCCTTTTCCTTTCCTTCCCTTGTCATCCTTTCCTGATTTCTGGTTTCCATATAGTCTCTACGTAATTCTTCTGCTAGATTTAGGATGAAATTCCTCCTACTTATCTTGATCCCTGTCACTAGCTTGAAAATGATCCATGCGTTGATGGCTGCTAAATCAAGGATATTGTGAAATACGTGGACAGGCCATCGACGAGTACCAGAGCGGACAGAATACTTCCTCGTCATCTGGTCCAAGACATCTACAGCAAATTTTGTGCTATTGTAGAAGCTCACTGTTTCGGGAAGGTGTTTAGAATTATTTTGTATTTCAACATCTGTATGCATGGTACTATACAGAAGAACATTTTTGTTCTTTTTCCCTTGGTAAACAGTCAGAGTACCACCTTCCCTTTTCAAGAGAACAGACGTATAAAGAGGAGTTTTCATTTTTTTTACAGTGTTTGGAATTTCTTTTCTTGCACGGTTGATAGTGCCGACAAGACTAGTTTTCTCTTTTTCCAGTCTCTCCCCAAGTGTGACCGTAGTGAAAAAATTATCAGTAGTCACATTTCGACCCTTATTGCGATATGGAGCTACCAACTTCATTACTATTTGTTCTGGAAGTTTCTCATTAGGTGCCCTCTGTTCGTTCTGTCCCACATAAGGGAACCCATTACAAAGATATTTTGTTTCTACATCCGCTAGAAGCCAGAATTTGATTCCGAATTTATCAGGCTTATTCGGCATATATTGCAAATACGGACACCTGGTTCTGCTGGGGAAAAGTTGTTCGTCCACACTGACATTTGATCCAGGTATGTAATTCAACTGACAGTTTTCTATAAAATGATTCCAAGTAGTTGATATAAGTGCAAATTTGTCACTTTTCAACCGTTCCGACCGTGTATTTTTTTCATCAAAACGCAGATATTTCAAAATATCTCGAAACCTGTTTCTGCTCATTGTGTCAGTGAAAAATGGGGCTCCCCACGTTTTCGACCACAACTCATCTACTTCAGTACATCTGGCACCAAGTGCACCACGAACATATAATAAAGCAACAAATGCATCTAATTCTTCTAAAGGCAAACTCCACGAATCATTTCCAAGAAGCCGTTGTGCCTCTGCTTCTGTGCATTTCTTTATGTGTTTCAACATTGATTGATCAACTAAAAGGCGCCAGACACTCGAAACATTATCATTTGAGACGTGCCGCTTTGCGTGTGGAGTAGGTCCCCATGTTTCTTTCAATATATTCTGTTGACCTATCCTACCTGGTTTAGTAACCCCGAAGTCTGCTACAGTCCACTCCGTGATCCCGTCCTTCCCCAGGAGTTTTGAGCCAGTTTCTGGAAGTGAACCCTCACTTTGTTCTCCTCTTCTACGTCGATTCTGTATTGGTCCACTTACAGGAGGTGCATTTCTTCTTTTACCCAGGGTAGGTCCTTCTCTAGCATTGTTTATATTACTGCTTCGTCCTGGTTCAGCAACTGCATGAGGAAAGAGACAATTAGAAAGCTACAACTCATTATAAAGAAACCATACCACACAATAAAATAGCAGTAACAGAAGTAGCAGTAGAAGTGTCAGCTCTCTTATAATAGTGATCATTATTCATATAGTAACAATAATAATAATAATAATAATATAAGTGAATGTAAATTACCTTCATCTTCAGTCTCGGAGCTGTCACTCTCCACATTAGCGACAGGTTGGTAATCTTCATCTGTAGAGGCTTCCACAAGGTCCTCAACTTCAGGATCATTTTCAACATCCGATTCATACAAAAGTGCGACAATTTCTTCATCTGAAAGTGGCCGTGGCCGTGGTTTGTATCGCTGTGACATCTCCGTGTCTACTGCTCTGAGACCAGTACTCAAATAATCTGCCTCGTTTATGCGATACCCAATAGCAAACAATGAATGACATATTGCATTGTTGAGCTTCAAACAATGCGAGTAAACTTCAGTAACCCAGATATTTAGTATATTGTTGACGAGTGCTAAGAGTAAATTCGGGGAGTGACGCACAACAATCTTTAAATAATCTGTTTTCAGATTTGACGTAATGTGGTCAAAGTGACCACTCGGCGGTTCTAAGTATAAGTGGTCATTCAAAGAAAACTAATGAAGATAAAACAAATATTGGACTATTTATATGATCTACATAAACATTTAGGAAAAGTCATTAACTCACAACAGCATTGATTAGAAACTGACTGAATAATAATATGTTAAAATATAAAAAGTGGTCAAGTTGACCACTCGGCGGTTCTAGTGTTAATTCTGATATCATGTGTTTTATATGTTTCGTTCAAAGTCCTAAAACGCTCATAGAGTGAAAAACACGACCTCAACCTAACTCTATGTGTTTCTGGTTTTGGTGTTGGGTGTCGGTAGGTGGTTTTTAAGGGGGTAGGTACAGTTATCAGATTTAAAATAAAATATTTTTTTTCTTTCAATCCACAAAAATAGTTTTTCCCTTTGACTTCACGTAGGTGAAAAAATTATTTAAATATATTTGACAGTGTTGGAATTATGCGTGACAAAGCAAAGTCCTGCACTATTGACTCTCACTGAAATCTTACTGCATTTCAAGATAAATCTTTAACCTTAAATATTTCAAAACAGCAATTCAACAATTGATTTTAAATATAACTTTTTTCCACATGCTTAGACCTTTTTCAAGTTTGCAGGACATGTTCTACATACTAATTACTACAGTTCCTACCATTACTGTTTATACAGCTTTTCACAAATGGAAAATATGGCTATATGTTTAAACAAAAAAAGCAAGAATTTTAATTTCTTGAATTTTTTTATTAACAACAAATATAAAGTTAAATGTATTATAGTATTGGTATAACTAATTGCCTGGATATTAGTTTACAAGATTAAAAAAAGATTTCTGCAAAATTTCAAATATTATGCTTTCTATCATTAAAGACCTTATTTTTAACTGTCAGTTTTGATGGTAAATTAACATATTGTTAAATAATATTTTTATTTAAAAAATAAATTTTTATATATAACTGTAACAGTTCTATTGAGCTGCGAAATTAGAACCTTCAAATTTAAGTAGATTTGGAGAAAATTAAATTTCAATTTCTACAAATATTTGTATGTGTTAGCTGTACCTACCCCGTTAAGGAATGTAATTTTTAATGTGTGATTATTCCCCTTGGAATTAATTGTTGGTGTGAATTTGCTTCTGAAGCGGTGTTTCCGTAGACGTTATATCTCGTTATCTTCTATTCTTTGTACTTGTTTAGTCTTTTTGGCGTACAATGTCTTTTCCAGAGAATCTGAATATTAATACACTAACCGCATAATCTTCAACGTTACCTGCGGGAAGAAAATAGTACTACTCCAAATGCGAATCACGAAGGTAAAAATTATTTTGTGCTTTCTCCGCATCGTCTGTAAACATCAAATGTTTATCGGGAAGTTGTTATTCCAATGTATGCATTTTATATCTCTCTATTTTTCTCGGGATTTAAGAAACTGTTTACTTCCCAGATGTTTTTGCATTTCAATGTGTTCTTTTGCAACGATGCTGAATGGTTTCGTTTATGATTCCGGCGTATCCATTGAGAAGCCGCGCTGTGTTATTAAATCTGTACTTCTTTGAGTGTCGAGTGAACGCACCATTCAAGTTGCAGTTTCACAGAGGGAAAGAGAGTTCCTTTCTGTTGGTATCACTTGGCATGCAGGACGGGTTGGCACAACTGCGTCTCAACACGTCGTAAATATTCAGGCCTGCCAACACTACAGGTATCACGTTCCCGAATCGCTTTATCCCTTCCACTTTTCACAAAAGGAAACAGAACAAAGGAATGCATCTAAGATTTTTGCTTCCCTGTTTCCGCAAACTGAAATAAACAACATGAAACTGAGCATCTCATACAATATTAGTGATGTATTTATTCCGATCTGACTGAATATTACGTAAGTTCTTTTTATCAAATTTAGATCTGCATACTTCGTTAATATGTTTTCATTGGATGGATTCTACGACAACAGTGGCGTCGCAATGAGAGACAAATCGAAAGAATATATATTGTTGATATCTCACTTAGTTCTGGAAATATATGTCTCAAAAGTGAGGTGGTTAGGTAGAAATTCGGCCTGAACCAGAAGAAACGTTTCGCCAAAGCTAAATTTGATAATGGATTCTTATGTAACTCGAAGAGCAAAATCGAAAGTGAAGAGGAAAATTTGTCGATATCTAGCCTATTTCTCGGGATAGAGTGTTTATTGTTGAGATGGGACCTGGACCAAAACTTGCGCTGTACGTGCACAAAGGGTGCTTTGTTTTGTTCATTGCGTTTGTGGTTAGGTTGAAATGCGGCCCGAATCAGAAGAAAAACGTCGCCAAAGGCACAAGGAAATATACCTGTAACTAATTTTTGACTAGCGATATCTTGAGAACTAAGCGAGGTATCAAAAAATTCATATTCTTCACCTTCGATTTTTCTCGTCGATTTGCATAAGAATCGGTCATCAAATTGCGTCACTACGGATATGATAGTGTTGTCACATTCGTTACGGTGAGTTGAACCTAGACTTGTTGTTTTATCTTTGACGTTTCTGTTTTTTCTTTCATGTGTTTAACTTTCTACGAATAATATCTGAGTTGTCAAATATATTTTATTCAAACCGTTCAACAGTAAGTTTGGCCGCCGACCGAATATTTACCCCAGTTTAATCGAAGGTAATTTCCAATGATTATACTTTCTATCGAAAACCAGAGATACACTTATTTCCTAATATTAATATTACTCCAGGACTCTAATCTTTACCACAATTTGCTTTTAAGTCTCTCTTTTACGAGTACGTCGAACCTAATTCAATAATACCTGTATTATTCTGTCACTTCCTTTGAGGCGTAAATGCGTTTTTTTTGTTTGGTTTTTATGTTTTTTTAATATATTTTTTTCGTTTTTTTTTAACTTGTTGACGTCAGTAGAGTCGGGATGGGACGGGGGACAAGGGACGGGAAGAAATTCTGCCATGGCATTTTTAAAGGAAGCATCCCGGCAATAGCTGGGAATGATTTGGGGAAACCATGCAAACCCAAATCTGGATGCTTGGATCTTGATTTATCGTACAATAATCTTTCTTGTTTCTATTTGCTAGGTAATTTCAAAACTGTTTCTTTTACGTTTAACGCTCTGGCCTCGTATTCGGGAGGACGCCGGTTTGAATCCCCGTCCGGTCATCCAGATTTGAGTTTTTCATGGTTTCCCTAAATTACTCCAGTTGAATGCCGGGATGCTTCCTTCAAAAGGCCATCGCCAAATTCTTTCCAGTTCCTTGTCCTCAGACCAATCCCGCCTCTAATGAACATCCAAAAAAAAAAAAATACTTTTAAAAGATTTCACTATCTACAGTCTTTTAGTGCGGAGTAATGTCTTTTTTTTTGCTTATGGCTCGTTGACGTCGAGGGCATAAGAGGCGGGAAATGACGAGGGACAAGTAACGGGAAGGAATTCGGCCATTCCCTTTCGAAGGAACCATCCGCGTGTTTGCCTGGAGTGATATGGGGAAACCATGGAAAGTCCAAATCTGGATGCCTGCAAAGGAGTTTCGAACCCGCGTCCTCCCGAATGCGAGGCCAGAGCGTTACCGCTCCCCCACCACGCTAGGTCAGATAATTCCTTTGCCGCATTCAACATAAAACGTTTCTTGAGGGACAATTACGGAAAACATTTCTTTCAGCACATGCCTTTGCATTACTTAAAATTAATAACGGAAATCGATACGAATAGTTTTACTAGATCGAGAAACTCGTGCCGAATCGAAAGGTACCGTGCAGATACCGACGGAAAGAAAAGTTACCTACAAGTGGCGTCTTAATCGACACACGACGGCCCAAAATCAGAAACCCACATACTCGCATCGGCATATCCGCTACATCTGTCAACATACGCCTCTCCTGTTTCATTTTCTTAATACACTGAGCATTGTGGTTGAGCGGTTGCTTCAATTACGCCATGGCCGAATTCCTTCCCGTTCCTAACCCCCCCCCCCCTCCGTCCTTTCCGGCCTCTAATGACCTCAACGTCGATCAGGTGTAAAGCACGAAACAAAGTATAATAAAAAATTAGAAATCTTATGTTATTTTTTCCATCAGGTACAAGTTTTTACTTTTTAGCTAGGTATATCTGTGTAATATTCCAAAACTCTAAAAACAAGTATATTCGGGATCGTGTACATAAAAAAAAATATTCTCTATTCTAGCAACTTGAGCAACGTATTTCCTTAAAGAGTTCTGTCAGAATATCTCTGTTCTCCTTAGGCGCTGTTACTGTATAGCGCGGCTTAAGCAACAAGTAATTTCTCTTCTTTGCGAATACACGCAAAGTTGCTAACTACTTTGTTCTTTTTTGCTCTACTTTAAAAACTCCGCCTTTCCTCGAAGACTGAAGTTTAAATCCGCCGGTGTCGGCTGCCAATAAAGGCGTAATTTGCCTAACGAGGCCGCAGTTTGTATCCTTCCCCTCCCTGAGCTGCGCCTTACGTATCTGATGGTCACTTATCCAGTGGCAGCCGCAAGTTGCTCGAACTATGTTCACTCAAATATAGATGTTTTACTGTATTT
Source organism: Vandiemenella viatica (assembly GCA_031002005.1). Taxonomy (NCBI): domain Eukaryota; kingdom Metazoa; phylum Arthropoda; class Insecta; order Orthoptera; family Morabidae; genus Vandiemenella; species Vandiemenella viatica. Next base: position 134,889,469 of record CM061918.1, read on the forward strand.
CCCTGGCTTTAAATCTCAACTAATGTGCATCTGTCACCACTATAAGTCAGGCTGTTCAAAATACGCCTTCATTACATTTTATAAGCTGTATATGACAGATTACCCCAAGGCGCAATATTCAGCCCACATGTTGGTGATTTATTTCGGCCCAGGTCCTTAGTTGCTATGACAACTGTTTTATGAGCTATGTTTCCGACTTGCAACTAAATCAAATGCTTCAAAATAAGAAATAGTTCGACAACACATAATCTTTGACTCACGACCGTTTAGGATGTCAACAACAACAAAATAGTTCGTGGCAGGTGAAAGTACGCTAGAATGCAGCCTACAAAACTTTGGACAGTAGCGATAGTGCGAGAATAGTAGGTGGTATGGAAACACGAACTTACAGTTTTTATATATGCATTAACACGCGTGAAGTACCTAGTTAATAATATCAGAAAACTGTACAAAAATCAAATAACATCATATATATATATATATATATATATATATATATATGTTTATCTAGGGCACTGAAGATGCCTTGAATAAAGGCGAAACGCGTCTGCCATCAAAAACATTTGTTTAGTTGCAAGTCGAAAACATAACCCCTAAAACAGTTTTTCAGCCCTCAGTTGATACGTCCTCTCTTATCGTTTTTTTCTGTTTTAGTAAATTCCGTAAGACACATCAATGTGTCGATAACGAAGATTTTTGTTTTCCTGCTCCCTACTAGCAGCTTATAAATCATCTTCTCCAAGGCGTAATATTTGGCCCTCTACTAGTCAGATTTTGCTAACGCTGTAAGTGTATCTACCATTCGTATATTGCAGGTATTGTTGAGTTCTGAAACCTTCTTGTCAATACGATCTATGCTCTCTGAATTGTATGACATTGAAAGTTGATTTTCCCTCTTTTTAATTGCGTGACAGTTTAATGTGCCTGTCATCGGTTTAAGAAAGGAGTTATTGACACTGGGTTTTGTTGATTAGAATCTACGCCAAGATGGAACACTTTGCCTTCTACTTTTCATAAACTACTTACACTACATTCTCAGTAATCGTATATAGTGTTGGCTTCTGAAGGCTTGTTGTCAAGGTGTTGTATGGTCAGTAATGTAAAATAGATACAGTGATGAGCGAAAAAATTATGACTATTTCCCAGAGTGAGATTGAATTCCGTCTGGTGATGATGTGGTTACATGACGCGGTAAGAACAGAATATAAGCGGAGCCGAGACGCATGGGGAGTCATTCCAGTGATGACATGTGTGGCAACTGGAGGAATCCTGTAACATAATTGTCTTTGACAAAAGGGCAGGTTGAAATGGCGCGGCATCTGGGAACGAGCATCTCGGATACGTCGAGGGTGGTCGGCTGTTCGCGTGCTACTGTAGTGAGCATCTATGCAGAGTGGTTGAAGGACGGTGAAACCACGACTGGGCGACAAGGTGGTGGACGTCCACGCCTCATCACAGAACGTGGAGGTCGGAGGCTTGCCCGCTCTGTAAAGAGGGATAGGCGGCGATCTGTGGCAGATCTGACGGCAGAGTACAATGCTGGAGCAGGCACAAGTGATTCGGAGCACACCGGCCCGCGCACATTGTTGAACATACGGCTCCGCAACTGGTAATAATAGGCGCTAACTAGTGAAATGGAATTTCAAATTAGGATAGGATAGGAAAGTGATCCATCATATAAGGGAGAAAGAGATAACATAGAATTTTAGATTTTTATCCCTTTTCAATAATCAGAGAAACATTGTGAAGACTTTGATTTGTTCGACCCCACAACATTCATTTCGGTGAAATAATGGTTGATTTTCCTATCTTAATTTATATATATATATATATATCACCTATATTTGACAGATTGAGTATTGCTTCGTTTGGTAATACTCACCTCCGAACTCAATGGAGCAATTTTTTACTCTCATATTATAAATGCTGCGTACTTATTCCTGTAAAATCAAATAATTAGTATCTCTTTACTTAAATCAAATTAAACTAGGGAGTCAATGAGTTTACTTTTTAAACACAGTTTATAAAATAGCCGAAACACATTTCATTTATTTCATTTTAAAAAGAACTAGGCACCAGAAAAAAATTACTTTCCTCAGGTTTTTTCCATTCCATTGTTTCACAAACAGATTAACTCTCTTTCTGATCGTTCCATCACTGATATGGTTTATTCAACACCAACACCATACATGGTTCAACGTTCTCTTTATTGTTCAACACTTATTCTCGCAACTAGCATTCTCTTTCGGTATTCATCAAATACGTTAACAGTATATCCCGACGTACGATTCGTCCACTATACTGCCATCTTTTCTTGCCCGAATACTTCTTCATACCAACTGTCAAAGATGCTCTTTCGATACACCACTCAACGCGCTCGCATACTAAATAATATCTTTACTCTTACAAAAGAAAATAAATTAAATCACAAAAATTAATTAAAGCAATGGAAACCTTAAACAATAAACTTTTTAGTTTTAAATACGAGTATATATATATTTACAAAAAAAAAAAAATGTAAAGCACTATGTTTCCTTACAAAGGTTTGATGTGTTCGTCCCCGCAACCATCATTTAAGGTAAATAGTAATTCATTTTCCTAATATAATATATATATATCACCTGAATTTGACTGTTTGGATATTTCCGGACACGTCTAAATAAAACCGCCACTGCTCCGAGCTGCGCCATTTTGTGCAGAATTAAGGAGTGTTGCGACAGTTTTTGTAAAATATTGCCTTATAATTGGGTTCGGAGCGTTTCCAAAATATTGCCACTTAGCGTAATTGCGTCCAAGACAGCTTCGGAGACAACCATTAGCTCGTCACCAGTGCTGTACAACACAATGAGGGGATATTAAACGAGCCAGCATGACTGAAGAGCGGCGTTTTTTTATTTTTATTCGCAGTTGCAACTCTGCTTGTCGGCGCAGCTGAGTTCCGCCATTAATTCACCCATCAGGCGCAATATTGGGTCCGCCAGTACTCGCTGTTTTTGCACGGAATTGGCTAGCGGCTACCGAAAAAAAGAGTTGCCGATCGTGCATAATTAACATCCTAACTCCGAATACGCTGTACTGCACAAGTGCTTCCGCAACAACTCACAGTCAACAGGTTAAAACTTTGCTGTAACATTTCGCCTCCGGGTATTACACTATACCCCAAGGTGTCTGAATCTCTCTGCAGGAGAACGATTACCCCGATTACTACACTACTTTCTTTTTTTCACCTTCTTTTTTCTTTTAATTTTTTTTCTTTAAATTATGGACATTACTTGTTCAGAATGTTGTGATTATGTAATAATACAGCAGTTGGAAAGGGTGCAAAGGAGGAACACTAGGTTTGTCTGTGGACATTACTGCAGAACGCAATCAGTAACTGCTATGATAAAGGAGCAGGAAAGGGATTCATTGGAAGACAGGAGGAGGGTGAAGAGAGTGGTGGTAGTGTACAAGGTGATGGTGATGAGGCGTCAAAAGGTATTGGTGGAAGAATTAAGAGCGGTGCATGGATGGGAAAAGATGGCAACGAAAAAGATTTGTGACATTCTCAAAACCCTTCAATCATAATTATTATTATTAGCGGGGAATTCTCCCAATAAATGGAAGACGTCAAGCAAATCACCCAACAAAGTATTCTTTGGGTTCTTCTTGTTGTTCCAATAGGCTTTCATTCTTTCCGAGAAAGCTTGTTTGCGTTCTTCCGACTACCTTGGTAGCTCAGTTGTAACTTCTCATTTGTCTACTTTGTGTCTGAAGGTGTCTCTTTCCAGTGACGGATCCAGGGGATGGGGCTAGGGGGCTCAAGCCTCCCCACAAAAGTATTTAGGTCCACCCCCAACATCGTAATTTTTTAGATTTAGAGACCTTTCCTCCCCCCCCCCCCCCGACTGATTCAAGGGTCTCCCCTCCAATGAAATCCACTCAAGTAATCCCCATACCAAAATCCATTCAAACCTTCCCTTCCCCCTCCTAACCAAAATACTGGATCCACCACTGACTCTTTCTAATATATCTGTTGGTCTTATGTTTGCGTTTCTGAGATCCTTTCGAATTTCGTTCAGCCAAGGTGTTGAATTTTTAAGTGAAGCTACATAATCTATTATCATTTTTGCCAATCGACTTTCTGGTAATCTCTTAAAGTGATCAAAGAACTTCATTCGCCTTTTCTTGATGTAAATTTCGATGTTTGAAAACTTTTCTATTGTTTTGATTGGTTGTAGTCTGTAACCATCTTTAGTGTGTTTTGCTCCTAGAATTTTCCTATTAGTTTTTCGCTCTTCTTTTTGGATTGGCTTTTTCAGTTAAATGTTAACGTTTCGCTTGGTTTTATGACCGTGTTGTAGTGCCGAATTTTGGTCTATCTTGACACGGATTTTTGTCGCAGAGATTTTTGACTAAATATTATTTGGGCACATTTTTTTATTATTATTATTACATTATTTTTCGTGGATTAATTATAAGCATTGTGAAAAATTGTATTAATATTTGTGAAATGGTTTGTATTTTTGTAGGGTTCCACAAGCCGTGGTTTGTGTAGTCTTTCTTGTAGCGTAAGTTTATGGTAAGAATCTTTAACATATCCAGGAATAGCGGAATAGCCACTTTGTACTTTCGCCGCCTGGTCTGTAACATATAGCACTACGCGGTTTTGAGCTTGATTATATGAAAGCTGTAATATGAAGTGAAACGTATTAGGAGTATATTAAAATTCCGTATGAATGCTTAAATGTTAATTTCACGGAACAGTGGTAAATAAATTAAATGATATTTCCTTCAAAATAGTGACTATTGTTTCTACAATTAACATTAATACCTCTGTTTTAGGGCTCTTAAGAGGTTATCAAATGCGTTTAATTAAAAAAAAATTGAGCACTAAGCTAGCATGTGTTCGAGATGAGAGTGGGCCTTTCCCGTCCATAACATGCTGTTACGCCAACTGGTGTGGAAATACTAATAATTTATGTATTTCGTCACACGCTATCTGGTAACTTTCGGAAGCCAATTAATCCATACAAATTGATTGGAAAGTTCACAAATTATAACTACATCTCAGCGATTTAAGCCAGCTCAGCTTAAAATACTTTCCAAATCGTCTCTAATATTCCGCCCTTTCCATCGTTGTTGCAGTCAAGATGCAGTCGTCCCGTTCGACCGCCGCAGTAGTTCTTCTGGTGACCGTGGGTGTGGCGGCGCTGCTGTCGCTGTGTGATGCCCAGCAGCCGTCAGGCGATGGTAACAAGCTGGAAGGGCTAGCGGATGCCCTTAAGTACCTGCAGGAGCTGGACCGCTACTACTCGCAGGTGGCGCGACCAAGGTGAGCCACTCTACGTCTGAGGTACTGAGTACTACGGCAGTCCTCTTACAAGAACCCCACCCTACGAGACCAAGGTAAGGGAGATACCAACAGGCACCAGCTGAATACTGGCACGCTGCACTTCACATTAGATCAGTAAAGGTATTAATATTGCACGTCAGCATATTTAATCATAGTGTACTGTGAAACTACTCGGATTATTATGCAACTGAGTCCTGTCTCGGGATCGCCATGTGAAAGCACTCCAAATCTTTAAGCGCTTAAATTGTCCTGTCACGGTCGCCATGTTAATTTTCTTGGATAATGTTACAATTACGTCAGTCCTATCAGTGAATATATCATGTGCGAGTACTCTCAATCATTTATCTTTTATATCGTCCTATCGCCGGATTCCTCACATGAGACTACATGGAATGTTCAGCGTTTAAATTGTTCTGTCACGGTCGCCATGTGAATCTCGCTCGAAATATTGCTACCACTACTCTGTATCATTTGTGTAATGAAACGTGCTTCTATAACCTTTGTACGAAGTCTGCCGTGTATTTTCACGAGCGTATATCTTTGGAATAAAAGTAAAGTTAAAAGTTATCCACGGCTTCGTTACTTGAAACGTGGAGAAGTTTCAAGCATTCTAGTGGGATGTTAAGCTCACTTGGTTACCAGACAGAACACAAAATTATAAAATATTAATGAGACCGCTAAAGCATAACAATTGCGAGTGATTTCACAGTATTCTGGCATGCTGATATTAGTTTAGAAGATTAATTGCACTATCTGCTCGTCGTACAGTGGTAGGTGACCAATACTATACGTACCTGACCGCAATATAAACACTTGCACTGCGTAGTTTTAAGTACGGCGATGTGCAGTACACACAAGCTTTCAATATTATCTTTTGGCTATAAAATATAGTCGCCACTCAGCCTATAGATGTTAGACTTAGCTACTTGACTCCTATCACCTGCATCACGTAACCTGTCTTGCTGGAGTAATCAGTCGCAGATGGTAAAGATCGAAATAGTGCCACGAAAAGTTTGTTTACATTTTAGAAAAACCTGCTCGACTACGCCAAGGTCAGTGACAGGCGTCTTAACATAATCTAAAAAATTTCGTATATTTTGTATATATATATATATATATATATATGAGCCAAACGATTATGACCAGCTGCTTAGGGGGTGTCCATAAATTACGTGAGGTGAAATAGGGGGAGGGGGGTTCAGCGAAATCCCACCAAGGGGGTGAGGGGGGGGGGAAAATCTCACGTGAGGTTTTGGAAAAAAAATAGGTCTACAAATGACGCGAAAGTCGAATTTAACGAGGTATTTCGTCGAAAAATGGGGGTGTAAGCGGCTTTTTAAGGGTGAAACCTAAAAAAATAGGCCTAAAATAGTTGGGAGGGAGATTTCTAGGGATCGGGGGGTCTCCACGAACCAGATCTCACCCACCAGGGGGGTCCGGAAATCCGGAAAAACACCTCACGCAATTTATTGATGCCCCTTTATTAGTCTACAAAACACTAGGGCGTCCGCATCTGGATTACAGTTGTTGAGTTTGGGATCCGTATCACAAGGGCCTGATCGACTCAGTGGAGAGGGTGCAGAGGAGAGCCGCTCGATTCGTCACTGGTTGTTACAGCCCTTTTTAAAGCGTCACAGAAGTTGATACATAGATTGGGCTGGGATCGTTTGGAAGACAGACGACGTAGTTTGCGTTTGAATTTATTGGAGAAATATGCGAAATTCTTTGACTTGCAAGTGGAAATGAAATACTTCTTCCGCCAACCTATTAGGCCGCAATGACCGGAGGGATAAGATTCGAGAAATAAGATGCCGTACTGATTCCGTTATGTATTCCTTCTTTCCTCGTGCTATTCGGGACTGGAATGTGCAGAATTAAGATTGTTGCTTAGTACCCTCTGCCACTCACAATGTTTGTGAATTGCTGAGTATGGATGTAGATCTACTTGTCTGTTGGTTCATCTTTGGAGCGTAGTACAGCAGCGATTCGGCGTGTATGGATTCGAAAAGTCCTTGTTAGGTTTCCGGAGTGGTCTGGCACCAGATGTCTACGCACAGGTCACGCAATTCTCTTAAATTACGGGCCGGGGTTTGTGGGCGCGGCGGCTGGGAACGAGCATCTCGGAAACGGCGAGGCTGGTCGCCTGTTCGCGTGCTACTGTAGTGAGCATCTATGCAGAGTGGTTGAAGGACGGTGAAACCACGACAGGGCGACAAGGTGGTGGACGTCCACGCCTCATCACAGAACGTGGAGGTCGGAGGCTTGCCCGCTCTGTAAAGCGGGATAGGGGGCGATCTGTGGCAGATCTGACAGCTACCCCCCCCCCCACCCCCACAATCCATTAGTTTGTTGCTATTTTCAAACATGTTGCGAATTGTTTCTCTTCATGGGACATGATCAATGGCTTCATCGTTACATTACACGACTACATACCTTTTGCTACATATTTCACGTATACTTACAGTTTTCTGTATCCAATTGTAGAAATAAAATCCTTAAGTTAAGGAGTATGAAGTCGCATGTAACAGATAGTTTTATTGTATAGCACAGCTATACATAAATACACAAAACACCAACGTACAGACAATTCAGACAAAATTTGGAAAAATAAAAAGAGTCGAGAAATTTAATTATCTAGGGGAATAAATATAAATTGGAGGATATAACAACCTATCAAATGTGGAAAGATCAGGAAAACTTCAAAAGGCATACAGATTCACATGGGCATATTGTAACAAAAGGAAAATATCACGGCAGGCCAAATTGAGACATTACAATAGAGAGCTAGAAGCATTATATGCTTCAGAAGCAACCACCATTGGAACTTCAGGCATCACGGAAGCGGAAAAGGCTGAGCTCAAAATCGTTGGAAAATTTTTGGAGCAAAACGTGAAGATGGAATATGGATGAAAAGACGAACGAAAGATCTATACGAAGATATTGATAGATTGACAGACACGATCAGAATACGCAGGTTACAATTCTATGGACATTTACTGAGAATGAACAACACTAGCCTCACAAAGATGATCATTGATATCGTAAATGGCTCAGTCTGGAAACCACATGATCCATGAAATAGAAGAGGACTTAAATCATGCACGGAATCAGCAAGGAAATGACACAGATTAGGGGAAAATTCAGGATCAAAGTTATGAATACAAAATTTAAAATACAGGAGAAAACAGGAACAAATGGATAGAACAAAGGAAACAGAATCACAATGTACGTTAAAAAATAATAGTAATAATAATAATAATGACGATGTTTTTTTTTATTATTGTTTGGCTTTCAGCCTGCAGGCCATCTAGCCATTTTCCATTTTCATGATTAGATTACATGTGGCCGGTTACATAGGTTTTTTTTTTTTTTTTTTTTTTTTTTTTTTTTTTTTTTTTTAACTGCTTTACGTCTCTCAACAGCGAGGTCTTAAGAGACGGGAAAGGATGGGGGCAAGGAATGGGAAGGAATTCGGCCATGTCATTTTGAGGAAGCATCCCGGCATTTGCCTGGAGTGATTTGGGAAACCATGGAAAACCCAAATCTGGATGCCCGGACGGGGATTCGAACCACCGCCCTCCCGAATGCGAGGCCAGAACGCTATCCGTTACACCACCACGCTCCGGTTTTACATAGTTCATTGTACACGTTGAAAATACATATTGCATAATACATCCTGTACATTAAAATATCTAGTTTACAAGGTACAAAATTTACATTGAAGTTTTGGTGACATAATTCATTGTACAGGTTAAAATGACAAATTGTATACTACCTTCGGTGCAAAGAACAAAAACAAAACTGGTTTTACACGGCAAAGATATACATTAAAACCTTTATAATACATAGTGAGCCTTGCAATGATATTATTTGTCTGTTAGACTTATTAATGCAGCTATTTTCATAATTCCAGTTTGATTTGCCGTAAGAAAGAGTACATGAGGGAAAAGATTTATATTTACCAGTGGCTAACAGAGTAGAAACATTTGTTGGCAGTTTTGGGAAGAGAAAAGGAAGAAGACAAATACAAAAAAAAACTAAGTAATAGTGAATAATTTGACTTTAAACACTATTTCCAAGCGCAATAATGGTTAATAGTAACAATGAAGAAATATTGTTTGGTTTGCTCTAGCTGCGTGAGGCGCCGTACAGCGGATGGAATTGCTACTCGCGTCCGCATCAAAGCAAAATGCTAACGACTCGTTGCCATAGCAACGACAGCCACCTGTTGCACCCCCCACGGCGTTTGCGCGCCGACGGAGCGGAAAATAGCCGGATTTTCCTTATAATTAGTTTCTGCGGAAGTTGGCTCGAGGATTATCCCGTTCTGCCCCCGAGACTCTTTGGCGGAATGGAATATCTTTGCCCATAGCCTTGTGCTGACGCGGTTGCATAAACACTGTCTCGTTAAGGGCTGTTAATTGGCTGCGCCGGAGCTAACGACAACAGCGCTGCAGCGGCGGGGGGAGGAAACACTGCGAGTAATTGAGACGACGCGACAAACAGGACAGCCGAAACGTGCCTGCTCGCATATACACCCCACAACACGACGGGAAATGTATCCTGACGGCGTTCTCAAGTATGCAATAACTAGGGACCAAATTGTATGCATTTGCATATTAAGCCCATTTTCACCGGTTATTGCATATTTTACTTAAAACCCAGTGATGATGCATATTTTTGCTATATTTACAATATTTTTCGGTAGTGAACCTAGTTGATAAATAAAATCTTAGGTTGTAGCCGGTAAACCTACTAGCAGCACCATGGAGGAAGGAAAATATATGGAGACGACGCAAGAGACCATCACCCACGCAATGAAGTGAAGCAGCGCGGAGGAGGAGTGGGGGGGGCATGGCCGAGTGGAGGGGGCTGGCCGCTTCCATACAGACACGGGGAATATGTACAAAAACCTCAAGGGGACTCTAGGATAAAGGTGACGCCGCAATCTGGTGATGGATTATTATGTAACTCGATATGAAAAATAAAAATGAAAAATAAAATTTTTTGATATCCTGCTTAGTTTTCGAGATATTCTGTCCCAAATGTGAAATGGTTTTGGTTGAAATTCAGAAGAAAAAATGGGTAAAAGTCAAATTTGATGATGGGTTCTTATTTAAAAAGACGAGACAAATGAAAAATAAAGACTAAAAATTTTCGATATCTCACCTAGTTCTAGAGATATACTGTATCAAAAGTAAGGTGTCTTGAGTTGAAATGGAGAAGAAAAAATTTCGCAAAAGTCAACTTTAATGATCGATTACTATGTAACACGACGAGACAAATCGAAAATAAAGAATAAAATTTTTCGATATCTTGCTTAGTTTTCGGGATATACTGGGATTGGGTTGATATGCGGTCCTGGACCAAAATTAATTCTGCCATAGGCTACAATGAATTACATGTAGAAGTGGATATTTCAGTTTTTTTAATACCACTTGTGGTTAGGTTGAAATGCGGCCTAGACCAGAATAAAAATAGTTATCTTGTTAACATACATCGTAAGCTTAATTGGAAATGGCTGGAAGTAGTTTCCATCGCGATATACGTTTTGTCACTAACTTGGTTCTCATGAAATTACTAACAGTAATAGATAAATTCTTTGTCCCTCATGGAAAACAAAACCATTCTGGTACAGACTGCATTTAGACCTAACCACAATCTCCATTAAATTGTCGCTACAGAATCAAACTATGTAGACATACCCACACACGCGTATTTGAATCGCAAACTGTATTTGCAGTAACAACATCGTTTGCTTCATCAAGATTCCTAGATTGCATAGCATAATTTAACACATTTCATTTCATCATACAGTATAAACTGCAACGTGACGAAAGAAAGCGCAATACTAAATTCACTGAATCGCGATGTAAAACACACCCCTTAAATCTCATTTTCAACACTCGTTAAAAAGTAATGCTAGTCTATTATGTGCAAAATAGCAAGGTATGCTGATTTTCTACACTACACCAACAAAAATTTGAGAACAAAGTCATCCCATTGAGAGCTATGACTAAATATTTATAGACAGGCAGCGAAGTTTGCAACTTCTACAGCTCACTTCAACAACGATAATTAGAATTCAACTTACTTATGAAATGATATTCCAGGTTCTTTCCTGTCTGGCCTATTTGTGCAACCGTACGCAACACAAGATGGCATTATAAAACACTTATACACATTACAAAATGAAATAATCACTACATCTAACACAATGTGAACATCGCAATTGTTTGGAAGCGCAATATCGCCGCTGCCGCCACTGCGCATGCGCGAGCCTGCTTCACCGATTTAACGTCACTTCTCCTCCATATATTTCCTTCCTCCATGAGCAGCACAGCTCTTAGGTTACGACGACTCTCTGAAGAACTACCACCCACGTTTGGGAATGTAAATAAATTGATTTCATCAACAAACAATGCGTTTCTTAAGGCAAGTTCTCGTAACAATGCCCACAAAAAAAAAAAACTGTCAAATGTGCCTTTACCTCCGGAACCAGTGGTAACTCGATGGGCGACGTGGGTTGAAGCTGTACTGTTTTACAGTGAACATTTCGAGGCAATTAAAGGTGTAGTAAACGACTTTGATAGTGTAGAGGTTTTACAGTATGTCGGTACAAGGAAGCATGTAACAACTCTAGTATTAAAACCGTATCTGTGATTAGCATTCATTTTCCCCACATACTTGTGAGTATTAAAAACCTCGAAACTCAAGGTTTGACGTTGACTGAATTTATTCTGCACTTCCAGAGGTATTCCTGTGTAAACTTAAAAAGTGAAGTTGAAAATATTTTGAACAATAGCCAAGTTTTTGCAGCTTTGTGTCATATTGATAGTTTTAGTAATGGGACGGGTGAACTTGTTGCAGAAACAATGACTGCTAACACAGCACCCAATTACAAATACTGCCCAGTTACGTCAGTGAATGTGGAACGGACCATATTCACTTATAAAAATATTTTGACAGATCAAGGAAACAATTTTACTGTTGAATATTTGGAACAGTTTCCCATTGTTTACGTTTAATTTAATTTAATTTAATTGCAATGGAGCGCACGCTCCGGTGGCAATTTCCCTACACACTCAACTTTCCCCTATCCTACACCCACCTACATTTGCCCTCTACAAATTTTAACTTTAAATTCTTTCAACGTTTCGGTAAGTTATTCATCATCCCCTTGGTAACTCATTCCAATCCCTGACACCCTTAAATAAAAAAGAAAATCTTCCCACCCCTTGTGCCTGAAATCGAGTGTCAGCTTGTGGTCATGGTCATCTTTTCCCTTCCATGCACTACTTTTCATACCTACTGCAATATCTTTCCATGCCTCATCACCGGTATACGCCTTATACACTCCCATGACCCTCCTCATCCTCCTCCTGTCTTGCAATGAATTCCATTCCACCTCTTTTATCATATCTGTCACTGATTGCATTCTGCGATAATTTCCAGAAACAAATGTAGCAGCTCTTTTTTGCACCCTCTCCAACGTAAATATCTTGGCATTACATTTGATAACAAGCTTAACTGGGCAGGACACATTGGACAGGTGGTAGGAAAAGGTTTCAAAATTCTGCACTTGTTGGAGAAAGTGATGAGGGGATGCAGGAGAGAAGTAAAGGAATTGGGTTACAAAACTTTGGTCAGACCATTGCTCGAATATGGTAGAGTAAGTAGTATGGGACCCACATTTTGCGTATCAAATACAGGAGTTGGAGAGGGTGCAAAAAAGGGCTGCTACATTTGTCTCTGGAAATTATCGCAGAATGCAATCAATAACAGATATGATAAAAGAGCTGGAATGGGATTCGTTGCAAGACAGGAAGAGGGTGAAGAGGGTCATGGGAGTGTACAGGGCGTATATTGGCCATGAGGCATGGAAAGATATTGAATGGAAGGGAAAAGATGACCATGACCACAAGCTGGCACTCGATTTCAGGCACAAGGGTGTGGGAAGATTCTCTTTTTTATGAAAGGGTGTCAGGGACTGGAATAAGTTATCAAGGGAAATGAATAATTTACACCAAAAACGTTGAAAGAATTTAAAGTTAAAATTTGTAGAAGGCAAATGTAGGTCGGTGCAGGATAGGGGGAAGATGGGTGTGTAGGGAAATTGCCACCGGAGCGTGTGCTCCATTGCAATTTTTTTTTTTTTTTTTAATTTAAAGCTTATCAGTTACACAGATTAAAGAGTTATGTTTGATTGTCATTGAAGAGTGGGAAAGAAATTGCTTGTTGAAGATTTCAGGTGTAAATATCTTGGTGTAACTTTTGACAGATAACTCTGCTAGTCAAAAGACGATGATCAGGTGGTAGGAAAAGTTTACAAAATCCTTCACTTATTGGAGAAGGAGTACACTAGAGAATTAAGGGAATTGGGTTACAAATCTTTGGTCAGACAATTGCTTTAATATAATGATGTATTATGGGACCCATATCTTTGGTAGGAGCTGGATGGCGTTGCAATGAAGAGCAGGTAGATTTGTCTCTGGAAATTACCATCCTTTATCACCCTTCTACGGCGATGTTTCATTATTAATTCCTTCAGAATTTGAGACAGTGAATTACAAATAAACGGTCTGTATACAGCGCCTTAAAAGTGAGTTTATGCAGGACTGTCTTTCCGAGATAGCAGCCAGTAGGAAATGCGAATCGCATCCCTTTCCTCTCTCTCACTTCTTTGCGCTGTTCCGTGAGTGTTCCGATATTCGTCCCTGTATCAACTTGTTTCTCTGAACTGCTTCAAAGGAAGGCAACGCGCCTGGAAAAGGTAATCACAAATCACGTCTGAGATGGAAACGTAAAATGCGTTGCGACAGATCCAATGAGGAGTCTATTTGGACTGCTGGTTCACACTGGCACCTGCGACGTGCTTGAACCATTTCCTCCGAAGATATTACGTACACCGGGAACGTAAGCGGGAGGTGCAAAGAGTTTATTATTGACAACACATTTACAGTTTACGTATAAAGAAAACGTTATTTTTTCAAAGTTAATCAGTAAAGTTCCAATTATCCCTGTGAACGAAGGGCTCCAAACCAAGATGGTATGTACAAATTTAAATTCATGAAAAAAAATTATTTTGCTAAAACATTGAGAAAAATAACCACCGCGCGTGTACTTTTTAAAAAAAATTCAAAAATAGTTTTATCTGCTATATTATCTTTCTGATTTACGACATTATGTGTTTAGTAATGAATACGATTTTTCGATTATTTTTTTATTTATTTTTCTCTAACTCTCACATTAGTGGGTGACACAAACATGAGATATTTCATTAGCTCTCAATGGGTTACTTTTTAACACTGATAATTGCATAACGAAAGTTTTACTTAGAATTATAAGTATATTGTCCTTTAAACTGCAAAAACGGAGCGTGGTGGGTGAGCGGTTAACGTCCTGGTCTCGCGATCGGGAGGACGCCGGTTCGATTCCCCCGTCCGGGCATCCAGATTTGGGTTTTTCATGGTTTCCCCAAATGACTCCAGGCAAATGACGGGATGCTTCCTTCAAAAGGCCATGGCCGAATTCCTTCCCGTTCCTTGTACCCAGTCCATTCCCGCCTCTAATGACCTTAACATCTAGGAGGCGTAAAGCCACAAGTAAAAAAAAAAAAAAAAAAAAAAAAAAAAAAAAAAAAAAAAAAAAAAAAAAAAGTTTCTTATGAGAAGTTGCCACTAAGGTTATTTGGTTTAGAATACAGTTTTAACGAATCGAAAATGTTCTCGTTAAAATAAAAGATAAAACACTGAAACTGCAGCACATTCAACCTGATATCTCCCCCGAAAAAACCCCCTCCCCCTTGCCCTGAAAAAATTATTCTAACTTTTGTTTGGTTGTCGAAGTTAAATTCACAGCGACGTATAATCACAAAATAGCAAAGCGAGTGTAATTAGGGGGTATCCATTATTTAATGGGGGGGGAAGGGCGTCTCTGACGAAATCTCACCAAGGGGGGAGGGGTTAAGGGGAGTCGACTGAAATCTTACGTCAAATTTTTACTTCAGATTGTCGTTCTTCAAATAACAGTAGTTACAGCTAAAAAAAGTAGGGTGTGTCCCACCAGATCTCAACAAATCAAATCTCACGACAGGGGGGAGAGGGGGTCCAGATTACGAAAGAAACCTCACGTAATTAACGGATGCCCCATAATGTAAGAGTGTTTACAAATTTCAATACCCCTTTATACACAAATTTTAATGACAGTATGAGTTCATCCTAAAATTATTGTTTCTAATTGCTACGCAAATATTGTCGATATAGGAATTATATATTCTGGGTTAACAGTAACCCATGAAGCTGTTCCTCCCAAGGCGCCTATTGTGCGTTGCGGGTATTGTCTTGGCCCTGCAGGCGCTGCGGTGCCGTTGGATCAAAGTTTAAGTTAAATTTTAAACATTCAATGTGTCGTACGCTGTGTGAGAAATCGTATCTGCTGATATATTACTCATCGCTGTGTGGTTGTTTACGATAGAGGTAATGCTACACTAAGACATACATTTACGAGTTATTCAACTTTATAACATCTACATCTACATCTATATATATATACTATGCAATTCACAAAATTGTGGGTGGCAGAGGGTGCTCAGCACCAAAGCTAATCTCTTTGCTGTGCATTCCAATCCCTAATGGTACGAGGGAAAAAAGAATTCATATAAGAATCAGTCCGGCACCTTATTTCTCTAATTTTATCTTTCCTGTCCTTCAGACCCAAATAGGTTGGTGGAAGAAGTATTTCACTTCACTCAAAAGTGAAAGTGGGAGTACGTATGTTTTCCAATAAGTTTAAACGAAACTTGCGTCGTCTATCTACCAGAGACTCCCAGCCTAGTCTACTAATCAGTTCAGTGACGCTTTCATAAGGACTGTAGCAAGCGGTCACGAATCGAGCGGCTCTTCTCTGTACTTTCTCTATACTTTCGATCAATCCATTACGAATCGGATCCCAGATGGCACAACAATAGTCCAAATGTGGACGCACAAGAGATTTGTACGCTATCTCCTTTGTTGTTAATTACAATTTTTCAAGATTCGACCTATGAATCGCAGCCTAGAATTTGCTCTACCTACTAACGAATTAATGTGTTTGTCCCATTTCATGTTCC
Source organism: Vandiemenella viatica (assembly GCA_031002005.1). Classification (NCBI taxonomy): domain Eukaryota; kingdom Metazoa; phylum Arthropoda; class Insecta; order Orthoptera; family Morabidae; genus Vandiemenella; species Vandiemenella viatica. The sequence continues at coordinate 134,905,914 of CM061918.1, forward strand.
TTTGTACTGTTACTCCAAAATATTTCATAGAATCGACCATATCAATAACTGAACTGTTTACCTCGTATTTCTGAACAATCGGATTCTTTTTGTTAGTTATGCTCATTGTCTTGCACTTTTTACAATTTAGAGTAAGTTGCCACTCAGCGCACCAAGCCAAAATAACATCCAGATCGCGCTGAATTTCTAAGCAATCGGCCAAATTTCTTACTTCCCTATAAATAACCGCATCATCAGCAAACAATCTAAAAAGGCTTTTCACTTTGTCTCCGAGATCGTTTATAAAAATTAAGAAAAGAAGTGGTCCTATTACACTTCCTTGAGGTACACCGGATGTAACATCTAGATTAGAAGAACTTTCTCCTTCAACGACAACATACTGCGACCGACCAGTTAGAAAATCCTTTATCCATTCCCAAAGCTGATCCGATATACCGTACGCTCGAAGCTTCGCTAAAAGGCGGTTGTGTGGAACAGAATCAAAGGCTTTCTGGAAATCTAAAAAAATTGCATATACTTGTGAACCTGCATCGATAACTCGATACAATGAAGCCTGATGCTAGTAGCGGAACTTCCTGGTTAGCGTGGTTGACTCGTATTTTCGGATTTTGTTTTTTTTTTGATAACGTAATGTAACCTTGTGTTGTCGTTAAGAACTGGTGGCAAGGTTTGTTATCCGTCCCTATCGTAGCCATCTAACCTAACCCGGTAGTCCTACATTGGACTCCCCACCACGGAAGCGTTCTGTCGTACTCCACATTACACAGCAATCTGTGCCAGAGGGGAAGAATCAATCAAATCCCTGCCCCAAAGGGATTGTAGATAAATTACGTGGTTCGGTTTAAGTGGGAGGGGGGGGGGGAGGATTGGCTGGAAAGCTACGCTTGGCTACGTGAGGGGAGGGGGGTTCCGAGCCAGGCCACGTAGCTTTTTTTTCATATTATTTGTCACAGTTAAAATGAGATACAGCCGTTGAATATTTATTCCCTTCATTTAATTATCACCGTTTGTAATTTACGATAATCTGACAAGAGAAAAAAGTAGAAAAATGTCTTCTACAATCAATATGGGAAAATGCTACGTGCTTCGTTGAGGGGGGGGGGGGTAGAGGCAAAAGTGACGTCGGGCTATGTGGGGGGGATGCGGGGTTCACAGGTGGTCAAAATGGAGCTACGTGGTTTATGGACGCTCCCAAATTGGTTAGGATTGTAATATAGTGAACATTCGAACTTAAGTCATAATATTGATCCCAAAAAAAATACTTTAGATAACATTTGCTATGCTCATCAAAACTTGTTATGTTCAATTTTAGATAAAAACGAGTCGTTCACACTTGAAAAAAAAAAAAAAAAAGTCTTTTTACATGTCTTCCGGCCTCCGTTATGCATTAGAAGACGTCTAATGTAGACTTTTCTATCATATTTCATGTGAATTGTACTTTCTTTACCCTGAAAGGGAAAATTATAATTCATATTTTTTCACCAGGTTACGTAAAGAGAGATTCGTTAACTTTTTGAACATTATGAATCACTTCCAGTTCACTTCGATACCCATCTGTTCATCACGTAATGCTGCTATCAATTCATCTTTTTATACAGCCGTATCTCTCTTCTTGACGGCAGCCGTAACAATGTTCATAAAATTCGTCTTTCTGACAGCTTAAAAGTCCAACTATTAAAGTTAATGTTTTCTTTTATTCTGGATTTAGGTGTCGTCGACGTCGATGTCATTAGAGGCAGGAAGGGACTGTAGTAAAGGAACGGGAATGAATTCGACCATGGCCTTTTGAAGGAAGCATTCCGGCATTCACCTGGAGTGATTTGGGGGAAACCATGGAAAACCCAAATCTGGATGCCGGTCGGGGATTCGAACCCGCATCCTCCCGATTGCGATGGCAAAGCGTTAACCACTCACAACATCCTTCTTCGCAACTTATATTTTTCCGCTTGCGTTAGATCTCTCTCTTGTTCATCTCTTCTGTTGTTGTAAATGCTCTATTCCTTGCTGTCAAAACATATTACTGTTATTGGTATCATTATTAAACCTGCAGGACTAAATCGTGAACCAAACAAAGAGCAAATATAATCTAAATTGTAAAAAAAAAAAAAAAAAAAAAAAAAAAAAAAAAAAAAAACCTATAGATTCACCTGTAACAGATACAACAAAAAGTCAATATACCTAAATGCTAATTTAAGACACTATAACGCTGTAATCAAAACAGAGGCATTATACACATCGGAAAGTTTGATTATTGGGAGTAGATCATGGATTAAAGATATTGAAAAACAAGAAAGGAAAATTTTAAGGAAAATCTTTGGCCCAGTTTGTACAGGAAATCAGGTGAATTATATCATCTGTCGGAAAAAATTTCAGACACATTCACGAAAAGACGAATTAAATTGTTCTGCAATCATAATGCATAACAAGACTAACCAAAAGAATTCCCAACCTGGCTATTTCAATGAAAATGAAAAACAATTGGCTAATTGAAATCGAAAAGGATCTCCAGGAAATCTGATTCACAGGTGATATCATACAGGACAGATGCAGCTTTAGTAACAGAGTCATTAACCACTAATTTGCCAACAAACAGTATATTAGAAGAAGGAACACCTGGGTGGAGGAACGCAGGAAAGACCTCAGCGAGAGGATGGATAGGTTTTGGGAAAATGAGAAAAACACATTTCATTCGCCGTCCTCAATTGGGCATAACGAAGAAAGAAGAATTCATACGTATAATAAAATGAGTTTACAATTATATAAACTACACACTTACAAGTTGTCGCGATGTGTGTGTTTTATATCGTAAAGGATATTAGTTGACTCAATTTAAACTTTCGCCGAGTTGAGGTGTTCTTTGGAGTAGTCGGGGGAGTAAGGAAGCATTGTCTGGCTTGATCTGATCTCCGGCAAATGCAAAGCAGTTGAGCATTGACCCGAGGAGGAGTGCCCAATCAGAGGCCGCTTCTAACTGGAACCTGGCTCAGCCGGCAAGCAAATTGGCCGCCTCGGGCGAGAAAAAGAAACGAGATTCGTCGGGGCAGATCGGTAAACGCTCTCCGCGTTCTCGTTCCGACCACTTCCGGTTCAATCTACTGGAACGCAACAGTCTGGAAGCACGACCCTTGTTCAACATTGATAACCTTTCGGTTATTGCCGTTGATCACCAGAGGGCTCTACCTTGCCCTAAAGGTTACTGATCACTATTACTCTTGACCATACTAAATAGTTCTAGCAATTGACAAGTGTTATGGTCTTCGGTGGTTTAAATTAATATACTGATTAATTAAAATATAATCCACCAGAAGTTTATGTTGAAGATGTTTGTTAATTTTCAAAAAAAAAAAAAGTCAGCGATATTTGTCACAAGCAAAGATACAATCCAGAGATACTAGCGCAGTCTTTGGCAGATGCAAAGTGAATCTTTATATAAACTGACTGTAAACTCAACTGTGAACTTACTGAAAAAACTAAACTAAAACTGTATACTAACTCTGTCCTTCTGCCGATCTGTTTATATAGTCTCTATCGAAATTTCTGGAATTCTTCAAAGGCATCCGCCCGATATTTGTCGAACATTAACAATTACTCAAACAATTAAACATATTAAAAACAATCGGAATTAACACAAAATCACTTAACATCATTACAAAATGATCAGAAATGGTAATTAGAGATACTTAAATACAAAATTATTTACAGAAATAATTTTAAGCTGTACAAACATATCCTGTAGACCTCATAACTTGCATTAATACATGGAATTACAAACATTTAAGAAATTCTCTTGCACAATTCGATTCTTAAACATATTAAATGGACTTAAAATAATTTTCTTTCATAAAACAAAGTCTATATACACTGATTTACAAGAAATTGCAAAACAAACATACCAGATCATATTCAAGCAAACTTTAGCTCACTACAAATACTTCATACAGTAAAATACTATTCAAAATTCAGGTATGAGGGCTGTTACACAAGACTGACGAATCGCTTTTCAATTTATGTTTAATTTTCCGTGAGATAATATATGGACCCAGACTTCAAAGATACAAATATTCCAGCGATTATACTTAATAACGGCTTTAAAACTTCCGACATCAACTGACTTGATAACTTTTTAGATTTCCACGACCGGACAAATGTCGAATTTTCAGATATCCACGACCGGACAAATACAAATACATCTGCGGAAGAAACCATATTTCACTGCCTTTATGCAATCCAATTTCGCAGTGAAAGTAATTTAACACATTTCACAATATTCGCCGTAATCGTTTTCTTTAGCCTACGCAGGAAAGTTTTAAACCCTTCATTTGACAACCACTCGTCTCTGGAGCGACAATAATGTTTCGACAAGGAATTAAAATATTTAAGTGAAGAATTCATGTTTAATAACTAACCCAAGCGAAAATTTCGCACAGTATCGTGATCAGCAACCGAATGATAAAATAGTAACGAGGAAATAAGTAAATGCACGTATTTATTAGTGAAAGGTATTTTATTTTGAAGAGTAGTAATAAATAACATTTTTACTGTAAAAAGTCGTTATCATTAAGTATTAATTGTAAAACCTTTTTAAAATAATTGCTTTATCAGAGGTTTTTTTTCAATCTTTTTTACTTTAAAAAAACTTCTTTGAAAACAATATCAGCAGTTACAATGTGATCATCGTTGGGTTTTTTATCGTCTGTATCTTCAACACACACACACACACACACACACACACACACATACAAAAAATATTAATGAATCTACAGACTCGTAAAAAAAAAGCCACGTACGCTTATCCACATAAAAAAAACAGGTTCTGATAAATACTATTCTGCCTTTTGAAGCGACTGACCATGTGCCTTATTAATGTTAGTAGCGAATCTTATTTTAATTGGGAATTGTTTTCCTATCATTTGGAAAGGCACAGCTGGTGGTGTGAGGTTAATGCGAGGTCATCTTCTCCTTCTCGTGTCGATGACAGCGGTTTTGTCCGTGGCTGACATGAGGACAAATTGAGATACGTATATTTTAAGCGTCAAATTTTCCTAATTGTTTCGTAGTATGTTGTAAGTATTTCACTTTTTTTCACATATTACACTAAACAAACAAACAATTGTTACTAATGAGGCGGGCCTTTTTTTTTTTCCTACTACAAACCACCGACTTCACTATTTATTGCATTCGCGAAATTTTTGCACGGGTCATCTACTATTACATATTTGGAAACCAGTCATACATGACTATAATTTCTTATAAAGTGCTTATTGAAAGTTACCCGTAACACATAAACACATGCTATCACAGAGACTTCTGTACAAGCCGTTGTGTTCTACAGATGCCCCATTCATTGTGTTGATGTATACGTAACGATTGGGCATAAAGCTCGTTGCTACTCAATTTTTCGCGTACGGTACCTGATGTGCTAAATTCTTTTTTTTTATTTATTAAATCTGTCACAGTTAAAAGGCCCCCCCCCCCCGTCCGAGCATCCAGATTTGGGTTTTCCATGGTTTCCCAAATCACTCCAAACAAATGCCGGGATGCTTCCTTCAAAAGGCCATGGCCGAATTCCTTCCCATTCCTTGCTCCCCATCCTTTCCCGTCTCTATATACCTCGCTGTTAAGAGACGTTAAGCAGTTCAAAAAAAAAGTAAATGTTGAATACACTTATATCTTCAAAGCGAAAGGCACCACATAACAAGGAAAACCGCGACTATTTTCTTGGAGTGGTTCTCGAGATATCGACACGGAACTGTTGCGTCACGGCTTTTCGTGACGCAATCGTTCAGTCGCCACTGACCAATCCAACGGACCCCACCATACAAGTTCTCGCTTCAGAAATATATAAATTAAAGTCTGTACATTCGTTATGAACGTAATATGCTTCGCACAATACAGTGGAATGCATCAAAATCTGATTGCCTGTGACTAACGACCCAATATTCCTGAATCTCTACTGTATATTACTCCTACTCGGTAGGGGAAAATTTATCTGCACTCCAAGCAACGATGAATGTTGTCTCTGTAAACAGGGAACACAGGCAGTAAACAACGGAAAGCGAACGCCTTTCCGCAGTGAGATGTTTTAGACGATTTATGGCGGTGACGTTTTCGGGGGATCAGAATTTATTAATTATTATTTATCGCTGCACGAGATCAGCTCTGGAGTGTTTTATGGATCCCGCCAGGTGTCAGCACTGTCGTAATTGGAATAATCCCCGCCAGTTAAGTCTTCCAACAGCCACATTCTGTTTTGTAAATCGTAAATGGACGTCCTTTTCGAAAAGGAAGGTATTTCAATTACCTTGTTTTGCCAAATCTACAACTCTGTAGTCAAATTATAAATGCGAAAGTAACTCTATCTCTCTGTTTGTTAGTTTTCATGACTAAACTGATTTTGATTCGACAAGGAAATACTTTGCATCATTAAAAAGGGTACAGGATAATTTTTGCGCATAAATAATATATTGTGTCATGAAATCTTTAAAATTAACCCAGCGGTGACTGACCGGCGGGTAGCGTTTGTTTGTTATGTTATATCGGTCACTGAGGCTTTGTTTATATCGCAGTCAGTTTGTGTATGAATTGTTCATAAATTTCATGTATAGACACAACTTACTATGTAGTAGATAGACGTGGATTTGCGCTGTACCAGACCATCATTTTGAGTATATATTATCCCGATTCCATATTTTTGGGCCACCTTTTACTCAATTTACAGTTTTCTATACCCATTTACAGCAATAATATTGTAGATTCACGGGTTCGAACTCGCGACTAACAGTTGTTATTTAATATTTCCATTTTTTTTAACCTAGTTGTATGATGTGTGAGAAGATAAAGTTCGTCCTCCTATATGGGATGACTCTGGTTCGATTTTTTTTATAATTATTAATTTACATAGTTTGCTCTTCGCATTAGTACGGCCATCTATGGCGTTTAAATAATGATTAACCGAATTTTGAGGTAGGAACCGGTAGATGCAGTATTATTCTTATGAAGTATGACGTATGTAACATCTAGTTGGTATTGCATCTTTGGTGTTTCTCGCTATACGTTCAGCAGTTCATTACTGCTCCGGCGTCGTGTAACGTAGAAACACGAGACTTCCCACATTCAAGGCTGATACTAAGCTTTAGTACGGTGAAAACTCCATAGAAATTTGATTAGTAGTTTTGAGTATTTCTGGAATCAACAAACATGGTTTCAAGCTTTTCGCTAATTAACAAATTCGTCCTGTCGTCGATTAATGATGATTATCTTTAATCACCTCGTCCTCCAATTGACAGGTTGTATCCGTTGGTAGGCAGGTGGCTTTATCTCCCACCTAATGTTACTATTCGTGTTGAAAGGATTAAATAGTTCTATGAAATTAAATTCCCCCCAAAAAATCACTTTTTACGTCATATTTATTTCCCCGTGAGCTCCATAGTAATATTACACGCGGACAAGGCAATAGACTCGTTCAAAGATACTAAGGTACAAATACACAAATATTCCAGCGATTAAACTCACAAACGACGGCGACTCAAAAAACAAATACCAAAAACTTCCGAAA
>CM061918.1:134914468-134986441 GCA_031002005.1 Vandiemenella viatica
ATTTTGGTCGAGGTCTGGAGGTTATTGGTTCGTAGCCCCGACGATAGGTTCATTGCTACTGCTAAGCCTTTTGTCCTTCTACCCATGATGTGTTGGCGGAAAAGTAGTTTGCTATCTAGGGTTATCCCTAAATATCGCTCCTTGGTCCATGCGATGTTTTGTCGCATGATTTTTTGCGTTTCGTTTATCTGTTTATTTTTTTATTTTTATGAAAAAGGTCCCGTTACCTGAGTAGCTCTACCTAATGTGTTGCTTGTTTGGGATGGGTTTGTTTGGGGTAGCTTTTTATTCTCTTTAAGGGGGAAAATGGCTATGGTATGTCACTGATATCCTTGTGGATATCAGGTGACATCCTTATTGAAACCCCTTTTACATTTTACTACATCCGTTGGGGATCATCGTCGTAATCAGCTACGTTAGGAGCTAGACGACTTTCCCCAACTGGTTGTCCGTTTTTTCTCTATGGTCTTGTCTGCAGCATTGTTGGGGCTGGTGGTGGACCGCTACATTGTTCAGTGGTCTTAGCCTGTGGCAGCTTGGATAGTAGAGGGTTGATTTCCTGGTCTTCTTCTCTTGGCGTTTTTCTTCTCTTGCATTCCGGGTGAGGTTTGGTTGGCGCCGGCTTCTGTCGGCAGAGGCTTGCAGCTTCTTCCTTACAGCACATCCGCCGTAGCACGCCGCGTGGTCAGCCCCACAGTTTGCACACGTCGGCTTGGCTTCACGCGGGCGCGTGCAGACCGCTACGCTGTGGGTTCCCACGCAGCGGACACAACGCAGTTGATTGTTGCAATCATTCGCCCGATGCCAGAACCCTTGGCATCTAAAGCATTGGCTGATCGTGGTTTGTTTCATATTCCGATCATTCCTGGTGTTTTGGTATTTCCCTTGGTGTCTGGTTCCTGCTGGATACTCGGCTGCTTGTTCCGTCAGGGCTCGGCTCTGTCCAACTTCCTGTCTTGGCTTGTGTTTCTCACCTCCCCGGGTTCCATGGTTCCAGCTGCTGCTTTTTCTGCACTTGGCTGCCGACTGTATTCGTGCTTGGGTATGCCTTGGTTCCTCCGACAACCGAGGCTGTCGATGGCTGTCTCTATGGTCGTCTGGAATGTGCAGTAGATGATGAACGCCGCCAGTGCTGCCCGTGTTTTCTCCGGAGGCGTTCCCATGTGGTGGAGTATCTCGGACATGGTGGCCTGCTGTGGCGGCGAGATGACTTGCAGCAGATGGTCAATGGCTGCTTGAGTGGCGGATGCCTGGTAGTCGTTCCTGGGTGCTCTCTGTCTCCCGTGAGTAGGGTAGTTTGTCGACTTCTTTGTTGTTCGGCGTGATGGGGCACTCTACCGTCTTCATCATGGTTTAATACCCGTTCTTTCCGCTAGGTGAAACAGATGTGAGAAGCCTGGCATCGAGGGCATCCAGGTACATGTCCTCGTCGAAGTTTTCTGCATAGACGGTCGGGAATTGTACATGTCTTGACCAGTCCATTCACTCCTCGATGATTGGCATGGCGAGATATGATGATGATGATAATGCCAGCCGCAGGGCGCGGGCTGCCGAGAGAGCAACTGCCTTAGCATCTGTCGGTCAGCCGATAAGTACAGATGTTTTGCACCTGAGCCACCAAGAATCAGGCGGGGCGACCTCGCAAGAAGTCAGCCGCAGTCATTCAGTGTTTCCGCTGCCAGCTCTACCGGCACCTGGCAAAGGACTGCCGCAGCCAAGTACGCTGCGTACGATGCGGTGAAAACCACAGCGCCACGGTTTGCTCACGACCGCGTGATGCCACGCTGACGTGTGTGAACTGTGGTGCTGACCACGCAGCCTGCTACGGAGGCTGTCCTGAAAGAAAGCGACTTCGAACCGAGGGAGAGAGAAGAGCATCCCAGTCCGACCACACCAGACCAGCAACAGGAGTGGAGGGCAGGACAACCCACCAAGATAGTAGGACCACACACGGGTGCCACACGAACCAGCAATCCGCGCCAAACAGCTGGTTCCCACTGCAGCCGCCGAAAGGAGCAACGAGCCAACCGCAGCTCTAGCGCTGCAACCACGCCGATCATCGAGAAAACCAGCTGGGGAAAATCGTGCAACTGCTAACGCAGTTGAACACGACGATGATCCCCGGCTGAAACACGAAACCTGAGAGGCTTTTGACATAAGGGAGCCTAAGCCACCCACAGCCCTTTTCCCCCCTAAAGTGTATTAAAAAGCGTCCCCAAAATATCCCACAATCCCAACATAGCGGCACGTAGCAGTAGGGCAACCAAAGTTGTGGGTCTACACAAACATGGCCGTTGAGGCCGCGACACATAAAATACCATGAGAAAAATGGCGGAGCTAGTCATCGAAATATCGTGTTTTCACAACTCAATCCGGCGGTACACGCGTGAAGACTAATGTTTTCGTCGTATGAGCGTGTGTGACGTAGAAGGCGTGTATGCGTACGGAATAGAGACGGGGTGGGTGTGTCCCCAGCCCGCCACGACGCACTGCTTCCCCGTGCGGAAGAACTCGTCGGTGTCCAGCCTGACGGGAGGCAGCGCAGCCGGAGTCAGCGCCAAGTTGAACTCGAACTCCTCGCTGACGGACAGCAGCGACAAGTCGTTGCGGATCCCCAGCTGGTACGTGAACTCAGGGTGGATGCCGACGATCACGACATCACGCTCTACCTGCCGAAAAATTAGTAAAAGTTTCTATATTTTCTACATGTGTCTTAAATTCTCCAATTTTTCTTAAATATTTCGATACATTTTGAGCATAAGTTTTTTTTGTAACTACGCTAAGCTAATATATCGATATATTGCTATTTTTTCTCCATAGATATCGATATAGATTTTAAATATCGACATGTCGATATTATTTTTCAATACTTATCGATTCTGGTTATAAATATCGATATATTGAGATTATTCCTTAATAATTATCGATGCTGACTGTAACTGTCGATATATAGATATTTTATTGATACTTATCGGTACTGGTTGTAAATATCGATATATCTAAAACTTCTCTCTGCACTTATCGATACGGTTTTTTTAGAATTTATTTTCCATATGCAACATAGCCCAGCAGCTAGTATCTAATCTGGGCCCTTATTTCCATTCTTTATCATGTACATATATTTTATCCTATATCTTATATATAAAATTCTCATGTCACAATTTTCGTTCCCATACTCCTCCGAAACGGCTTGACCGATTCTCATGAAATTTTGTGAGCATATTAAGTAGGTCTGAGAATCAGCAAACATCTATTTTTCATCCCCCTAAATGTTAAGGGTAGTCCACCCCTAATTTTTTTTTATTTTTTAGACAAAATTTTTATTTTTATTTTTTTATGATACAACATACAAAAATACATACAATCCTAAATTTTCACCCTTCTACGATCAACCCTTATTTTTAATAGCCATTTTAGTAATTCTTTTTGGATGCACCGGGTGGAACTGGCAAAACATTCGTTATTTCGATAATTCTTGCTGAAATACGATCAAATAATGGCATCGCATTGGCCGTCTGAGAATCGGCAAACATCTATTTTTCATCCCCCTAAATGTTAAGGGTAGTCCACCCTTAAATTTTTTTTTATTTTTTAGACAAAATTTTTATTTTTTATTTTTTATGATACAACATACAAAAATACATACAATCCTAAATTTTCACCCTTCTACGATCAACCCTTATTTTTTAATAGCCATTTTAGTAATTCTTTTTGGATGCACCGGGTGGAACTGGCAAAACATTCGTTATTTCGATAATTCTTGCTGAAATACGATCAAATAAAGGCATCGCATTGGCCGTCTGAGAATCGGCAAACATCTATTTTTCATCCCCCTAAATGTTAAGGGTAGTCCACCCCTAATGTTTTTTTTATTTTTTAGACAAAATTTTTATTTTTTTATGATACAACATACAAAAATACATACAATCCTAAATTTTCACCCTTCTACGATCAACCCTTATTTTTTAATAGCCATTTTAGTAATTCTTTTTGGATTCACCGGGTGGAACTGGCAAAACATTCGTTATTTCGATAATTCTTGCTGAAATACGATCAAATAATGGAATCGCATTGGCCGTTGCATCATCGGGCATTGCAGCAACTTTATTGGATGGAGGCAGAACAGCTCATTCAGTATTTAAGCTGCCACTAAATATTCAGAATAACCCTGACGCAGTATGCAACATTAAGAAACAATCGTCCATGGCCACCGTGCTGAAACGGTGTAAAAACATTCGCTTGAGGCGTTGAACAGGACATTGAAAGATATTAAAAACAACGACAAACAATTTGGCGGAACTCTGTTGGTCCTTTCAGGTGATTTCAGACAAACACTTCCAGTCATTCCACGTTCAACATACGCTGATGAGATCAACGCTTGCTTAAAATCATCTCCATTGTGGCGTAATGTTGAAAAATTACAGCTATAAGGTAAATATGCGCGTTCAAATGCTTCAAGATCCATCCGCTGAAACATTTTCAAAACAACTCTTAGATATCGGTGATGGAAAAGTTGCTATAGATGAAAGTGGATACGTAAAATTACCGACCGATTTCTGCACAATCGCTGATTCGCAAGATACTCTCATTGAACAAATATTTCCCGATGTACACACACAGTACATAAATCATGAGTGGCTTGCAGAAAGAGCAATTTTAGCGGCAAAAAATGTAGACTTTTGTTATTTTTATATTCCCTCATCGTTCACAGTGCTCCATGCCTATTTCACGCATATACCACATTCTTACATACATACAATATACACATTCTTACATACATACATACTTGCAATAAGTAAGCTATTTTTTGTCTACACTAGAAATTACTTGAAAGTTATTTATATGGCAAAACAACGTTTGCCGGGTCAGCTAGTATATATATATATATATATATATATATATATATATATATAAAACGTATTAACATGTAAACAATGAATCCAAGAAATTTTTGATTCAATTTCCAATATCTATTACATCTACTGTTATTAAACAGAATGGGTACTACACCACTACTACATCTACTACTACTGGTATTGTCCCTAATATTACTACTAACATTACTACTACTAATACCATTACTACTACTACTAATCTACATCTACATCTATACTCTGCAAATCACAAATACTGTGGGTGGCAGAGAGTGCTAAGCACCAATCCTAATTCTGCGCATTCCAATCCCGAAAAGAACAAGGAAAGAAGGAATACATAAATGAATCAGTACGACATCTTATTTCTCGAATCTTATCCCTCCCGTTATTGCGACCTAAATAGGTTGGCGGAAGAAGTATTTCGTTGCACTCGTAAATTAAAGATTTTAGCATTTTCTCCAACAAATTCAAACGAAAACGACGTCATTTGTCCGTCAAAAAATACCAGCACAACCCACGTATCAGCTCTGTGACACTTACGTAAGGACTGTAACTAGCAGTCACGAATCGAGCGGCTCTCCTCTGTACTTTCTCCAATGTGTCAATCAATCCCTTGCGATACGGATCCCAAATTGCACAACAGTATTCCAAACGCGGACGCACTAGTGTTTTATACGCTATTTCCTTTGTATGAGCATTACAACTTCTCAAAATACGACCTATGAATCGTAGTTTAGAATTAGCTTTGCCTATGACGGAACTTTGTGCAAGTCCCACTTCATGTTGCTAATACTACTATTACCACCACCAATTGTCACAGCCGCACTTCGGTCCACTAATGTTCATTTTTCTTGGTGTTGAGTGCGCTCCAAAGGTAGAGTCTCCTGGAACCGGAAGCAAAGTCAGCCGCCATACGGGTTGTAAATATCGATACACACATTTATGGATACATTTTTTCCATTTGCTCATTCCTACATGGAACTACCAGAGTTGGTGGTGAGACGGGCCGACTCACCCTGCCCGAGTGCCCCACCGTGGCGACGCCGCCGACGAGGTAGAGGTCCTCTGCGGGTATGAACTGGTAGCGCGCCCTGCCGACCTGCTCTGTGACGCAGTGGGCCGCACTCAGTATCCACCACTCCGTGATGATGCTGCACCCACAGCGGTGTCCGCGCTGCCTCGTGTGCAGCGACACCAGGAACGGGAACTCGTCTTCTGCCGCCGGCTCGCCGCCCACGATCCGCTGCCCGGGCTGCTCGGTGCTCGAGTCGACGTCGACAGGTGTCGTCGGCAGGTACGGTCGCCACAGGTCTTCACTCTGGAACAAGTGGCGGATACTCTAACTAGTTTCCTAAGTTTTGCTTTAGATTAAAAGAGGACCAACTACTCGTCTGTTTTTTGCTCATAGTTCAATTATTATTATTATGACTATGTTACCATAGAACAAGTAGAAAAATTTAAATACCTAGGTTACAAACTCAGCTACACCCTAGCAACTGATACATAACAAAAAATCACAAATTTAATGAAAGTTACAGGAATAATAAATAACACCTTCAGACCATCTCTTGCTCAACAGCACATAAGAATCAGGCTATATAACATCCTGGCTAAACATTTAATTTAATTTAATTTAATTGCAATGGAGCACAGGCTCCGGTGGCAATTTCCCTACACACCCATCTTCCCCCTATCCTGCACCCACCTACATTTGCTCTCTACAAATTTTATCTTTAAATTCTTTCAAAGTTTTCGGTAAATTATTCATCATTTCTCTTGGTAATTCATTCCAATCCCTGACACACTTACCTAAAAAAGAGAATCTTCCCACACCCTTGTGCCTGAAATCGAGTGCCAGCTTGTGGTCATGGTCATCTTTTCCCTTCCATGCACTACTTTTCATACCTATTGCAATATCTTTCCATGCCTCATCGCCAGTATATGCCCTGTACACTCCCATGACCCTCCTCATCCTCCTCCTGTCTCGCAATGAATCCCATTTCAGCTCCTTTATCATATCCGTCACTGATTGCATTATGCGATAATTTCCAGAAACAAATCTAGCAGCCCTTTTTGCACCTTCTCCAACTCCTGTATTTGATACATAAAATGAGGGTCCCATACTACACTAACATATTCGAGCAATGGTCTGACCAAAGTTTTCTAACCTAGTTTCTTTATTTCTCCCGTACATCCCCTCATCACTTTCTCTAACAAGTGCAGAACTTTGAAACCTTTTCCTACGACCTCTCCAATGTGTCCAGCCCAGTTAAGCTTGTTATCAAAAGTAATGCCAAGATATTTAAATTTCAAGTCTTCAGCAAGCAATTCTTTCCCCACCTTATATTCATAATTAACCTATGGTTTTTATTTGTGTATCTAACAAGCTGACTCTTCTTTGCATTGATCTTCATCCAACATACCCTACTGTATGGCAGCGAGGCCTGGACACTGCCAAAGGCGACGTTTGGAGACTAATCGCGGCTGAGATGCGATTCATGAGGAGAACAGAAAGAGAGAGAGATCTGATGAAATCCTTAAAGAACTCCACACTGTGCAAACCTACAGAACATCTTGGATAGACCATGTACTAAGGATGAAGACTGATCGGATCCCACGAAAAATTCTCAAATACCATCCCAGAGGCAGGAGTGATGAAGAATGTTATGTAATTATGGCAATTGTAACGATTCATTTTTATATATTGAACCATGTGTGACTAATTTAATGATTCACAGGACAGAGTGTAACTGCAACATAGACTTTGAAGTAAGTAATGTTTGAACTTTAATACGTTACTCTATTCAATGACCACAACTTGATTTGTCTTACCGAGTTCCACGTAACCATTTCGTCCACAGGTTTTTGCGAAGTCTGTGGACATTCAGCGAACGTCGACCAAATGGACAGCACCAGCGGCAACAACAACGGCCAACATCCAACAACTACAACAACAACAGGGACAATAGAATGTGCAGCCGTTGACGATTTCATTATTTATTCGACCGGAAAAATTAGAACTCTAAGGAGATCTTGAATTGAGAGACTATGAAATTTTATATAATTCTATGTAGAAAACCACGATATGGACGGAAACTCTTATCTTATGACTCATCTTAGTGTGTGTCAGTTCATAAAAGAAGTAGGACACTGACATTTGTGAACCGATTAGTCAGTATTAGACAGTTAGAAAGAACCGCGGGAATGAATGTGGGACGTCCGACGGGAGTGTCCGTCAGGACAGTCCGGCGAAATTTGGCTTTAATGGGATATGGCAGCAGAAGACCGACTCGGGTGCCATTACTAGCAGCACGACATCGCCAACAACGGCGCTCCTGGGCTCGTGACCATATCAGTTGGACCGTAGACGACTGGAAAAAAGTGGCTTGGTCAGATGAGTCACGATTTCAATTGGTAAGAGCTGATGGAAGAGTACTAGTGTGGTGCAGACCCCATGAAGCCATGGACTCAAGTTGTCACCAAGGCACTGTGCAAGCTGGTGATGGCTCCATAATGGTGTGGGCTGTGTTTACATGGCGTTCAGCTACTGGGAAACCACATGCAACCATTTATGGACTTTATGTACCCAAACTGCAATGGAATTTTCCAGTATGACAATGCGTCATGTCACCGGGCCATAACTGTTCGTGATTGGTTTGAAGAACATTCGCGACAGTTCCAGCGAATGATTTGGCCACCGCTATCGCCCGACATGAATCCCATCGAATATTTATGGGACATAATTGAGAGATCAGTTCGTGCACAAAATCCTTCACCGGCAACACTTTTGGAATTATGGACGTCTACAGAGGCTGCATGGCTCAATATTTCTCCAGAGGACTTCCAACGACTCGTGGAGTCCATGCCACGTCGTGTTGCTGCACTTCGCCGAGCAAACGGAGGACCGACACGCTATTAGCAGGGTATCCCATGACTTTTGTCACCTCAGTATACACCCCCCCCCACTGACTGTTTTCACATATTTTTCCCTCCTTCACTAGTAGCCCTATTAGTTCGTACATTTTTTACATGTTTATTCAGCTTTCACTACTATTTAGTTAGTACCGTTCTTTGTTTAGCATTCACTAGCATTACTTTATACCACTTTCCTACAGATTCACACATCAATATTATTAACATTTTAGTCAGTATTGTAGTTATTAAATGTGAAATAAGTGTTGCATATTGGTAATTTGTGTAAAGTATAAAATATGTTTTACAAACACCGGGTGTTATGTGAGAAGTGGCTGATATTGCATGTTTAAATAAACCTTTAAATAAATAAATATTTCTATCTGACCTAGTTGCACAATAACTTGCACAGAACCACCCACATTGCGAGCGACTGTACTTCATTAATATATACAGTATTTAGTCGATAGAAACATGAGCAAATTATATCATTACCGCGGTGCCACAATCTGATAATGAATTCTTGTAGAACTCGACGAAACAAATCGAAAGTAAAGAATAAAAAGTTTTGATATCTCGTTTGGTTTTAGAGATATAGCATGTCAAAAATCATTTATAGATATAGTTACTTGTGTTTTTGGTGATGTTTCTTCTGGTCCACGCTGTATTTCAACCTAACATCAACCACTAGGAAGAAAATGAAACACCTATAGTGCATTTCCACCATGTAGATTTAGTGGTTTTGGCGAATTTTTTTTTCTAGTCCATGCTGGCTCTCTTTTTAGATACAATATCTCGAGAACTAAACGAGATATCAAAAATCTTTATTTTTGATTTGTCTCGCCAATTTACATACAAATTCATCCTTGCTCCCAGTCCCATCCGCCTGAACCTTCAAAAGGCGTTAAGCCATAAAAAAAAATGTGAACGGAGATTTTGCCGGTGTATAAATGCAGCATAGTAGTAGACTTCTAAATGAGTCATAATTTGTTTACTATATTTTGTTACAAATTATTCAATGAATCAATCTTTTTTTTTTTTTTTTTTTTTTTTTTTTTTTTTCAAAGAGTTAGGAGACGGACATTTTTATAAAACGATGACAACGTTTCGACAATGTCCTTTGTTGTCTTCATCAGGCAATCGTATCTTGCTCTCGAGAATCAGATTCGCAGTGATCTTGCAGATTCTCTATAGCAAGATACGATCACTTGATGAAGACAACAGAGGACGTTTCATGAAAATATCCGGCCCAAATCCGCGAAGACTATGATGTTAAAATGAATAGAAAGGTTGATCAAATAATTTGTAACAAAAATTAGTAAATAAATTAGGATTAATTTAGAAGTGTACGACAAACGACCAAAAGCTTCCCTGATAAAGCGACGGGTAGAATTTAGTAAAGCATAACCATCCTGGGATGGTTCCTTCTAAAGGCCACGACGGTTACATATGAATCCATCATCAATTTGCGGCGCCACGGATATCGTAGATTCCCCAAACATGACGTTACGAAAGAAAGGGAAATTAGAATTAGAACAAATTATTAACCGAAACGACCAGAATCACTTAAAGTAAATGCAAAAATAATGAAAATTTGTGAATGAAGCAGTGGTCACACTGTATGTCACTTTACCTACAGGTCCAGGGTGCAATATAAGCAAATCGGGTATTCTATCATTACCGTGGCGCTACAATCTGATGATGAATTCTTGTAGAACTCGACAAAACAAATCGAAAATAAATAATAAATTGTTTTGATATCTCGTTTGGTCTTCGAGATATAGCACGTCAAAAATCAGTCATAGGTATAGTTCCTTCTGTTTTTGGTGTTTTTTCTTTTGGTCCAGGCCGTATTTCAACCTAGCAACAATCACTAGGAAGAAAATAAACCATCTATAGTGCATTTACAACGCGTAGATATGGCGATTTTGATGAAAAAAATTTTTTGGCCCAGGCCGGATCTCATCCTAACCTCCTCATTTTCGAGAACTAAGCGAGATATCAAAAAATTTTATTCTTTATTTTCCATTTATGTCGTCGAGTTACGTACGAATTCATCATCAAATTCGGCTATACCGAAATTTTCTTCTGGTTCAGGCTGTATTTCAACCTAATTACGTCAACTTTGAGATACGATATCTCGAGAACTAAGCGAGATATCAAAAAACTTTATTCCTTACTTTCAATTTGTCTTGTCGAGTTCTACAAGAATTCATCATCAGATTTTGGCGCCACGGTAATAATAGAATCCCCAACGTCGTGTTGGTGACGTCACGTAGCACGATTTAAACTACTATCCTTTATACGTGAACTCTTACCTGCATTTGGATAACCTCTTATATTCGAATGCGGCGATGCCATGGAAATTCATCTACAAATCGTAAAGCGTCTCTGAAACTAAAAAGAATAGCAGATAAAATGTAAGAATTCTGGAATCGAATAACTTCTAGATCTCTCCAGTCACGCATCAATGTTATATATCAGTGCAGATTTACTACAGCAAAATAATGTAGGTGAGAGATATTACAACATTAAGAAACCACAAAGATATTATTTACTTCCATCAGGCAGGAAACCAGAGATTAACCCGTTTTATTTTTTATTTTATTTTATTTGGTCTGAAGCGGAAATGGCACTATTCTTATCCTTTAACGCTTACCTGAATTTGTATAAGTTGTTTCTTCGCATGTGACGAATTCATTGGATCTGAGTTATGAAACGCAGATCTCTGGAAAACATCGAACTACAAACCAGAGGTGAGAACACGAAAAGTGAATAACTTTTATCTCACCTCAGTGAAATAAATACGCCCCAGAGATTAACCAAAATCACAGTACGAAGAATGTAAAACAGACAGCCAACAAGTCGAGAAAAAATAAGATACGATACTACACACAAACTTTGGCTTCTGGCGGGTAACTTGGAATTAAAAATTTGTAATTCTTCTAATTCCAATAACTTATTATTTCAGTGTGAAATTAAACTGGTGTTTATCTTTGAGTATCACAAACATCAAAAAAAAAAAAAAAAAAAAAAAAAATTGTGACTCGCGGAAACGATTGGTTTTCTTAAACACTATCGTATATTGAGTGATCTATACATGGACTATGTATTAAACTGAATTCCATATAAGAAATTAATTATTGTTAAAAAATCAATAACAATTTTGTTTTAAATAGAATTTTGCGAAATTTTCTAAACATTGTGTATATAAATCAACACACACACACAAAATCTGCCGACGTATAAAATTAGCCACCTTATCAGCCACCTTATCTCTTTTAGTTATTTTGCGAAATCCATAAAAGATCGCTACAGTTTCCCAGTGAACTTCATATCACTGAAAATTTTGAAAGAATTTTCAGATGAGTCGATCGGAAATAATTGGGAGGCTGATTTTTTTAAATAAATTGTTTTTCGGCAAAAATATTCCACAAATGGTGGAATAAACTGTGAATAGAAATATTTAGTGTGTCAGTGTGACTATAATTTTCATTTGATTCCCATAACTATCTTCACACAATGAATCGCGTTGCCTTGTGTTGAACGATGAATCGCGGTTCTACACTATCTCGGATGACCATCATCGGCGACGACGATGGTCCAGTGTTTTGGAGAGGCAAAGTGGTGTTACTCCTGGCGTCATGGTGTGGGGAGCCATCGGGCATGAATTCAGGTCACGGCTGGTAGTGATTGAGGGAATTCTGACGGCACAACGGTACGTCACAGACATCCTGCGTCCTCATGTGTGACCTCTCACGCGACAGTATCAACACTAAAATGCTCGTCCACACACGGCACGTGTCTCTATGAACTGTCTGCGTGATGTTGAGGTACTCCCGTGACCAGCAAGATCCCCAGATCTGTTCCCGATAGAACATGTGTGGGACCAGCTCTGACGTCAACTCCGTCCCAGTGCCAGTATCCAGGATATCAAGGACCAGTTACAACAGTTGTGGCCAGCTTGCCTCAGGAGAGGACACAACGGCTTCATGACAGCCTTCACAACCGAATCAGTGCATGCATCCAGGACAGAGGGGGCGCAACGTCATACTGATAGGTGACGTCACTCTGCCAAGTTCTTTGAAAATTTTACTCCATTTTGTAACTAACCCCTGTTTTGTTTCGTTTCATTTCCTCCTCCATTCTGGGTGCTTCACTTTTTGTCAGGCAGTGTGTGATTGCTGTCACTATGTACCTTCTGCCTTCAACGAAAACTGCTGTAGTGGCGCCACAGCTGTAAACTCTTAAGGGGGAAACTCGCTGTGTGATAATGGACTGTCGCGAAGTTAAAAGTCGGAGTTGGCTTCGAGTTGCGAGCCGTCGACCAGGTCGATACTGGAGGCATTGGTCGACCTCAGTGCATTGTCCTCTGGGAGTACAGCATCTTGCAGGTTTGATGACTTCGAATCTATATGCGACCATTATCGTGTGTGCGAAAACTTCTAGGGAGCAACTACTTTCTAATTGTTAGTCGAATCTATGCTATCACATTTATGTTTTCTTATTCGTAATTATAAGATGTCTTAACCCTAATATATCGTATTAAAATAATGACATTTACAAGACGTTCTAAACATTTAAAACTGACTTAAAGAGTTGGTTAGTCCAGATTTATAGACAGTAACACGTTATGAAATTTTACTTTATGATAGCCAGATGTCATGACCTGTGACCTCTACTGCTGCGGAAACTGAAGAATGTTAACGGAAACCCCACTACAGGTCTTGGTATTTGGAGATCTCAACCACTGTGTTGAGGCTGACTGAAATCTGTTGGCTGAAGGTCAGAGTCTTACCTTGTCACATTTCCATCTTCCCCGTCTTTTAACTGGAGCTAGAGCGCTAGCTCCACGTGCCGAATGTCGCTGGTTCGAGCCCGTCCGCGGGCATGGGTGTTTAAGTGTTGTGTCTGAGAATGTAATGTCCGTCCTGTGGTGTGTCTAATCAAATGGAAAAATTTCATACTGGAGATACTGAAAGCACTGAGTGATATAATTACTATCGACTTGGCTGTATGGCCTCATATGCCGAAATCCATTTAAAAAAAAAAAAAAATCCAAACGAATGTCTCATATAGCGTCTTTTATTTAAATGAAAATCTGTTTAGGGGCCATCCAGAAATTACGTCACGCGAATTTCATGATTTTTGGACCCATCCCTCCCCCCATGTCACAGGTTGACGTCACATATTTTGAAATTTTAAATTTATAAATTAAAACAGCACTTTCAAAATGATTTATGTATTTCTAGTAAAAAAATCATATCAACAACAAATCAAACATTTAAGAAAATATAAAAAAAACGTAAAAATCGAATTAATGGTACAAAATTGAGTCATCATGTGTCCATGGATTTTGAACCCATTCCTTGATACTGTTTATTATTGGCATAATAGTTACTTCATTCTTTTATTTCGATAGTGTTTGGAACATTCGATGTGTCAACATCATCTTCATGTTCCGCCATGAGCCAAAAAGTGATACAAATTATGCATGTGATGTCACAAAGTTTATGATACGTCCCCCCCCCCTTCCTTGTCACACGATATCACACTTTGTTAACCCCCTCCCCCACCTCAAGGTGTGACGTAATTGATAGATGGCCCCTTATCATGCAGACTATGGTTTCTTCTGCTTTTTCTCCTCAACAATTAGATTGGTGGATAGTTTGTCTTTGGAAATATGAATTGGGGTGGTTTGCGCTTATATTCCCCAGTGTAGCGAGTGGTAGGGGACTGGAGGGGGAGTGGAAGGGTAGTGAGGTCATGAGCTTCATGACGTCATGTTAGAAATGCTGTTTTAACAGAATCCTAAATTTAATTGCAAGATTTGTGACGCCATAACTGGAGGTTCTACAAAATGTGTCTGAGAGGGGGCCAGGGGGGTGTCAAAAAAACATGTAAGGGGGCGTCCATAAACTACGTGGCGCCAATTTGGTCTCTTTGTGAATTACCCTTCCTCCTTCATAGCATGACACATTTTTTCCTTAACCCTTCCCCCTTCATCCCCGCTGTGGCACCTAGCATTTTCTGTATAAATTGCAGAAGACATTTCGTGCTGTTTTCTCTTACCAGACTGTCGTTAAAATAATTTCGAATATAATGAAAACGACCCATATCTGCTTTACGTACTTTCTGTGATTATAAATATCCTGAATGGAATGTTGGCACTAGCGACTCCTGCAGATGGCCACTTGTTGGGAGATCCTCTTCTCAGCTACAGTCTCCGATCCTTTGCTTCTAGACGTGTTACGATTGTTTATTAACAGATGAAATACATTTCTTTCTAAATTACCAGAGAGTGATTGTCGTGCTTAAAATGTTTCCATAGCTCATTATTAGCGGCAGCGTCACTCTATATCATATCTTTAAGCGAGCAATTCGTTTCTCGGAAACTGCTCTAACGAGTTGGATGGAATTTCATATTCAGATCAGTGGCGTAGCTAGGTCAACAAGGGCCCCGGTGCAAAAAATTTATTTTGGGCCCTCAGGCCAGACGGGCGACGTTTTTTTTTTTTTTTGCTTTGTGTGCTGGTAGGGGCGACCTGAGCTGAGGATGGGAGCCCTTGAATTGTTCCTTTGGGCCCCCCCCCCTGAGCAGCGAGGGCCCTTAGTGAGGGGCTCCTGTGTTCTCAGGGGCCCCTTAGACGACGGTAGAGCTAAAAAAAGGTCGCTGGTTTGCCGTGAAGGCTCGTGGGCCCTCTAAACTGTGCTTGAGGGCCCGTAGAGGTGCGCTTAGGGGCCCCTTGAGGTATGCTTGGGGGCTCCCTGAGCGTGAGGGCCCCGGTGCACTGCACCGCCTAGCCCTATAGTAGCTACGCCCCTGATTCAGATAACGTTCTGTTTTTTAAGTTTGCCTAAATAGGTGTCTTTCCTGCAAAAACGCGATTTTATATATATATATATATATATATATATATAATCGTAAGTATTCCCGGCGGATCTGATGTTTGAAGATCTCTCGGGCGTGCAGCCGGGTCATTTGGTCGTAAATGTACGAATTTTCGATGGCGTACCGTGCCATCATCTTCAGGTAGCGTCCAGTGGTCGACGTGAGGAACGCAGTCCCGGCGCGCCTTCAGGCGGAAGACGTCGCAAGAACCAACTGAGGAAGAGGACAAGCCAAGAGCCACAGCCTTCATCCCGTACGCCGGTAATGTATCAAGCAAAATTGGCAGAATTCTACGCCGACAAAACATCAAGTGCGTGTGCCGCCCGCCGGCCAAGATTAAAGCCCTACTTGGCTCGGTTAAAGATTATTTGGGTCTCAGGAATCCTGGCGTATACCACATACCGTGCGAGTGTGGAAAAGCATACGTCGGGCAGACTATTCGCACGATCGAAGAACGGTGTAGAGAACATAAACGCCACACCGAGCTACAGCAGCCGTCAAAATCCGCAGTTGCTGAACACTGTCTTGAGACACGGCATAATATTAAATATGAGGACACCGAGGTTCTGAGAAACACATCTCACTTCTGGGACTGTGTGTACAAGGAAGCCATCGAGATCCGGCTACGGAGTAAACTCATAAACAAAGACAACGGGTTCCAACTAAGCCAGGCTTGGAACCCAGCACTGAAGCGGCTCCACAAACACGAGAGCCGAGGCACTGTGCGCGACGGAGGTGGCGTAGAGACTGATGGACACTGCTCGACGCACGGTAACGCACCGCCCCCACCACCGCCATCGGAGCGACCCGGCGGGAGTGGGAGGGCGGGGTCGGAGGGTATAAATATCGATGCGCAACCTCCAGTCGACGACGACGAAGCAGTCCGTCACACTCAGCCCACCAGTCGACGGAGCAACAACTCTTCGAAGCGGACGGCCCAATTACGGCCCGCAACGGCGCGAGAAGCAGAACACTGGCTGACGGCTCCATACAAGGCCCGTAACAAAGATAGACCCCGAACTTTGCAAATTTTGTCGTCCAAAACCAAGATGAGGTGTCATATCCACAGATGCTAAATTCCAAAAAAGCAATCGTCAGACGGTACAGCACTGTGGAAAAGGCAGCAATCGACAAACGAGCAAACCACATTAAATAATCAAAGCGAAGACACCAGACCTTCACCCAACTGAAGACTACAGTGAAGGAAAGTTGAAGAACGACTGTGTCTACACGACATCGAAGCGGCAGCGCCCCTCCGCAGCAACTAGCCAAAAGCCCGACCTACGTCGGTGCTCTCCTAGCAGCAGCCGTGCCACAGGACTCATCGCAGTACAGCATTACAAGTGGTAAACAGGTACAAAGCACAGTGACTCCGCGCAGAGCATCCTCTCTGCCCCACCGAGATTAGGGAAAATTCCACTCCAGGGCCCGAATTTATTCGGATACCCGCGAGTGTGTAGAGTAGGAACGAAGTCGCCCTGATACCAAACGGTGACAACAAAAGGCGACGACGCTACACCCTTGCGGAGCGCACTGAGGCTATCAACAAACTGACTGTGACAAAATGACAAATAATCGTAGGGACAGCCGCTCGTCCACGAGCAGCAAGGAACATAATGTAACAGAAAACACCGAAATTGAAGAATCCATAGAGATCTACACATTCATGGTAAAGGGCACCCCAAAAGATATGACCACCAAAGATATATACATGGACATAAGACGGTACAGGAAAGGGGCAGAGAATACCATAGAAAATATGTTTTTCACTAGAAACAATGAGCTGATCGTAAAAACCACAAGGCAGGACATGGACACACTCTTCACCAACCTAATGCAGTCCTTTCACGGGAAGACTGTAGTAGTCAAAATATTAAAAAACAAAACAAACACACAAAACCCCCAACCTGAAAAAAAACTTGCCTTCAGCGTAGTAGCGAAAGGAGTAGATCTTGACATTACGGAAGAAGATGTGATAAATGAAATGAAACAGCAAAATCTAATCCCCTACAAAGCCTGGAGAATCTCCTCGAGAGCTCTCAAAAGGGAAACAAAACTCTTTAGGATCCTTACCCATGACCAGGAAACTCTAGACAGACTTCACACTGAAGGACTAAAAATTTTTGGAAAGAAACATGCAGTAGAAGAGTCCCGCCCACCACCCCCCCAACCGGGTCAATGCAGCAAATGCCATTCATTCAATCACATGGTGGAAAACTGCAACCAACCCCCCAAATGCCCTCGATGCGGTTCTGATCATCACATCAGTAAGTGCAGCAGGATGGCTGAAGCCAAGCCAACATGCAGCAACTGTCAAGGGGAACACTCGGGGCTATCCATCAAATGCCCATTGCGGCCAAAAGAAATACAACAGGATATGCCCACTCAAAGGATCAAACTAATAAACAACCGCACCCCAGTCCCTGATACGATTGAGGAGGTGGTGGAGCAACACAATAACCAGGAAGATTTCATAAAAGCCACCACAGCCATCCTGATCAATCTATTCCAAGACAGAAGGCAGGAAGTAGAAAACATACTAAAACAAGTGTTTCGCCAGCTGTACGGTAAAGACTTCAAAATCAACCAGACAGGTAGTAATATGCTTATAACAGTAAACAAATTCTGGAAAACAAACTAAAACCACCCAGTAGATAAGACAAACAATAACTAACAAGACTAATATAACAGTAAAATGGACGGAAGAAATAATAGTAACTTTCTGTTTGTAAACTCAGCGGGACTCAGACAATGCAAACACACACTGACAAGCTACATCCAAAAAAACAATATCCACATTTTAGGCCTGGCCGAGACATGGACCAAGACAGACAATGAAGCCAGATTTGCAGGATACACAACTTACGCCAAACACAGACATGACGGCAGAGGAGGAGTTGCAATAATTGTTCGCAATGATATCCCAGCACGACAGGCGCCCCTCCCTATACAATATGACAATTTGGAAGCAGTAATGATAATAATACCGAGACCACAAGACAGTGACCTACTAGTAGCCTGCATATACAACCCCCCCAGAAATAACCTGCCAACCAACTTCATCAGATACATAGCGACGTTCAAAGAATTTATACTAATGGGAGACCTTAATGCCAGACATCAGTTCCTAGACGATACTCAAGACAACAATAACGGACTTCAATTATTTCAGCTACTGACTACAGAAAACGTATGCAGGCTACAAACGGGTGGACCGACATTTATAGGGCAACAGGGACATTCAACTCCGGACCACATACTATACAGTAACAACCTGACAGACAAGATAAAATTTCAAAAACTAGAAGACTGCACCACAAGCGACCACATCCCAATCACATTTAATACGACAGCTGCCCCCGGGCCGCCCTCTAGACTGGAAACCAGAGAAATAAAACTGATAAAGAAAGCAGACTGGACAAAATACAATGACATAATTACAGACGCACTAAAAGCCCCACTTACAATCACCGACAACATAGACATGGAGAACGTATCCACACTAATAGAAAATACTCTCCAGACAGCCATTGACGAAGCAATCCCGAAAAAAACAATTGCCAACTGGAAACCTACCATACCAGCTGAAGTACTAACGCTAATTAAACAAAAAAAACGTATCCACAGAGAAATAAAGAGAACAAACAATCCTACCTTAAGACCTGTGTGGAACAGATTGAATAATCAAATAAAACAAATGATATCCGAAAGTAGACAAACTGAATGGGACGAGACATGCCGACAACTAAACTACAGAGAAGGACGTAAATTTTGGAACAAATTCAAGACGCTAACAGGACAAAAACAATCCAACTCCGCAACCTTAATCATTGACCACACACCAACAATAGACAACAGACAAAAAGCAGAAGCATTTAGGAAAACACTGGAAGAAACACATTCGTTCCCAGAAAATGACTTATTTGACGAAACATTCAGACAAGAAGTAGCAAGACAACTCCCAACCATTTTAGCGACACCGACTGTACAGACAGAGGAGGAAGCTGAAGTCACAAAGGCTATAACTGACACAGAAGTACTAGCAGCCATCCACACAGGCAAAAACTCAGCCCCAGGACCGGACGGAATAAACAGAACATATCTAAGAAAATCACCCCTGGCAGTGACAATACCAATCCTGACACTACTATTTAATTACTGCTTGACTAATGAAACAACACCTACTTCATGGAGGAAGTCAAAGACTATAATGATACTAAAACCAAACAAACCCAGTACTGACCCACAATCCTACCGACCAATATCATTACAAAATGTGATTGGGAAGACATTTGACAGAATAATAACAGACAGACTTAAAATATATGTAGAAAGAAAAAAGCTGATTCCAAACAACCAATCAGGATTCAGACAAAACCATTCAACAAACGACCCGCTACTACGACTAACGACACAAGTGACTAAAAATTACAACAAAGGGCAATGCACATTAGCGGTCTTCCTTGACATAGAACGAGCCTTCGATAAAATCTGGCATGACGGACTAATATACAAACTAACTGACATAGGAATACCACACAAACTCAACAGACTGTTTAACTACCAAATACGTAACAGACAATGCACTGTACACTGTGGAGACGCGACCTCGGATGTATTCACGCCTGAGGCAGGAGTGGCACAGGGAGGTATCCCCTCACCACTTCTTTTCATTCTATATGGATCAGGCACGCCGACAGTCGACAGACCAAGCGAGGAAGAAACAGCCCAGTACGCTGATGACACCGCCTACTGGTGTTCGGCGACCAGTACGCAAACGGTTAATAGACGAACGACCCAATACCTGACAAGACTACAAGACTGGATGCGTAGATGGAGAATTAAACCAAATCCAGACAAGACACAGACAATCCTGTTCCAACACCGAAATTTAACAAAAAAAACGGCAACAACGACGACAAGACATTCAGCTAACCTTGTGGAATCAGAAACTAAGACTTACGGACTGCGCAAAATACCTAGGAATACACCTGGACAAATACATCAACTGGAAGACGCATACAAGAGAGATTCTAAACAAGGTTAGAAAAAGACAGAACTTGATAAGACTTGTACAAGGACGTTTTTACGGATGCAGCGACCAGACAGCACTACACACATACAAGACATATGTTAGACCAGTAATAGAGTATGCTGCAATCCCACTGGCATCAATGAACAAAACAACTGCAAACCGACTATACTCGACTGAAAGACGAATACTAAGAAGTATTATGAGACTAGACTACAGGACTCCATCAGAACAGGTGTACGAACTGGCGAAAATAACACCCCTACAGACAAGAATGGCCACAAACAGAGCCAAATACGGACAAAGACTTATGACATACAGACCAGACATGCAAAACCTACTAACAAAGAAACCAACAATGACAAGAAAGCCAAAGCATAAATATTTCTACCCGCCGAAAATAATAGAGCTAAATAGAAAAAAGACTTTCGGAGAGGAAAACAATGGTGATGACAACAACCGCAACAACAACGAGCTAACGCACAACGAACAACTACCGACTCACCTTGACGAAAGACCACGACGGGTAGAAACGGAAGAAGAAGCAGAAACAGACTAAGGGAAAGAAAAAAAAATTTATCATCCCGTACAGCTGACGAACACAAAACACAACACTAACACAAGAAAACAGCAAACAAAAAGTGTATCATAAAAAAAAACCAACAAAGAAGATCCAATATTGTACATAACTATAAAATTGTATATAAAATAATGAATGTAAATAGTTTGTAATATATCCTAGACAAAAATTGTAAGTAAAAACTAGAATAAGACTCAATAGTAATGTGATTAAAAACATATAAGGAAATTGTAAAATGAGGCAAATGAAATAAATATACAAAATAAATGTTATAACTAAGGCTGAAAAGGGCTATCGCTCTAAAACAGCCCGCCCCTTGCCTTAAGCATGGGGAATGAAAGGTAATTAAAAAAAAAAAAAAAAAAAAAAAAGAGCAGTCCGTTGCCTTCACAACTCCTCCGAAGAAGACCACGAAGACATCAATGCTGGGATAACATCCTCAAAATGCAGTGCAGCAACTCCTACTACAGGCAAAGCCCACATGAAGAGGATGGTTAAAGCCTGTATGAGAAAGATGTCTACACGGCTCCCAAAAGAGACATCCAAGAAGTCTAGAGGTTGGACGACACTGGTTAATGCAGTCCAATCACAAATTTCCCCTTCTCAGAGCCTCCCTACAGCCGATCCCTCTGGTACCACCGAGATGACAGCAACTGATACTGATGATGAGCAGCAAAACCTTCCACTGTCAAACCAACCAATTGATGATGGCTTCGAGCACCCGCGGCGTACAGCAAAAGCCGCTACTTCAGCTCAGAATCTCTCAATGGTTTGAAACAGCCAACAAGTTTAAGCCACTACAGACAGATCCTTCACCAACAGAAACCACACCAGCACCAACTGAACCGAGATCGGCGCACATCCCACCGATTGTAGTCCAATTTGAGGAAAACTATAAGACCCTGCATAACAGAATAGAAGCAGTCGTGAAGAGTTCTTTTGCCGCCAAGACCGCCGCGGTGACAAAATAAAGTTCACATTCACCACAGTAGAAGATTACACTGCCGCCACAGAGATGCTACAGGAAAGTGGGACCGCATACTATACATTCCCTATTGGAGCAGTGCCACTACTGAAGGTGGTCTTCAGGGGTATTCCCAGAACCCTACCGACAGAAGACCTTAAAGACGAACTCACCGAAATGGGTTTTACTGTCCAGACAGTAGCCCAACTCCGACGCCCAGGCAGCAATGTGTTAATACCACTGTTCTTAGTGGTGCTGGCAGATGTTCCAGAAAACAGGGGCATATTTGGGGTGGACAAGATCTGCCACCTCAAAGTGCAGGTAGAAAAACTCCGGTCAACGGCTGGCCCAACCCAATGCTTCAACTGCCAGCGCTTTGGCCATCAGGCGAAGAACTGCAAAATGCCTCCCATCTGTGTGAAGTGCGCGGGACAACATGACTCCAACCTGTGCAACACACAGAAAGGAAAAGATGTTGCTAAATGTTCCAACTGTGGAGGTGGTCATGTTGCTAGTTATATAGGCTGCACGGCCTACAAGAGGGCTCGAGATAGGCAGAGGGGTCTAGTGACTGAGAAGGAAAAGTTACCCCCCAACCAATCTCATACTTCAACCCAAAAAGGAGCGTTGTCTAAATCCTTGCAAGATACTGTTCAACATCAGCCTCTGGAACAAGTCCAAGCTACTGAGAACTCCAAAGAGGAGACCATTAAGACTCTACCCAACACCGCCAAGACGCAGACTATTAAGAAATCACGAAGAAAGCATAAAACAGGTAGGACACAAACACAAAATCGAGACGATGGGAAGTCAGCACCCTCAAGCGAGCGAGAACCAGGATAAGGCATTAGCGAGTCCTACTATGCCAACTGAAACCCAGGTGATAATCATATCACGGAAATCTGTGAACATCGCCGAGAAACGGTCTTAGTACCGCTTGATGGAATGACCACCAGGCAGAGAAGAATTCAATTTCCTAACCAGAAGTTCAATCAAAACGACGCCGAGGGCATGGTGAATGGAAGTTTCGAGAGGCTTACTAACATGCTAGAGACAATCATGAAAATGATGTGTACTCTTACTGAGCAGCTGGGAACTCTAACCACAGCGATGACGAAAGCCCTGGCTGCCCCAAAATGCGCACATTGCACACATAATGAATAGACGAATACCAATGTATCTCCTATCTTTGTGTATATGGAACGCAAATGGCATTCGCAGCCAAGTACATGAGTTTCAGGCAATTCCTCCATGAACAGTCAATAGACGTGTGTCTTGTATCTGAGACTCACTTGAAACATGGACTAAATACCCCAGTCGCAAATTACAATTGTTACCGCAAGGACAGGCCTACTGCTGATCGGAGTCGCAATCTATATTAAAAGAACCATCCCTCATCAGGAAATTGTCGTGCCAGCCAAGCAACAAATAGAAGCTGTGGGTATCAAAGTGGCCACAGACAGCGGTCCACTAACCATAGTCCTCAGCATACCGGCCAACTCGCAGAATCCCATTCGAAGCGGACATCACGGCTCTGACTTCCATTCGGGGTAAATTACTAGTCGGAGGCGATTTAAATGCAAAGCATACCGACTGGAACAGTAGAGTTGCAAACCAGGCGGGAACCTTACTGCGGCGATGTGACTAACAGACACAATTTGTGTGTGTAGGGCCAGAAGAGCCCACATTTTACCCACACAATGGTGGCAGACCAGATGTTCTTGACATAATAATTACAAAGAATATTCAAGGCTTCATGGCAACCTCATCAATTAATCAGCTGTCATCAGACCACTGCCCGGTCATGGTTTGAGATCGACATCGGACCATGGCAATATATGGAAGAAACCAAGCCAGATTTTCAAAGAACAAATAGGAGACTGTACCAAGAACTACTCCAAACCGAATTCAATGATATCAGGGACGTAGGTAACATTGACGACGCCGTACAAAAATTTGAAATTGCTGTGAACAACATATCTGCAACCGTGACGCCACTGAAGACCTCCAAGCCGCTACTCTCCCTACAGCTACCCCGCAACTCTTGGCCAAATCCGCCACAAAAATAGGGTTGCAAAAGAATGGAGGCAGACATGAATCCCAGCCACGAAACGTCTACTGAATCGCCTACAAAGAGAAATCAAAGCCTCTCTGTTACAACATAGAAACCGGCAGTGGAGTGCACGAGTCTCGATGTTGGATACAGACGACGGAAGTCTATGGCTGCACACTCGGAAATTCACTAAACGAAAACGCCGACTCCCACCACTCCATGGAGAAAGGGGATTAGCCCGGAGGAGAAGGCTAATGCATTAGCCGATACTTTTGAGAAGAATTTCCGCCCATCCCAAAAAGATGTGAACAACCAACACCTGGCAGAAGTGCGCCGCCGATTACAAACTTACCTAAATGCTGAAGACGATTACGAAATCGACCCCATCACCCCAGAGGAAGTTACAAGTTGCATATCCAAACTTCCTCCACGGAAAGCCCCGGGTCGTGACAAAATAATAAATCTCCTGATCAGGAAACTCCCACCTGGGGCCATCAAGTACCTTACAGAAATTTTCAACAAAATATTAAGGCATCAAGTATACCCTCACAGCTGGAAACACGCGGTGGTAGTTGGGGTGCATAAGAGTGGCAAAGACCCACACTTCCCCCAACACTACAGGCCCATCAGCTTACTACCGGCCATCAGTAAAGTCTTCGGGAAGTTATTGCTTCGGCGACTGTACACGCACATTGAAGACAAACAACATCATCCCAGATCATCAGTTGGGTTTTAGAAGAGGTCACTCTACCACGCAGCAACTCATGAGGGTTGTAGAAATGGCGACTAGAGCCTTCAATTTCAAAGAGTACTGCGGACTGGTAATGCTAGACATATCCCGCGCATTTGACTCCGTGTGGCATTCGGGACTCTTACTCAAGCTATATGAGCAGGGGTTCCCAGGGCCTTATGTTAAACTTCTGAAAAGCTACCTCTCCGACCGTTCCTTCAGTGTTCGCGTAGACAAACCATTATCCACCAGCAGACAGATCAGGGCTGGGGTCCCGCAAGGCTCCGTCCTTGGACCTGTCCTGTACTCGCTCTACACTGCCGATGTTCCTAACAATCCGGGGGTTGAGGTCGCGATGTACGCGGATGACACGGCATACTTCACCTACAGCCGCAGCAGAGTTATTGCCACTAGACGCCTCCAAGAGGTATTGCAGAAAACTCTATCCTGGGCGAGGCGATGGAGAATCGAGATTAACGCGACAAAGACCCAGGCCATAATGCTAACGCGTAGACTTGACACCCGGTTCCAGGCAATACCAGCGCCTAAAGTACAGTTGGATGGAAATGACATCGCCTGGTCGACGACCGCTCGCTACCTGGGCGTCACGCTCGACAGGAGACTCACGTGAGGCCCCCACATTGAGGACGTTCGTCGACGGGCAAGCGCTAGACTACATGAATTATTCCCTTTGTTAAACAAAAACAGTCTCCTTCCACCGCCCGCAGGAGTTAGAGTCTATACAGCCCTCATCAGACCAATAATCGAATATTCCAGCCCAGCGTGGGCCTACGCAGCTGACTATCATATACAAAGGCTCCAAGTCATCCAAAACAGAGCATTAAAAAGAGCTCTGCACCTTCCGAGCAGGTTTCCAACCGACCCTCTACATGAGGCGACATTACTGCCTAAACTCAAAGAGAGATTTCGACAAATCGCAAGAAACTTCTATAAAAACTCCATAAAGACAAACAACCCAGTGGTACGTAACATCGGACAATATGACCCTACTATTGGCCGACATAAACGACCTATAAACCTACACTACTAAACTCACCATCACGAAGAACCACCATACGTGAAGCGAAATGAAAAATCTTTGTTAATAGGAGAAAATGTCCCAGGACAAAACTCCACTAAACACTGCCAACAATAGAAAGGCAGAGACTGGTGACATGGCAGTCCAGCAGTCGCGTCCTGGACTGCGTTCCTCACGCCGACCACTGGACGCTACCTGAAGATGATGGCATGGTACGCCATCGAAAATTCGTACATTTACGACCAAATGACCCGGCTGCACGCCCGAGAGATCTTCAAATATATATATATAAAAATTAACATTCCTTATATTTTGTATCTCGGAAACGGCACTAGCGCCATCTCGTAGTAAACGTTTGAAGTACCAGTAAGCTGGGGGTGATGTCAGTTAATTTCTCTCCTTTTTTAAATTTATTTATGGCTTCAGCCAAAGGCTAATACAGCCAATAACCTCATACAATACATTCGATTGATTTTAAATTACATGGTAACAATTGTCTGTTTGGTTTTATATTCTATTTTTAGTCTGTGTTACATATTTGTGAATTGCTTTTATTGCTTTCATAGTTGGTATGGATAAGGTTTGTATCAGGTCTGTTATGTCCTTGAGTCGGAGTTCACCTTCTAAAATCTCCTTCCTTATGTTTCTGTATAGTTTGCATCTTAGTACAAAGTGGTATATATCTTCCACGTCATCGCATTGTTCGCATTTCGGGTTGTCCACGATCTTCATGGTGTGCATTCTATCTGGTAGGAGTGCATGCCATGTTCTGTCTGCTTATTGTTGTTCTCTTTGGTTACAGCGAGGAACTCTTATAACTTTAAGAGAATAATTTTTGTACACTAGCTGATCCGTGCGAATAGTATCGTGGTCTGTCACCGAATTGTAGTATAATAATGCGAAAATAAGTAAATGCAAGTATTTATTAATGAAAGGTATTTTATTTTGAAGAGTAGTAATAAATATCACTTTTACTGTAAAAAGTCGTTATCATTAAACGCTACAAGTTTAATTGTAAAACATTTAAAAAGTAGATATTAAAAATCTTTTGGCTTTGCCAGAGGTCCTTTTTTCAATCTTCTTTACTTTACAGAACTTCTTTTAAAACAATATTAGCAGTTATAATGTGATCAGCGGCAACGTTTTGACCGCATGTGTCTTCAACACAAAAATAAATATTAGCGATTCTACGAACTCGTAAAAAAGCCGCGTACGGATGTCAAACAGGTTCTGATAACTACAACTTTTGAAGCGTTTGAGCTTGTGGTTTATATTAGATGTTCATAACGAAGGTTACATCATATGGGAATTGTTTTTTTTTTTATCACTTGGAAAGACACGGTTGGATCAGAAGGTGTGAGGTTACTGCGAGGTATGAGCATAGTTTTATCGGAGTGAATGAATTTAGCACTGACGATATACTCGTCTAAGTGAATTATCACAAATCTTTCACTTTTTATTTAAAAGCAATTTATGAGGTGCTACACCAGACGACCTCGGAAATGGCTCTAGCAATTTTGATGAAATTTCAAAATTTCATTTGTAGAAAACGTTTTGCTATTTAAGTTAGAAACATGATTCTACAAAAAAAAAAAAAAAAAAAAAAAAAAAGGATTTCTTGTATTTGGTTTTTCGTAAATGACTCTAACCTCATCTCTTAGAAATTTCAGGTACCAGTAAGCCAACTGATGTTAGATAAGCTTCTCTTTGGTTAGAACAAGGAACTGTGTACCTCAAAACGCCTAGAAAGCCTTCAAACCTTTTACTATAGTCAAACCTTACTCAGAATCTTGTATACTGAACAGAATATGCGAGAATATGGAGAATATGCGAAAATCTTTAATTTATGAATGCAACGAAATACTTCTTCCGCCAACCCAGTTAGGTCACAATGACAGGAGGGATAAGATTCGAGAAATAAGATGCCGTACTGATTGATTTATTTTTTCCTTGTTTCCTCGTTCTGTTCGGGATTGGAATGCACAGAATTAGGATTGGTGCTTAGCACCCTCTGCCACCAACAGTATTTGTGATTTGCAGAGTATAGATGTAGTAGATGTAGATGTAGAAATCGAAAGATGCCGAGCGAAGATCGGTCACCCAGGTGCTAGGGTATATAAAGTAAGGAAATAATTAAATGACGCAAATATATTCATATGCTCTTGTGTGTTCTGAACCATATATTACTGTGACAAATGATATGAATGGAAAGCTAAGTGGCCTGGCTCGGAACCCCCCCCCCCCTCCTCTTGATCCAGCCACGTAGTTTATGGACGCCCCATAATTTATAGATCACCCCTAACCAATCACGTGCCAGCTTGTGATCATTGTCATCTTTTCCCTTCCATGCACAAACCTAATTCTTCCACCAATATATTTGCAAGCAACATCGGCAATATACGCCTTGTACACTCCCATGACCCTCTTCACCCTCCTCCTGTCATGCAATGAATCCCATTCCAGCTACTTTATCATATCACTTACTTATTGTGTTCTGCATTAATTTCGACAGACAAATGTAGCAGCCCTTCTTTGCACCCTCTCCAACACCTGTATTTGATACCAAAAATGTGGGTCCTACACCACAAAATTCAAGCAATGTTCTGACCAAAGGTTTGCAACCCAATTCCCTCACTTCTCTTGTACATCCCCTCACCACTCACTCCAGTAAATGTCTTCTTCTTTTATATCAGACCGAAGATTGTCTTGTAGTAATTCTCCAATTATGCCGTTTCTTTACCTTCCTTTTTAATTCTTCATAGCTACTGCATTTCATAGCTTAATCTTCCTCGTCTTCTGTAGTTTGTTCCTTCTATCTTTTCTTCAATAATCACCTTAAAGAAACTATTGTTACTCAAAACATGGGTTATTTATCATCTTGTCTCTCTCTTTCTGTAAGTCCTTCAATAATCTTCGTACTTCAAAAATTCTTCTGAATTCTTCTTCGTTAGTAACACAATCCATCCAGTTTATTTCCAGCAGTCGTCTGTAACACCAGACTTCAAATGCCTCCAGGTGTTTTTTTTTCTGCCATCCTTGATCCATGAGTCACTTCCATATAGGGCTACCGAGAGGGGTGGTGTAACGGTTAGCATTCTCGCCTCGCATTCGGGAGGACGCAAGTTCGAATCCCCGTCCGGGCATCCAAATTTGGGTTTTCCATGGTTTCCCAAATCACTCCAGGGAAATGCCGGGATACTTCCTTCAAAAGGCCATGGCCGAATTCGTTCCCATTCCTTGCCCACCATCCTTTCCCGTCTCTAAAGACCTCGCTGTTAAGAGACGTTAAGCAGTTAAAAAAAAAAAAAAAAAAAAAAAAAAAAAAAAAAAAAAAAAAAAAAAAAAAAACATCCTGGGCTATGCTCCTGACATGTTTTTACAAGTAAATAAAGGCTTCTGAAACCTTTTCCTACCACCTGCCTATAGTGTCCTTGCCCAGTTAAATTTATAATCAACTGTTATACTACATATTTACAATCTAGTCATCATTCCAGACAGTAAAAAGAACCGACCAACATTTTGCTGTTTACTGTTGGTTTGTTTATTTCATGTGCGTTAAATATTTTATTGTGTTTTCTGATACTTCAAACTTCGCACTGAATATAGTTTGTGGTTTACTGTTGTTGTTAAACGCAGTGAGTGTTTATTTAGGGATACGAATTCCACCAACGTAGCAACGGTTAACTCCCCATTCCATCAGGCTGGCAAGTGCAGCGTTGCATACACAAACTGTTGCGATGCGTGGTTGTTAGGTTTTCTTTTTTTATTGGTAATTCTACTGCGTGAGTGTTTAAATATTCACGCCATGAAGTGAGGCGTGAAAAAGGCACTAGACTATGTAGTTATCTGTAGGGTGACCGTGTTTTTGAATGGCCACAGGTCTACAATATTTCCCAGGTGACGAATTATAGGACAACTAGTGGTAACGCGCAACGTCATATGTATGGACTTCAAAATTTTATTGCTAGAATTGGATATAGAAAGCTGTAAGTTACGTAAATTGTCTCCAACAAGTTGACTGCGAGAGGAGCAAAGCCTGAGTCACCAATGTAACATTACAGAGACTCACACACGATATCCGTCTGTCTGTCAACGTTTGCTTAGTTTTCAGACTTTCATGACAAAATATGTTATTTATCCCGAAAGTAGCATTTTGTGTACTTTCTAATAGTACGTAGTATTTCTTTGTCATATTTCTGCAACATCAGTTTAGCTGTTTGGTCGTGAAAGCGTTACAGTGTTACTTTCCTATTTGTAATATTAGTTGTAGATTCTGTGATAACCATGAATTAATGATGGATTCTTATGACAAATCGAAAGTGAAGAATATTTTTTTTTTTTTTTTTTTTTTTTTTTTTTTTTTTTTTTTGTGATATCTCGCTTTCTTGAGATATCGTATTGAGGTGGTTAGCATGAAAAATTTCGCCAAAGCCACAAGGAACTACACGCTGATGCTGGATTGTTCTGTAACTCGACGAGACAAATCAAAAGTAAGGAATAAAGTTTTCCGATTTTCTCCTTAGTTCTCGGGATATCGTATCTATAAACTAAGTTGATTTCATTGAAATGCGCCCTGGACTAGAAGAAACATTGCTCCAAATTTACAAGGAACTATGAAGCAATATCGAAAGAACAGTAAAAAAGTCAGTAGAGTTTTTAAGCACCTCTATGAATTTCAAGTTAACGAATGCGGTTAATAGATAGCAACTTTGATGTCGTGAGAATGTTAAACGATATTTCAATACTATAAATATCATATAGCCCGCTGGTATTATGAATATAATTATGCACTGTTCCCTGTGTCTTTGCGACTTTTTTCTTCTGATCCAGGCTGCATTTTGACCTAACCACAACTGCTTGGAAGAAAACAAAGCACTTATGACGCATGTCCATTGTGTAGATATCCCTGCCCTGATTCCTAATCTTATATATACATAAAAATAGACGTGTGTTTTCATATATTTCACTTCTCAGCCAACATTACCAAGCACAGATCACTGGTGTTGTGTGTGGAAGTAGCATGGGGTTTCCTGTCGTGCACAACGTTAGCCGAATGGGGATGGCGTTTGTGTGTGGTAGTAACACAGAGTCACCCATCGATCACAACGTTGGCGTAATTTCGGTAACTGTGGGAGTGTGGGAGATATGGTGGTTGAAAGTGATAGATCAAGGATATTTTCGTATTTCATTCAAAGACATGTGTGTCGGTATATATTACTTTGCTGCCTGAACTATATAGCGCAGATGACTGGCGTTTGTGTGTGGTAATAGCATCGCGTCTCCCATCGTGCACTATGATGGTTAGATGTCGGTAGCTGTCAATCCAAATTCTCTACAAACACGAACGTAGTGTTGGGTACCAGGTAGTCATATATATAAATAAGTTCCAATTACTTGTGATCTATCAGAAGTGAAAATAAATATTTCAACGTTTGTTTATAAATTGGTGGGATTTTCAACCTCCAAAAGGATAAAGTTAACCACCCTTTCCATGTTGAAGTAACTTTGAGCAATTATGTATTTCAGTATGAAAGGAAAAAGGTGGCTCGTTAAAAAAAAAGTTTAGAAATAATATATATATATATATATACAGGGTGTTACAAAAAGGTACGGCCAAACTTTCAGGTAACATTCCTCACACACAAACAAAGAAAATATGTTATGTGTACATGTGTCCGGAAACGCTTACTTTCCATGTTAGAGCTCATTTTAGTTTCGTGCTCGTATTGTGGACGGCTGTGATACAATACGCCATTCTCCAGGGCTGCATCAGCGCATCACGGATTCCATGCGACGGAGGGTGGATGCATGTATCCTCGCTAACGGAGGACATTTTGAACATTTCCTGTAACAAAGTGTTTGAAATCACGCTGGTACGTTCTGTTGCTGTGTGTTTCCATTCCATGTTTAATGTGATTTGAAGAGAAGTAATAAAATGAGCTCTAACATGGAAAGTAAGCGTTTCCGGACACATGTCCACATCAGATATTTTCTTTGTTTGTGTGTGAGGAATGTTTCCTGAAAGTTTGGCCGTACCTTTTTCGTAACACCCTGTATATATCTTATGCCCACTTCTGTGTCTACTAAGATTGGCCTGAGAAGAAAAGTCAGAAAGAAACAGAAAGAGGTTAGAAGCAGTGGAGATGGATTTCCTTGGAAGAGCTTCCCGAGTTTGTAAATTACAGCACGTGCGGAATGAACAAATCAGGGAGCAAACTGGCAGCAAATATGGAATAGTTCAAAACATTGAAAGGAAAGAAGTATTATGGTTCGGGCACCTAACCAAAACGAAGGAAGGAAAATACCAAACAATAGTCCTTAACTGCCAACCAGGTGACCACCGCTAATATGGTTGCAAGGAGTGGAGCGGTCAGTGAAAGAACCGAAGGAGATGCACAATAGACAGTCCTTGAGACAGAGATACGTAATATTATTACAGGAATTTTGGGTTCCAACTTCAAGAATGGCGTCCATCAAAAGAGATCCAACGAAGAAGTCTACAGCAAAATAAATAAAATCACCGAAACAATCCCCAAAAAGACCGGCTTTATTCTATGGCCACCTCGGGAGGCCTGGACGTCGACGCAGGCCAGCAGTGGTGCAGCAATAACATTTACAAATATAAGGTTCATTGATCAGAACTATGAAAATACCTTGATAATTGCTGGTTTTTTTTTGAATTAGTGTGATGGTAGATTAATTAGTACAGTAAAACTCCAATTATCCGAACTCCGATTATCCGAATCGCTGATTATCCGAATCGCTTTTTTAATTAAAACAGACACGTACTGTGATTCAAAAAATAATGCTTCTGCCTACATACCACATGAAACTTATCACTGTCAAGCGGATCAGCGACTTTGCTGCTAGAAAACAGAGGAATACAGCCAAGCAGCTTACTTTGACCGAGATGTTCAGCAAGCAATGACTTTTATTTACAGTATGGTACATACTGTACTAATGTACAGCACATGTAACAGCGCTTAACATGTAAAAGTGTTGCCTTTTCATTCAATAAATTAAAAGCTCTTTTCATTTAAATATAGTTTCCCATTTTCAATATACATACAGCAATTAATTAAAATAGACCCTTTTTCGAAAAAATCCAATTATCCGAATTTTCGATTATCCGAATGGGGTCCGGTCCCAATTGATTCGGATAGTTGGAGTTCTACTGTAGTTTAGTTGATAGATTAATTGGAATATTAATTATTAGAATAGTTAGTAGATTAATTGTTAGAATACCTTAAATCAGTGCTTCCCAATTAGTGGCACGCGTACCTCCAGGGGTACGTGAGGTTGCTCCCGGGGGTACGCGAGGATCTCTCTTGACTGAGGTATTCAATAAGACAATTAAAAAAAAAACCAATTACGCAAACATTACTACCGCCAAAATATATTTTAAGACAGTCAAACGGTGTGTGTGTGAATTACAGGGTGTCCAGAAAAGGACTCCCTGATTTCAAAATTAAATATCTCGAAAACAAAGATCGATAGAGGAATGCAGTAAACGGTATGTTTATCGTGACAGCTGTAAGAAGTGTCTACAGCAGTTTGAGGGAATACTTCGGGAATCGAGTCATTGCTTTGGGATATCCCGAATTTACTGGTTGCAGACATGGATTGGCCTCCATATTCGCCGGATGTTACTCCCTGTGACTTTTTTTTGTGGGGCACAGTGAAAGACATGGTCTACCTGAAGCATCCCGCCACGCTGGACGAGCTGGAATCGGCGATCTCTGCGGCATGTGAATTTCATTTCGGTCGAGACACTACGAAATGTGATGGCGAATTTCATTCTTCGTTTGCGCCACCTCTGTAGTGCCAATGGTGAACATTTTGAAAACATTGTGATGTGATTGTTTGCAAAGATTGTTTTCATACGATTATTTCACTTATGTATGTTGATATGAGCTGTACAGCGTACATCTGTTAGCAGCTTTTGTAACTATTATTTCACACTGCTGTATACACTTCTTACAGCTGTCACAATTAAAAATACCGTTTACTGCATTCCTCTATCGATCTTTGTTTTCGAGATATTTAATTTTGAAATCAGGGAGTCCTTTTCTGGACACCCTGTACATTTCCGTAATGCTGTGGCTGTGCGAAGCACTAGACTGGAATGAACGCAGAGGCAAATGTAGCTATAAGGGGGTACGCGAGGTTCAGTTCTTTCTTGAAGTGGTACTCGGCAAAAAACTATTTGGGAACCACTGCCTTAAATCCTTAAGAATAAATATCCAGATCTACATTTTTACAAAAGTAAATTGTGTTAAGAATAAAAGCTGCAGAAACTAAGGGAATAATTTTGGGTAACAAGGTAGTAGGCTAGGTAATATCAGGAATAAATAAATAAAAAATATGGCCACCTCAAACAGGAAGGAGGAAAACAGACTAACAAAAAAATCTTTAATTTATTTCATTCAAAACCCAAACCTGTATAACCCTAGTTTGTAATATCAAAGGAGACCTTCATTTGACTGGAACTAGAACCAGAAGATGCTTTCAATAGAGATCTTTTTCGGAAGAGGTTAATCAGATATGGGACAAGCCGAGACGAACACTCCAAAAGAAGACTCGGTACAGCTGGGACAGAAGAGCGCAAACAGGCGCACTCAAAACGAGTGAAGGACTTCTGGGCCCAAAACAACATGAAACTCGCTGCCAATGGTAAGAAGGCTCGTTCAGGAATGAAAGGACAATACTATGTCCTAATACATGACAAAATTTTGTTTTAGCAAAAGTCTCGCCATTTTCGAGATATTGAATTTTTTTTAAATATTTTTTTGGAAA
The DNA here is from genome assembly GCA_031002005.1 of Vandiemenella viatica. Lineage (NCBI taxonomy): Eukaryota > Metazoa > Arthropoda > Insecta > Orthoptera > Morabidae > Vandiemenella > Vandiemenella viatica. Next base: position 134,949,341 of record CM061918.1, read on the forward strand.
CGAGTGACTTTTTTCAGTTTATTCCATACCATTTCTACAAATTAAGACTTAAAAAAAATTACTCTAAAGTATTTGAACCATTTAAAACAATGTATTTTTTTTTAAAAAAAAAACGTTTAAAAAATCGATAAAAATCTTAAATGGTATAATGATTTTATACTTCTTTAAAAATTATTGTTTTATTGTAGTTAAATCTGTTAGAGAGACCGTTGTGAATTTTAAAAATATAGTAAAAAAAATAATGATAATGATTTTTTTTTAAAAAAAAGTGGTACGCATACAAATAATTGACAGAATAAATGCAAGTAATAGTTTTTATTTCGTTAACTAAAAAAAATTATTCAAAGCGGCCGCCATTTTCTCTTAAGCACGCCCTAAATCTTTTGATACAAAGTTAAATGTTTCGGAAAAAAATTAAAAAATATCTCTAAAATAGTGAGACTTTTACTAAAATAAAATTTTGTCATATACGTAGTATGACGTGACGTGACACATGTGCGGTTGCATTCATTTCTGGACGCCCTGCATATGCCGGGGTAGTGACGTCTAATTCCATGTCTACCTTTAGTCATATTTTGGCGAATGCTCATTTTTTTTATGTTGATCGCGAACGTCGAGTGCTCACCTCACGTATCGATCATCAAGGTCGAGTAAGGTGGTTTACGTAGGAGTTCGACTTGTGGGTCGATTGTCTTCACTCTTACCTGGAACATTGGACAGGTGATGTGTGGCTTGATTGCGATGTTGATGTGACGTATGTGGACCCCCTTGCCTGCAGCCACACCTGTAGTTGATGACGGCAAGTGATGCATGACGACTGGAGAGTGTCCAATATGTCACATATTTTTATCGTACGAATTGTATCTAAAGCGGAACCATACTTTAATTGTGATTGGACAAATGGCAAAGTGGCAATTTCTCTATTCACTACTTTCACATTTAATGATTTCTTTGACTGTAACTTCACCATTCACTAATTCACCATTTTACTAATTTAAATTCGTTTTGTGGTTTTGGTAAATTGTTGGTCACATCCGTTGGTGATTTTGGTGACCCTCTTACCTTCAAAAGAATTTATCCCACTCCAGTAGGCTTGAAATCAAGTAGAGTAACCTACCGTATTTCGGCTATGGTCACCTCTTCCCTACCAGTAATTTGATATCAAATATTTTTTCTAAGTTAACCAGGCATTTGCTTGCTTCTGAGAATTGAGTATTTTTCTAAGTAACTGATATTCCGCAGAAATTTACTCTGTTCTGCTACTTAATCTTGTAACGCATCAAAGACGTTATTAATAAATACTAGTTGATACATTTTCAACATGTATGTTGCGAATTTTGTACGATTAATGGGAGATATCACTGAAATGTATGGCCAACAGCTAATAAAGAAAATCTTCCCACTTCCTTGTGCCTGAAATCGAGTGCCAGCTTCTGGTCATAGTCATCTTTTCCCTTCCATGCATTACTTTTCACACCTACACCAATATCTTTCCATGCCTCATCTCCAATATACGCCTTGAACACTCCCAACCCTCCTCATCCTCCTCGTGTCCTGATCTGGGTTCCCATGGTTTTCTCGGATCACTCCAGGCGAATGCTGGGATGGTTCCTCTCATTAGCCCATGGGCGCCTCCTGTCATATCCTGTATATCCTTTCCAAACCATTTCGGATAGGTGCAATGCACCACACACTTTTAGTGAATCGCGGAGTAATAATAATAATAATCCAGTGAATCCCTCTCCACCTCCTATCATATCGGTTATTGATTATGTTTGGCGGTAATTTCCAAAGAGGAAACTAGCAGCCCTTCTTTGCACCCTCTCCAAATCCTGAATGTAATACTCAAAATATGGGTCCCATACTACACTACCAATTCAAGCAACGGTCTGACCAAATTTTTGTTGCCCAGTTCTCTAACTTCTCTGGAACATCTTGACTGAGGATATACGAAGCTCCATCCTCAAGATTAAAGTATACAGCCAAGGAATTCAGTACATTTTTTGTTTTGTTTTGATATAAATATTTATAAAGGGAATATAATTACACATTTTCGTTTCGTTTTACTGCTAGCTTCACTAGTGAATATTGTTACGTGTTTGCTTTTGTACATAAGTTGTATGGATGATAATAAATGAAGCATTATTTAATCAAAATAATCTGAGTGTTGATGGCCTTCTTATGTATTGTTCTTTCATATCTTTAAACTTAATATTTCGTCTGCATTATATTAGGTGTCTTTGGGGAAAGACGATTAAAGTATAGTCATCAAAATAAACAAATTGCTTAATCAGGATGCAGTTGTTATACCATAAAGGATGGATGAGCTCAGAAACTTGATGAAGATGTTAGTGAAAGAAATTAGACTCAACTACTAGGACGAGCACATGCTTTTCCCTGTATACCTTTCATCAGTAACACTGTTTCATGAGTCAAATTGTTGCCACAGCCCTTTTAAATACACACATTATTACTGTTCCCTATGTTTTTTTCCCCTGAAACTCATCTACATGGGTGCCGTTAGAGTACAGTATACCAAGAAAATAGGATTTTCTCGTTTACTGAGTGTTACATAGACAAGTTGTATGTTAAAAAAGGTCGTTTATAAACAGAGTTTATTGTACGTTTTTGCGAAATTGTATATGTTATATATAAATCAAATATTTCAACAAAATTGAATGTATATATATATATATATATATATATATATATATATATATATATATATATATATATATATAAATCAAATACTTCAACAAAATTGAATCACAATATATATATATATATATATATATTGAAGATCTTGGAGGAAAAAAAAACGTTGAGAATTTTCAAAACATAGATTTATCACGATATTATGTATCAGATTTATGACATTCTCCATCGAATGAGAGAAATGTTTATTTGTAGAAAATGATTATGTGATGAAGTAACAATTTTGACAAAATAACTCCGTGAAGATCGATATACATTCTTGTAGAGTAGGCTATATTAGGCTACATGTCACCGCAAATTTGAAATCAATTCGTGGAAAAGTTCTGGGTTTACTATTTACTCACAGAATCCAGTGTATGACCAGTTTGTTCAAAATACTCATCACTCTACATTTTCTTACTTGAATATGTATCTATGTGAAGTATACTACTCGCAATATGCTTTCTGTTTGTAACTTAATTTTACTAGCCTAGAACGCAGAAGTCGTATGTGCGTGATTAACAGATTAACATTTTGTTTGAAGTACCTCTCTGTCTCTTTCTTCAGGTTCAGAAAAACTATAAATGTGCACTGGTGAGAATCATGGATGGAGTATAAAAGAACAGTGGTAGCCGTATGAGGAAGAAATGACATACGAAAGGTAGATGAACGAAGCAGCAATTAGGTAGAGGTATAGTTCAGGAAGAAAATATTTGCCAGAACAATCGGTGAAAGGGTAGGAGCGATCAAAAGAAAGAAGGTGGTTGATGTAGTACGATAATTTCAATATAACAGAAGGATACGTGGAGATAAATATTTCACTAAAAGAGAGAAAATAATTTCTACGATGAACGAATCTGCAACGAAGTGTTAACGAAAATCCTGTTTGAAGGCCTAATATATATGCTGGCAGAGACAAACACAAATGGTATAATGTGAATAGAAGTAATTGTTTCATTACATATACGTGTGGTTGTAACACACACATATATGACTTATATTACGTATTTTTTGTTTGTCTCTCTCAACAGATGGTTATATATATATATTTTGTGTCACTTCTTAAGCCGTACAATCAAGCTATTCGTTACAAAATTCAGCATGACTTGATATCTGGTATGTACTTTTGAAGATCTGTTTGTGTAATGTGTATATACTTTGTTTTATGGATTTTTCGTCTGGAGCTGATCCATATTATTTCACTTTTTGGGAGATGCTACGTTTTAAACTCTCTTAAGATTCACATATAGAGTTTGTCAGAAAGGATGTCGAAATGAAAGATCCCAGCTGATGCCACATTACCAATAAATACAGTTTTATTTTTTAAAGTAATTGTGAAGTACATAGTATAACTGTTACTGGACAACTGCTGAAACGATTGTTACATCATGCTTGATGTTATTTTTGTTTACAATTGCAATGATCATACAACATTTACAACACGTTAAGTCTAGTGAGAGAGGAATTCCTGAGGTACTGGGGTATACGACACATAATTTATTTCTTTACCATGGTTAGCTTATATTTTTTGGGAGTTTTTCATACATATATATTTTATATACTTTGGACATGGGTCAGATTACACAGTAAATTGGCAAGGACTGTTTGTAGACTAATACAGGACTGCTATTTACAAATACGAACAAATATATTTAGATAAGAGTTGTTCATATAGTATTTGCACAGCTTAAAGGAGTATATGAATTAACAGAAGCTTAATTGAAAAAATATATATAGTTTTTGTTTACTTTTCAAATGGTCATACGAATTTCTGATCGCTAAACAAGCGTGAATTGAAGTTATTTTGAACATTAAATATGAACTAAAATTTATTATTTGGTCACATGTAATTATTTTAAATTAAATTCAGTGATTTTTCAATCGATAAAATAAAAATATACGCTAAAATTTAGACATGGTTTACAGGAAGCGGATATTTTCTACTGGTTTCTTCACGGGATGACTGAAGTTGCGTAGGTTGAATCCTGCAGATGTCCTGAAGTCCTGAAGCAGTCCTTGCCGGTCACGAAGGGTACGGCGTGCTGAGAACGCCTCACCTCCTGCGGGTGAAACGACGCCAGAACTTTTCAGCGCTGTCGTCCTGCAACAAAAGGACCACAAGGATAATAGTGACCCGCAGACAAAGGAGATGCCGTACAGGCAGCGTAAGAAATAATAATAATAAAAAAAAAGAAATTCCAGCACACCATTTTACTGCAGAAAGAAAATGGGCTAACTGAATCAATACTAATAAAAGGTTACTTTGAGGTCACGGATCTGGCTGCTGTAGTTACCGCAAAAATAGGATCGGATGCAATAGGAGAAGTAAGCGAGTTCAGTTACTTGGGAAGTAAAATAACAACCGATGGCCGAAGCAGGAATGATGTTAAAAGCAGAATAGCACTAGCAGAAAGAGCCTTCATGAAAAAGAGAAACCTTTTAGTTTCAAATATTGATCTAGGAATTAGAAAGAACTTTTTAAAACTCTTTGTGTGGAGCACAGCACTTTATGGTAGCGAAACATGGACTTTAGGAATACCGGAAATAAAGAAAATTGAAGCATTTGAAATGTGGTGCTATAGAAGGATGCTGAAAATTAAGTGGACAGACAAAGTAAGAAATGAACGAGTTTTGGAAATGATGGGTGAGAAAAGAAGTTTGTGGAAGAAGCTTACAGAAAGAAGAGACAGGCTGGTAGGTCATATTTTGAGACAAGCTGGATTGGTTAATTTTCTAGTGGAGGGAACAGTTGAAGGTAAGAACTGTAGAGGAAGACAGAGATTAGAGTAAATGAAGCAGATAATTGAGGAAATGGGCTGTTTACTATAAGTCTAGCAAAGTAGTAAGATATGCTGATTGTCTATACTAAAACAAACAATATTTGAGAACAACGTCACACTATTAAGAGCAATGAATAAATCTATAGTGATAGTAACTACTCTTGCAGATACTTATTAAACACTTCAAGAACAATAATTACAATATCACTAAGTTATGAAACGATATTCCAGGTTCTTTCCTATCTGGTGTGTTTATGCAATGGTATGCAGCACAAGCTGGCATCATAATTTTTTTTGAAATATTAGAAAATGAAATATCCTCAGCAGCAGACACTGTGTAAACAGCGCAATGTTTTAGGATTTCTATTATGGCCGCCGCGCATGCGCAGTAGGAGCCAAGTGTTTACAGAAGGCTTCACAAATTTAGCGGTGTTTCCCCTGCACTCTTTTCCTTCCTCCATGATCCTTTGCATCAGTGAAATCAAAGGAAATTGAAAGTAAATCTTAACAACTTACGTAATATTAGCTTTAATCGTGGATTAGGTCGCATACATCGCGACCAATGCGGAACTACTTTCATTCAAACGAAGTAATGACGCTCATGAAAGTAACTTAAATTATATTTTTGAAGAAGTTTAACAACTCATTCCATCTAGAGTAAGAACGAATTGTAATATTTCTGATCGAATATTAAAGCTTCCATTGTAAGCGCATTAATAGATTCACCGAATCGCGATATAAACGCTATCCAATATTCCTTAGCTTCCTGTAACAGTTATCACAGACTATAAGGAACACATCTGCATCAAAAAAATGTTAATAAACAAAAAGCAACTAAAATTATTGCGTTAATTTAAACGTAACACATTCTTTTCTTTCAGTGTTCTGTTATTTCTTTGCAGTTGCTTAACTAAATAAAAAATTGTAATCAAGTATAAACGGGCAAAACCTTGATTTAATAATAATAATATCTATGCCCGTTGATAGTTTGGCAATGAAGGCCAGAAACGTGACGTCACAGTGTAACGGACAAGATGACATAGTGACCAAGCTTAGCCTTTTATAAGTTTTGGCTCGATAACTAAACAACTGTGCAAAATATGTCCTGCAACAATATTTTATTGTATATTTCGTTAGTTATCGTACGAAAATTATGTATCATATACAACATATCATGAAAATAGAGGAACTTCTAGGATAACTGAAAATTTGTAGAGAATAAAAGTGGGTTGGAACAAGAAAGAGAAAAACGGCTGTGTATGGGAAACGGCCATCGAAGCCTGCGCTCCATCCCAATTAGATTAAACTTCCATGTAACAGAAGCAACAAACAGTACAGGTTGATATTCAGTAGCTTTTAATAAGAAATTAAGTTTGTCTGCTGTCAACAGCGACGTCAAAAACCAGAAAGAATTTGTATTGGGCGCTAAATGCGCGCTTTGTGTGTCTGACAGATTAATGGGGTGCGTATTAATCACGGGTAATAAAATTTGTAGTCCATCCGTCAACGTAAAAGAGAGGGGGGACACCTTTTGGGGGATATTGATGGAAACAGCCGACGGCGGTAGGGGGGGGGGGAGGAGGAGGGGAGGGACAAACATGAAGATTTGATTAGAATTATCGCCTCATAGAGAGGGAGCTACTTGACGTAATTCCATCAGCGAATCGTGTTTAATTTCAACTACCTGTGAACTCAGCCAACAACGCAGAGGGTAAGGCCTATGCCAGAGCTATGATATCACCTTCCTTCTTTACAATTACCAATCAGGCTATTGTTGTAGCACGTGAGATCTTCTACCAAGTGAAGAACATCATATAAAATTATATCGTTTTAAATATCTAACATAAGAACTTGAAAATCAATGTCCTTCATAAGCTTTTACACAATATAACTTTAATAATGTTTAGATTGATACTTTCCTTTTCATTAGTATCAATTTAAATGCTTCTGCTCCTAGTATTCACACCTTTATTTAAACGATTACCAAAGCAAACCAAAATTCCTGTAATTTTAACAATTTGTGTGTAACCTACACTTAATTACACTGACAGAACATAATATTGTTAGTCTTGCATTTTCTCACATATAACGTTATACATATTAGTTTCCGCAAAGTCGCAGTCTATATCATTTAGGTAAGAAAGTCAACATGGGATGAACATTAATGCAAAAAATAGATAGCTTATTAGTTACAGATATAAACATCTATAGACTCATTATGGTCACAACGTGGGGAAACGGGAAAAAAATTGCTTGTTGAGGACTTGAGATATCTTGACAAAACATTTGATAACAAAGTTTTATTTCTACTTATAGCTTTACGCCTCGTCGACGTCGAGGTCATTAGAGACAGGGTCGGATTTGGGATAAGGAACGGGAATGAATTTGGCCATGGCCTTTTGAAGGAAGCATCCTGGCATTTACCTGGAGTGATTTGGGGAAACCATGGAAAACCTAAATCTAATGCCCAGACGGTGATTCGAACCGGCGTCCTCCCGAATGCGAGTCCAGAGCGTTAACCGCTCATCCACGATGCTCGTTGATAACAAAGTGTGCTGGACAGGACACATTGGGCAGGTGCTGGGAAAAGTTTTCAAAATCCTGCACTTGTTGGAGAGAGTGATGAGGAGATGTACGAGAGAAGTAAAGGAATTTTACTACACAACATTGGCCAGGCCATTGCTCGAATATGGTAACGTAGTATGGGATTTTGAGTATCAAATTAAAGAGTTTGAGGGTGCGCAAAAACAGGGCTGCTAGATTTGTTTCTGCCCCATTATTAAAATTTTGATAGATTAGCTTGTGTCCAAATCCATATTTGTGCCCAAATTTTACTGGGTCCCTGAAGTTAGGTCTATTGTGTGTCAATCTTAAAAATTGAGATTCGGAGTTTTGTATCATATCTTGATTCGTTACTACTTCGCTGTTGGTATTACTGCACGTCAGGGGCTGTGTAAACAGGGGATGTATAACAGCTCTGCAACATTTTCGATTGATCATAAATTATAACTTTTTCATGAAAGCTTTATCCTTTTTAATGATGCGAATCAGGTCGTCGTTGCTTACTTATTACACTAAATAGGAAATAAAATATTCAAGGCAATAATTTTGCTTAAAATTTTATGAATACTTTAAAAAGCTTACATATTGACGGTGTAATATCTGGCGCTCTTAAATAGTAATTTAATATTTCAACACGTTGCTGTACATAAATGGCATCGTATAATGAACAACGTATTGCTCGCTATATCGGCATATGTATTGTAAAAATACGTCATAAATGAGATTACAGCTATTAAGCTAATTGTTCTGTTTGACGGAGCGTGGTGGGTGAGCGGTAAAGTTATGGCCTCGCATTGGGGAGGACGTGGGTTCGAATCCCCGTCCGGGCATCCAAATTTCGGTTTTCAATGGATTGCCGAAATCACCCCAGGAAAATTCAGAGATAATTCCCCCAATAGATCATGGCCGAATTTGCTGGCGCCCTATCGTCTCCCGCCTCTAAAGATACTGACGTCGACGAGGCTAAAACCCATAAAAAAAGGTCTATTTAGTATCTCAATTATTGTTTATTATCTACGAAAATATTCAGTATTTAGCTTGTATCAGCTATTAGGGATACTGAAATTCAAAATTTATTTTTCATATTGTCATACAGCAACTTCAAACAAATAACTTTTTTAATAGTAGGCCTATCGTAAATCCTTTCCCATGCATTTATTCCATCTTATTGGCAGGCTTCGTATCACTAAAAATAAAGAAGAATTATTGTTTTGTCGGGTTTATTAAGTATCTAGGACGATTCCTGTTGTTTTTATTATTTTGCTCAGGGTTATAATGAAATTAATTTGCGTTTTGAAAAAGCGGGGTACAAGTGACGTAATTTTGTCCTAAGTTTAATACTTGAAGGGCGGATGAAGAGAAACAAAAAAAACATTTTTTATATTTATATAGATAAAAAAAGATTTTAAGAATGTTAGATGGGACAAGATATTCAGAATTTTTAAAGAAATCAGATATAAATATATCGAGGCGCAAGAATTATGTATATTCTATATAAGAATCAAGTAGCTATAATAAAAGTAGAAATTCGCGAGAGATATGAATCAATTAAAAAAGGGTGTGAGACAAGGTTTTAGTCAGTACCGATTTGTTTTTCAAGTTGTATGGAGAGAAAGCAATAAAGGAAGTAAAAGATTTTTTTACGCTTCGTCGATGGCTATGGTCATTAGAGGCGGGATGGGACTGGGGACAAGGAACGGGAAGGAATTCGGCTATGGAATTTTTGATGAAAGCATTCCGGCATTCGCCTGGAGTGATTTGGGAAACCATGGAAAACCCAAATCTGGATGCCCGGACGGGAATTAGAACCCGCGTCCTCCCGAATGCGAGGCCAGAACGTTAACCGTTCACCCACCACGCTCGGTGAAAATTTTCAATATCGCATTAGTGTTGAAGGAGAAAACTCAGTATGCTACGATTTGCTGATGACAGAACAGGCTGAGGATATTGAGAAACAAAATACTGAAGGAAGATTTTCAGACTAAATATAAACCGAAGCAACCGATGCAAAAATAGGGTCGGATGCGATAAGAGAAGTAAGTGAATTTTGTAACTTAGGAAGTAAAGTTACAACCGACGGCCGAAGCAGAACATCAGTAACGAAAAGAGGATTCTAGAAAACAAGAAATCTGTTAGTTTCACCTCGTATTTACCTAGGAGTCAGTAAGAATTTTTTTTAAATGGAGGTATGAAGCACTTTAGAAACTATTCAGCTAGATAAGACGTGTCTCATATCGAAGGAAAAAAAATGATCGAAAATCAGAACGATATGATGTTATGTAGGGTTCTGTATATAGGAGCTAATAAAAGAAGATTTAAGCATGCAGGTGGAAAATAAGCGACTAATTTAATTCCACGACAGGATAGCATCAATAACATGGACAGATAACTTTATATGGAGTGGGTCGTAATGAATTCTGTTTTATTTTACCTCAAGTGGTATTAGATTTTGTAGCTTATGTCTGCTACTTCTATTATCATTACAACGCGATTCACTAAAAGTAGGGTGTCGGAGGGTGCATTGCACCTATCCTAATGTGTAGTTGTTTGTGCAAAGGAAGGAAAGAGGTATGGCAGGAGGCGCCCATGGGCTATTGTGAGGAACTATCCCGGCATTCGCCTGGAGCGATCTGGGAAAACCATTGAAAACCCAGATCAGGATGGCTAAAATGATTTATCGAGAACTACTACTGTCGGATTCTAATTTTTTACGCTCGATAAAAACCTTTCAATTCTATTCCTCAATCACTCGTGGAAAAAGTGAGAAACGAAAAGAATCGGTTCTGACCCTGATTTTGCTTATCTTATTTTTTCTGTCATTCCTAGATGCGAATGTTGCTGGTCATTCTGAAATAGGTGAGTCGTGAATTTTCAGTTATCTTCCGTCGAGAGCAACGCCATCGGTGTTCCAGGTCTTCCCAACCTAACTCCTTCAACATCGCACTTACGCTTTCCCTACAGCTATATATACCTGTGACGAATCGTGCGGCTTTTCTATGGACCTTCTACAATGCCTCCATGCCCTTTTGATGGGGACCCATACAGAACAACTATATTCTAAGTGAGGACGCACTAGAGCTTTGCATGCAATCCATTTAACTTCCGGTGTTCACTGTTTTAAATTACGACCTAGAAATCGGAGCATATGATTTATCTTCTGAATATGTTCTTTCCACAAAAATTTTTTACGAAACTTTAGCACTAGTCATTTAACGGAATCTGCCGTTCTAAGGACAGTGCCGTTAATCGTATATTCAAAACTTAATGGTGTCTCCTTTTTACATATATGAATGACTAAGTACTTTTTAGCGTTTAATGGACATCTTGTATAATCGTAAGCTGGGCGCGTTTTTTTTTTTAACCACTTTTCGCAACGTCAAAAACACGTTTTAACTTTATTCCCCCCCGGTTTCTGGCGACAGATGTCGGGGTGTTAAGAATTCCCCGCGCACGCTGCGCGACATTAAACCTGCTCGTTAAACGTCAGTCACGTGACACCTGCGAAGTTAAATACACACTTGCAGACATCTGGTCGAGCGATAGTCGATATTATTACGGGAGGACAGACACTACTAGGAAACTAGTCCACACCCGTGACGATGTTTTGGTTCTAGAATAGTTTCCGTTTCTAGGGTCAAGAGTCATTGGACTGGATCTGGCTAAAAATGCGAACTTAAATTTTCACTTTAATTCCAATGCAATAAAAAAATCACCCAAGTTATTACTTTTAATAGCCTTAAGATTAAGACTTAGTCTGCTCTCCATTGCAAATTCCTAAATGTGGCCGAGCAGCATCACTTTTTTTTTTTTTTTTTTTTTGCTGTCGTCAGTCTTTCGACTGGTTTGATGCAATCCTCCATCCTTTCCTATCCTGTGCTAACCTCTTGATTTCTACATACCCCTTACAACCCACGTCCTCAATTATCTGCTTCATATGTTCTAATCTCTGTCTTCTTCTAAAGTTCTTACCTTCGACTGTTCCCTCCACTAACAAATTAACCAATCCAGCATGTCTCAAAATATGACCTACCAGCCTGTCTCTTCTTTCTGTAAGCTTCTTCCATAAACTTCTTTTCTCACCCATCATTTCCAAAACTCGCTCATTTCTTACTTTGTCTGTCCACCTAATTTTCAGCATTCTTCTGTAGCACCACATTTCAAGTACTTCAATTTTCCTTCTTTCGGGTATTCCTAAAGTCCTAAGTTCTTAAGCATATTACTGGCATTTTCAGTTCGTCTTTTATTTAGAACAGCCCTCATTCCCCTTTTAAAATTATTTTGCAATTTCATAATTTCTCTTTTGCTTGCCATGATAAACATTGTGGAGCGGTATCTTTTTTGCTAACAATTTAACACCACTGTGCACATTATTGAGAGAGGTCGCTATTCATTGCTACGTGGTTTCACAGTTGTGGTGTAGGTTATGGTTTTATTCCTTTTCGCTACCCAGTCCCGTCCAGAGACCATCGTTGACCTTTAAACCGAGCGCGCGTTGAAATATTTACACTAATCTGGCGACCGCGGGACGAGGCAATTTGCCACATCAATTATTTCCGTTTCCATCCGAAGCAATCCGTCGGGGCGTAAAGCCAAAATGGTCTGCTGGCCGTCCCAAAGCCCAAATTCCACTCACTACCACCAGTGACAACATTTAAATTACATCACGCTATTTATCCAGAGATTAACGTAAAACAAGAAACCCACAAACTGTGATTTGTAGGGTTCTGGGAAAAGGAACCCTTTTGCTGTTTCTATCACAGATATCTGCCACATAAACGGAATACGCTGAAATAATACAATATGATAATGTCCCTTTTCCGATGATGGAAACACTCAAAACTAAATCTAAGACAATTAGGGAACCCTATAGGAAGTACTGGGAACAAAGTTGGTACATTTAATTTAATTAAAATTGCAATGGAGCACAGGCTCCGGTGGCAATTTCCCTACACACCCATCTTCCCCCCTTCCTGCACCCCACCTACATTTGTCCTCTACAAATTACAAATTTAAATTCTTTCAACGTTTACGGGAAATTATTCGTCATTTCTCTTCGTAACTTATTTCAAACCCTGACACCCTTATCTAAAAAAGAGAATCTTCCCACACCCTTGTGCCTGAATCGAGTGCCAGCTTGTGGGTCATTGTAATTTTTCCCTTTCCATACATACTTTTCCATTCTTACAGCAATATCTTTCCATGCCTTATCGCCAGTATACGCCTTGTACACTCCCATGAACCTCCTCATCCTCCTCCTGTCTTGTAATGAATCCCATTCCAGCTCTTTTATCATATCTGTCACTGATTGCATTCTGCGATAATTTCCAGAAACAAATCCAGCAGCCCTTTTTTTGCACCCTCTCCAACTACTGTATTTGATACTCAAAATGTGGGCCCCATACTACACTACCATATTCGAGCATTGGTCTAATTCTCGTATATCACCTGAACAGAAATATCTTCGCAAAATCTCATCAGTTAAGACATAATACTAGAATGAGTGCCAAGTGTGAATGGTTAGGGTACAACTACTCCACATTGACCAAAACAGATTTAAGTCACATTTTCGGAATAATCGCACTAAATAAGTAATGAACCCTCTTCTGTATAGCTAAAACACATAGCAATGTATCAGAATTCATGTCGACATATTATATTATAGTTCCAAGCATGTAAACTGATGTATATTGAACATGTAAAGGAACTGGGATGTAAATTGTGGAAAATAAAATGCAATGAACTTGGCTTTGTGGCTGTTTAGGCCGAAAACCATTAAATAAATAAAAAAAGAGTTGATGATTTAAAATTTCCATATAACGTATAATTCTTAGATTCAAAATAGAATATTGTATTTAAAATCTTGTAAAATTATACAGGAAAGTAATCAATCCCCGGACGCATGTCCCTAAGTGGGACCCCCACTTTATTTTTCCTTTTTTTCCAGCTTAAATTCGAAACGTATAGATATCGAAAGAAATGATGTGTTTCAGTGTTTACAGGGTTGGGCAGACACAACTATCAGGCCAGGTACGCTGTTAGTGCTTTCAGCAAGAGTGAAAGTTTTTGCAGTGATGCATTAAACAGCGTTCTACAGTGTTACAGGAATAAAGTAACAATCTGTTAATCACAATGAAACAAAATCCTCACGGGTTATCTGCCGGAAATATCTTTATTAAACTTAATTTCTTTGATATAGAACGTTTCGGCAGCAACCTCCGCTGCCTTCGTCAGGTAAGCTTCGTTATGACAGCTTACCCTACGAAGGCAGTGGAGGTTGCTGCCGAAACGTTCTATATTAAAGAAAGTAAGTTTAATAAAGATATTATCAGGCAGATAACCCGTGAAGATTTTGTTTCATTTATACGACGGGAAAAACTGTACACTGCAAATACTATTTTACGTTACTGTGTCAATTGTTTACTTTGGTATCTGCCCAACTTTCTTTTTAAATGTCAGGAACTGCCAAGTCAAAAACGTCCATAGTACGACCCTCGGCATTCCTAAAGTCGGACCTACCCTAATTCATACGAATATTTCGTCAATTTGCTAAAGAGATTTGAAATGTTATTTTAAATGTCCGAATCAAATAGAATCCTTGATGAGAAAATGCGGCAAGTTTCGTCGTTAGTGGATGAAATTATTAGCAAAACAACTTATCACTTTTTCAAAAGGTGGTAAATTATCAAATATTATGAATGTGAAATAAACTAAACTGGTTGACCCGTGAGAAAATTTTGCGAATAAATTGTTTGTATAGCAATTATATAGCAAAGTACTGAACCGTGAGAAAACCGCATACAACTAAGCTGAACCAAACGCAAATAGTAAACCGATATCTCTGTGACATGTGTTGCTGCTATCTAGCGGTACGTGATCAATCATTATCGACGCCATTGTCTCATACGCGTGGGTTTTGAATAAGCTGCATTAATTACCTTACTTCCAGTTTTCCACGTCATTCCATATTTTAACAAACAATCCGGCTATTCTGGCTTTCAACCATTTGTAACGACACTTCATAAAGTGTTCCACCGACTGAAAACTTAGGTCAGACAAGCATAATACCAGGACACGCCCCCATTCATGCAACAGAGGGATGAAAAGCTACGTAACCTTATACGCGATCTCATCCCAAGCGTGGTGGGTGAGCGTAACGTTCTGGCATCGTATTCGGGAGGACGTGGGTTCGAATCCCCGTCCAGGTGCTTACATTTGAGTTTTCCATGATCTCCCCAATCACTTCAAGTAAATTGCGAGATGGTTCCTTCAAAAGGTCATCGCCGAATTTCTTCCCGTTTCCTTCCTTCAGTTTTTTTCTCACATCTAATGTTCGCTACATCAACAAGGCTAAAACTCAGAAACAAACAAAACAAAAATAATCTGTTAGATGACGTCAAGGTTACTAGAACAGGGAAATCATAGTCGACAAATACCAATAAGGAATTTGGGGAAGGCCTTTATGGTACAACCAACTGTCTTAATATTCGCCTGGAATGATCTGGGGTTAACGCGTAAAATACCAGAATTTCGATTGTCGGACCGGGAATCAAACTCATGCCCTCCAGTAACCGAGACGTCAACTCCATATCCCTGTTGTGGTCACCTTCTGGTAGGTCCTGAACAGGGATCAGACCAATAAACAGCAGCAACACAGAATAAATATGTGTGGCGTATCATTTATATTTAGTAAATTAGCATTTAGTTATATTACATAATACTAATTACCATTAATCGCATATTCTGCGCAAGCTGATCCAAGAAAACAAATACAATATTGACAGGTTATCAGTTTCTGTCTATTAATGTAGAATATTTTTAATAGGGACGGTAAAAAGAACTATTCCTCAAGGTTAAATACTTGGTCCGCCAATATTTCTAATTACTCAATTATACGTTCTGAGGTAACAATGACTGCAAATCTTGCATTTTCTCAATGGACATAACGACTGGTCTGTAATCACTAATTGATGAATCTGTTTTGGATGCCTATTCTTCTTGAACCTCGCATTTACCTGACGTAAGACCGAATTCTTTATGCTGCGTGAGGTGGCGTAAAATTACGTTCATAAAGGTAGTAATTTTCTAGTCCTCAGAAACAAATGAACGAAATTCTCAGCTGAATCAGAAGAATCGTCGCATCATCACCCTTTCAGGGCTCTCACACTGGCAGAGACGCTGAATTTTGAAGAAGGAGCGTTCGTTTCACTATCTGGCAAAATGTAGTTAAACGGGAACTTCTCTGTAAATTACCATTTAGCTAGCTCACACCCTGATAATTAAGGTTAAGTGCACATTGTGCGTAGGCAGGCTCACAAGAACTAAACTACATTGGAAGGCTGTCAGCTTTTATCTTATGGTATCCAACATTTTGAATAGGGAGAGTAAATAGAATATTCCCCCAGGTTCTATACCTGGCCCACTTCCATTTTTAATAACTGAATGGTCGTTGTTGACATAGCAATGACTTTAGATATCCACCGTTCTTCGTTAATTGGAGTCGCTCATCTTGTACATACAAGCTGGGTGAAGTGTCTAATAGATGTGATGAATATGTATTATTTATATTTATAACTTGTGTTCGTTGCGCCTAATTGTTAGAATAGGCATTTTGGAAACTTATTCGTCTAGCTGGCTGTCACCTTACCTAAATATGTCGATGTATTTCGTTATAACTGAGGTAGCATAAAATTAGGTTAAGGCAGGTAGTCATTTTCAATCCCATAAAAGAGTTTTTTTTCCATATTCTCACGTGGATCAGATAATCTTTCAGGAATTTTTCACTAGCAGCAACGCCGAATTTGTCGAAGTAATGTACCGAGCGTGGTGGTGTAACGGCTATCGTTCTGGCCTCGCATTTGGGAGGACGGCAGTTCGAATCCCCGTCCGGGCATCCAGATTTGGGTTTTCCATGGTTTCCCAAATAACTCCAGGCAATTGCCGGGATGCTTCCTCGAAAGGCGATGGCCGAATTCCTTCCCATTCCTTGCCCCCATCCTTTCCCGTCTGTAAAGACCTCGCTGTTAGAGAAACGTTAAGCATATTTAAAAAAATCGAAGTAATGTGTCTAAACAAAAGGAAAATTTTCCTTAAATCGGAACTGCAATGCATATAATGATTTAGCTAGCTTAAATCGGGTTAATTATGGTAAGAACATATTCTGCCTGTACTGACTGACAGGAACGAAGATCATTCTGTCCTCAGGTATGCAGCATTTTGAATAGGAACTAAAAAGAAAATTGTTCCCCAAGATTGGATATTGGGTCCAGTGTTATTTTTAATACGTAATGTTAATTGGCGGCTTGTCAGGTACATAATGGTATACCCCAGAAACATATGATAGTCTGGAATAAAAACAATGAAGAAACTGGTTACTAATATGATATGCAGGACGGAGAAGAGTGGGTATTTTGTTTTATAAGTTTCTTGTACTCATCGACATTACCTCAAGGCTCAGCAGGTGTTTGGTTACCAGCTCCTGTAAAAAAATTAATACTCTAAGGGACTAATCAAGAAAAGAAACAGGAATGATTATATTTGTGTCGGACCAGTGAAAGGAAAACAAAATGAGTGGTAAAAGACAAATAGGAGACCATAGGAAAGGTTGATTCAGCAACAAGCCAATGATACAGGGAGTGAAAAACAAGTAAAGAACTGTCACGCATATGACGAACAGCCCAAGCCGGTATTCGCTCGGAGTGATTCCAGGAGTAGAGAGACAGTGGTGCTTCTAGCTCACCTGAACGATATCCTCCATGGTGTCTGGTCGGAGTTCGGATCGCTTGCCAAATCTGCAACAGATCAACACAATTGTGTCAATGGCATGAAATGGTTTTTCTCATCCAACCGATAAATCGTGTATAGGAAATAATACATCACTAGCATTTTCCATAGTTCTGTTCATGTTATAGAAAAAAATATGAATTGTATATATATATAGCGAGCTTTAAATATAGTTGTAAACATGTTCATTATGTATATTGGACAGTAATATTTAACATCAGAGTAAAATATTAGTAACTATGTGCCAGACACTAAGTTTGACATATAGTTTCTGGAATAAAGCATATTATTTTATGCCAAAAAGCATATAATTGTATAAGCGCTGCAGCTAATATGTAGTGCACATAACGTTTTGCAAAGTTTTCAGTTAGTATCAGTATTTCTCACAGTATTTTAAAAATTAGATTGCCAAACGTAACTTTCCACACGGTTCGATTTTGTGCCCACTGATATTTTTAACCTGAGTACGCGGGTGACCATTTTAATCAAAATTTTTATCCTTTGTTGAGGTGCATTGAATGACTCAAAATCCTTCCTATTACTCCACAGAACAAATAGTAAGTAGTATTTTTTTGGCTGCGCATTAAATATAAATCATACAGTAAATGGTTTATCGTTCATTTTTGACAAACCCGCCAGTGTATGTGGTTATGCGGGCTTTGGATCGTGCCTGGTCCCGTTGTAGCTCTCAGATCCAGTGTGTGGTGCCTTACCACACCGAGTCTCAAAGGAGGCTATTTATCATTATATAACATGACAAGATATTTCAAATGTATGCCTTCAGCAAACAGTTTCTTCTCGACCTTAAAAATCACAAAAAATTAATATTTTTTTCCTATCTGTGTACCTAATAAATTGTTTTTTAGGGGGGTTTTCATTCTGTCTTCATTAAACCAGCTATATGTATATCCTTCACAGATTGCCCTGTAGCATTACATCACCTAGAATAAAGCTTATTTCTGGCTGCAAACCCTCAATAGCGTCAGTTATTGGTATAATGAATAGCAATGGACCCAATACAGTACCGTGTGGAACTTCTGATTTCTGGTGAATGAATTTAGGGGGAGGATGTGTGAGAACTGTTCCGTGAAATTACAACAGACGACAGCAGGTCCTTAAGAAATACTCAGCGACTGCTGACGAGAACTCTAAAGTTTATTTGCGGAAGTGATTACGGGACTTGTAAATGTCACTCAACTGCCCCAAGTGGTCACAGAATTCGATGGAATTTTGCTTCAATGCGGAGGCGTCTGAAAGCGAATAGTCGAGAGCGGACAGTTGGATGTGAAGCAGGCGTCCATTTTAGGACCGTCGATTGTCTTCAAACTGTGCTACACCCACCGTATTGTTCGCTTCAATACGCTTATTGTTCAGGTACGTATTTAGTACCCTGTTAAGGGGAAATGCTATTGCAGTAAAGGCGGCCTATTGATTGGAAGAATCGTCAGCCAAAGACACAAAGTGGGCCGTCTACGGACGTCTTTAACGCCTCGCGAAGATAACAGCGTATCTTCAAAAAAGTATCAGTCCTCTGTTGTTCAGGTCACGTCTACCAACGTCGTGATTTGCGCAACAACGTTAAACAACTGAAAGAAACTGAATCACATACCAGCTTTATGTCGCAATGACATGTGTGACTGACTGCAGAGAGGTGAGTGATAAAGTAGAGAAAATGAGATCATGGAATAAATGAATAAAATATGTGGCTAACCGTAAAGTGGGAAGTTTGGTATAAAGCTTACAATTTACGAGAAAAAACGTGATTAAAGTAAGAAACATTCAAATGCACTTTAAGTAGCTGTGAAGGTGATAGACTAATATGATACACATATCTTGTCGATATGCCTAATATTGTTGGGAATAGACCGGGCGATGAACGAAAAATGTAGTATGTAGATACGAAGACATAGTCACTTAGAAATGGTGGACAAATCTCCACAGAACCTAATTCAGACTGATTAAAACTGAATAGAAAGAGACTGAAGAACAGAATAGAAGTCATCTACGGATAGATACTCAGCAATGTATTGGGTCCAGGCAAAGGAGGTAAATACAGAAGACAAATAACTAGAAACTATACCACTAGACCGAAAAATTTGTAGTCGTGTTCCCAAAGAGATGAGCAAACTACTAAGTAGCCGTAGCCGTGTTTTGAGTATGATTACGGGTCTAAAATAAAAATGACAACAAAAAAACGAGTCTCTAAAGACAAAAGTTTGGTGTAACTTTTGATTTTTTGATGGCTTTGAAGAGGAAAGGAGTAGATTGGAGGAAGAGAGGTTCAGTTAAGAATTTATCTTTAAAACAGAAAAGAAGAATAAAGATTGGAAACGAAATTTCGGAGAAAGCAACATTGAAGGGCGTTAGGCAAAGTTGTTGACTTTCCCTTTTATTTTTCAAGTTATACCTGTAAGAAATTACTGGTAAATGATTAGACGTAAAAAGAGGAGTGGAAAAATAAAAGATTAAATAAGATTTTCTTATGATATGGTGAACGAATTCCAAAACAAAATTTTGAAAGATCTAAATGAAGCTTGTTGAAGAGTATGGAATGAGAATCAATACAGCAAACCCTAAAAGTATGGTGATTGGTAGAGCGTTGAACACTAATGTAATATTCTAGGGTAACTAGCCGAGTTAACACGGTGTTATCACGAGATATTTCGGCGAACAAGCACTCCGTCTCCATCATAAAATGAATCGCTGACCAGGTCGCAGTACCGAAATTTCATAGTGCCCGCTGTTGATTGGTCGGGTGTTGGGCTGGCGGTGATGGCATCGTTGCCTGCCATTACTGTCAGTTGCGTTCAGCGCGCCTTGCACGACCTGTAATGATGACGTCACACAGCTTAACTTGTTGACATCGAGACTTCAGTCAGTTGGTAACCCTGCAGGCGGCTTCCCACGGCCCGTGGTTTTGTAGGCCGCGCCACATCAGCTGCATTGCCACCACCTCGCCACCACGTTGCTACCACCTCGCCACCGCGTTGCCACAAACCTCGCCACCGCGTTGCCACCACGTCGCCACCACGTCACCTACTGTACAGCAACGCAGAAGGGGTGTGAGCCCAGGCTGCAAACAGATGGCAACAACGCACAACTACCCGGGCCTTTGATGATGCCAACTTGACGACAGACAGACCGAACCGTCACCACTACCACAGAAAGGCCCGTAGTTGAGAGCTGAGGCGGCCAGCAATATGCCGACCCGTGTTAAGGCACCTTAATGCAGGTTGGCAAGACTGAACGAATTTAGTCAAAAGGTTCTAGAGGTACCAATGGCCTGGTAGAACCAAAGTAGAAGTCGGGTTCCAGTTCAAGACTTCCGACATGGTCAGCACTTCAATTTATGATAGTGAGTGAGGGTTTGTTTGCCGACATATCGTGTCATCACTTTTGAACATTAGGTTGCCTGGTTCAAGTACTGATAGGAGTGAGGGCAACGCAGCATAACAGTAGCATAATTTTAGTGCGCCGTGCAGTACAAGAATCGGAATTAAAACACTGTGCCAAAAGTTTTAGGTTCGCGATAGCGGCTTTGTAGAATCAAAGTCGAAGTTGTGTTGCAGTCCAAGGCTTCCGACACAGTCAGTACTGTTTTTGAAGATGGCGACTGAGGGTGTTTTCGCAGAAATCTCTGATCAAAACACTTTGTTTACCAAATAAGATTCTTCCGTTATCTGTTTAGAAGTTAGCAAAGCGTGGATGACTCCGTCACCATCTTCAAATCAATCGCTGACCAGATCAAAAGACCGAAAGTTTATAGCGTGCATTATTGATTCGCTGATTTGGCTGAGCGCTGGGGACTGATGTGGGACTCATGGCAACGCCGAACAACAGTAGTCTTAGTCGTCTTTAGCCGTCGCGGAGTACATTACACGGAATTAAAACACTGTGCCAGAAATTTTAGGTACGCGACAGCGGCTTTGTAGATTCAAAGTCGTAGTTGTGTTGCAGTTCAAGGCTTCCGACCTGGTCAGTATTCCTTTTCAAGATGGAGACCGAGTATTTGTTCGCTGAAGTATTGTGTCAAAACACTTTGTCTACTCGATTAGAGTCCTCAGTTACGTGTTTACAGTCTAGCGAAGTGGGTAGCAGCAAATGGAAATCCTGGTCAGTATTCCTTTTGAAGATGGCTACCGAGTTTTGTTCGCCGAAGTATTGTGTCAAAACACTTTGTCTACCAGATTACAGACCTCAGTTACGTCTGTTTAGAGTTTAGCGAGGCGAGTAGCAGCAAGCGGCAGTCCTGCTCAGTATTCATTTTGAAGATGGCTACGGAGTTTTGTTCGCTGAAGTATTGTGTCATAATATTTTGTCTACCCGATTAGAGTTTAGCGAAGCTTGTAGCAGCGAGCGGCAGTCCTCACCTGGGCCTGTTCCTGGGCGTGTAGAGGCGGTCGTACTCCTGCAGCTGCAGCATGCGCACCATGTTCTCCACTCTGGCCAGAGTCTCGGTGAAGAGCGACCCGCGGCTCGAGGCTCCGCCGGCGCTGCGCGGGCTGCCAAGCGCGTCGGACATCGCGTCAGGACATTCACATTGCAACAGCACCCCCACGGTGACGGGGGGTGGGTGTATCAGGAGGGCGGGGCAACACGTCGCGGCGGCCGGCACAGTTCACATTGGACGCCGGACAACAACAGAAACTACAGTAAAACATGGCGGACAAAGAGACGGAACGGTCTATTACGACGCACGGCAACAAGGACACGGGTGGACGACAGCACTTTATGACAACGTGGATCAACACATTCAAACACTAAGGTCAGTGACTAAAAGTCTAAGCTACTCTTGTGTCACATATGTGATCGTCTGTTATATTGTCGCGAAAAGAAGTTTAATAGAAAATTAGTAATGGAGATTACATGGCGACCGTGACAGGATTTATAACTTATATGTGCATCTGCTATTTCAGCCTGCCTCGGTAGCTTAGGGGCTAGATCACTGGCCCCACCCGCCGAGGGTCACTGGTTCGAGTAGAGGACATGGATGTATCATCTCAGTTCTCCGGGTGTAGCCGCGTCGATTTATTAAAACCTGACGTTTCTGCCATCATATCGTGGCCTTCTTCAGAGGACTCCTCGGAAGAAGGCCACAGCATGATGGCAGAAACGTCAGGTTTTAATAAATATACGCGGCTCCACCCGGAGAACCAAGATGATACATACAGTGACCGCGGATACTTTCGTGATCATTAGAGCGCATGGGTGTTTAAATGTTGTATATGAGTGTGCTTGTAGCGTCAGTCCTTTAGAGTGTCTACAATTAGTTGAATGATAAAATACACTTGGAGAAACTAAAGAGCGGGCTGTATGGCCTAAACAAAAAAAATTAAAAAATTTGTTATTTTATCGAATTGTGGGTTTTATTGAAGATTAGTTATAAAGATTAACTATACATGGCGGCTTTAACGGTATAGGTAATTTATGTGTTCATTAGTTATCTGTTATGTGTTTTCTGTGGTTTCAAATGGAAGATTAAATAGAGCGATAAACTGCATATGGCGACCGTGATTCCTAGCAAAATCTTGGCTCAAATGCTTATAATTTGAGAAATTTAGATCAATTTTTCTTAAAAGCTACGATCATTTACTTGGGATTTAATGAATCAATATTTGAATCTGTCAGTATACGAGGGGTACCCAAACATAACCGGAATATCATTGCCATGGGCGGAGCTTGTGTAGTACGCGTTTCAGCCACTAGGCGTTTATAGTACAACTCATTGTCAGTTCAGTGCCGCCTGTGTTTTCGACCTGGTTTGTTTTGTTAAGCTGCAGTGATTTTTTTTCCCTAGTGCTGTTGTATTATTTATTCCTTTTTGATGATGGCAAGTTTAAGTGATCAACGTGCAGCTGTTAACATTTGTTTTCTACTCAGTAAAAACGCTGCAGAAACTGTTTTAATGTTGAAAACAACTTACAAAGATAACACTATGGTAAAAACTCATGTGTACGAGTGGTTCACTCGGTTTAAAAATGGCGACATGTCGATTGATGACAAACCTCGTTCTGGACGCCCATCAACTGCTCGAATCGACGAAAATGTTGAAAAAATTAGAGAGCTTGTGCTGTAAGACCGTCGACAGACAATTGCTCAACTGTCAGAGATTAGTGGGTTATCTTGGAGCTCGGTTCAGGAAATTTTAACTGAAGATTTGGGAATGAAAAGGGTTGCTGCCAAGATTGTTCTTCGGGTTCTGACTGACAATCAAAAAGAACGCCGAGTCGAAACATGTCGTCCTTTGAAACAACAGCTTGAAATTGATCCAGATTTTCTGTCAAAGGTCATTACTGGTGGTGAGTCATGGCGCTATGTTTACGACCCTGAAACAAAGCAACAGTCAAGCTAATGGAAGACGTCATTGTCACCCCGTCCAAAAAATGTCGTCAAGGCAAATCAAACATGACAACAATGCTCATTTGCTTTTTTGATGCTAAGCGCGTAGTTCATTCAGAGTTTGTTCCCCCACATCTGATCGTTAATCAAACGTTTTATTTGGAAGTTTTAAGAAGATTACGCAACAGTGTTCGTCAAAAAAGACCCGATTTGTGGCAGACAGGAGACTGGTTCTTCCACCACAACAATGCACCTGCACACTCAGCTGTCTCTGTTAGGCAGTTTTTGGTTCCGCTGCCCCACGCACCTTACTCGCCTGACCTGGCTCCGTGCGACTTTTTCTTATTTCCACGCATGAAAATGGGCGTGAAAGGACAACGATCTGACAAAATTTAGGAGGTCAAGAAAAAAACGAGGGAGGAGCTGTCAGCCATTTCTAAAGGTGACTACAGATAATGTTTAGAACAGTAGAAGCACCGGTGGGACAAATGTATTAGTTATAATGGGGAGTATTTGTAAGGGGATATGGTTGTTTTGTAAAAAATTTAAAAATATACAGCTTTTACAAAAATATTCCGGTTTTTCTGGTACCCCCTCGTATCCCTAAAGGGTTGCGTCGTAAAATTTGAACAATCTACGTTGAGCTTTAAGGGACTTAGAAAGTATTAAAGGGAGAATAGTTGAGCAAAATTATATGAACATAAAAACTCCCACTTTTAATATTGAAGAATAAGTTTTGTTAAATTTCATACAGAATCATCGCAGACCAGTGCTTAATTAAGTTAAATGAGTGTTTAATTAATTTTTTTCCAAGTAAATCGATTCTCAACTACTATTTTTATTAAGTTTCCTTGTTTCTGACTGAACCGGTATTTAACCGAACCATTGCTACGCCCATGGACGATGTTGGTGTACATAGTAACGCCTCTATATTCCTTTTATGGCTCGTCATGTTGACAAGGTCGATAGTCATTACAAAGATTATCTACGAGATAGAGGGGGGGGGGGGAGGGTGGAAAGTGTATCGACATACCAGTATGCCTACCTACAGTTCAAACTTGGTAATAATTTCTGAGACAATATGTCAGGAAAATGAAGAAAGAAATGTTACAATAATATTTAATGAGCTTCATGGAAAATGACTCCGATTTATGCATGCAATTTGTTTCTTTAAATTTCATGATAGGAATCTACTCACAACAAAATTTATATGATTTGAATTATTTTGTACAACTTTATTTAAATTTTGATCGACAATCATTACGCTATGTGTATAAGGGGCCATCCATGAGTGACGTCACACGAATTTCATGATTTTTTTGAGACCACCTTCCTTGTCACAGGCGGTATCATTTTTTTGACCACTCCCCTTTTTCCCTAGTATGACGTCACCTGTTTCGCAATTTTAAATCTAGAAATTATTAAATTAAAACAGCACTGATAAAATTATATTTATATTTAAAATATTTTTTTTCATGTAAACGACAATAAGTCAAACACTTTACATAAAATTGTCAAAATATAACAAATCAAATACGTTACAAAATTTAAACTTGTATCCATGGACTTTCAACCCATTCTTTTACATCAGTTCTAACTGGCATAGCAGTCATGTAGATCTCGATTTGGATAATGTCAGGATGTGCCAACATATTCTTCATGCAGCCATATAGCATTGTCATTGTTTATCAAACTAAGAATTTCCTTGTCACGTTTAGCTGTAGTTCTTTGAGGACGAATATTCGCGATGGGCAAAACCTTTTGTTGCGTCTGTGTATGATTGCTTGTGTTGGTTAGTGGCTTTGTATGATGATATATACAGACCACACTATTGTTTAAATGAAGGCGGGTTTACACGGTTCACTTTTCACAATCACTCCGGACGAATCACTCGCAGTGAAAGGAAAGTGAACAGTGTAAACAGAGAATCATCCAGAGTGATCATCCAAGATGATGGGCTCAACTTTTCGTTCACTTTAGGTGTTTCACTCGGATGAATCATCAATAGTGACGCGTGTAAACAGTCAAAATATCGAAGTGAAACATATTCCTGCATCAGTCGCAATTGTTTGTTTCTGATAATTTTTAAAGGGAAAGGAGAAACATTTACTTATTTTTAAGTTCTTTCCATAATAACGAATGTTTGTAGAACACAAAATTTGAAACTTATAAAAATAAAAATATAATTAATGAATTGAATCTCCCACTTTTGACGCCAGAAGACATCAAGCGCAAAATTAAAACTATCCGAACCAGCTGTTCTAGTGAGTTAAGTAAGTTTTAAAATCAGACAAATGTGTTGTAAATTGTGCTTCTAGGTAAAGTGAATGTGTTTAAAAGCAGTTACCAGTTGCACCATGGTTTCCCAAATCACTCCAGGCAAATTCCGGGATGCTTCCTTCAAAAGACCATGGCCGAATTCCTTCCCATTCCTTGTCCCCCATCCTTTTCCGTCTCTAAAGACCTCGCTGTTAGAGAGACGTTAAGCAGATTAAAAAAAAAAAACAGTTGCAAGAAACGTGAGTAGTTTCTAGCTTCAGTTTAACCGGAAGACATTTTATCATTAGTGTCCTGTTTTGTAATTAGTAGTAATTAGTAGTGACATCAAATCTGTGTGATTTATACATTTGAAGACGATTTTCGAAAGCTATTTACTCCTCCAATACCCATTCTACCACGCAGCAGTATCAAATTTCTCGGCCACCAACTTCTATTTTTTTCGATTAACTTTCTTCACGGTGTAACTTCTAATTCTTTAGGCGAGGTTACTAAAAATTAAATCCGTTCCCACAGGCCCAGGTTTGTTTGTTGCCATCTTGAAGTGAATTGAATGGTTCATTTGTGATGATACGTGTAAATGAAAAGTGAATTCACCATCACTTTCACTGCGACTGATTCATCCGAGGTGATTACGAAAAGTGAACCGTGTATTAAACCCGCCTTAAGTCATATTTCGTCAGAGCCTGAGAGGTGGTATTGTCGTTTCGCTGTATGTCAGAGGCGGTCGACGGACGACACCGTAGTACAGCCAGCGTGAACTAGCACGGTCGGCACGAGACAACAAGTGATACATGTGAGGTCACGAAGATTATAACTCCCCCCTCCCCTCCTCTCTTGTCACTCCATGTCACCTTTTGTCAACCCCCTCCCTCCCCCTTAAGGCGTGACGTAATTTATGGATGACCCCTGATGGCGGTTGTTTCGTGTTCTGAGCTGCTCTACAGGTGGCTGGGGTGCTGATTGGCTGTGAGTTGTTATAAACAGTGCCGTGCTGGCTTAGCCGTGCCGTCGCTGTTTGGTGTTGGATGTTGCAAAACTTCTCGCTAATCCGAACTGCGAAATACGGAACGTGTCAAGCGCTCATTATACGGTTAAACCTTACCAACTGTCGGTGGGACGGTGTTAGAAATACGAGAAAATTCCACCCAGTACGAAGTAGTTTCAGCACTAGCTTAAACTGAGTAAGTGATTTCGGGAGGACGCAGGTTCGAATCCTCGTCCGACAATCCAGATTTAAATTTTCCACGGTTTACAGGAATCTATTCAATAGAATGCCGCGGGGGTCCCATTAAAAGGGCATGGCCGAATTCCTACCCGTTCCCTGTTTCCAGTTACTTCTTACCTCTAATGACCACAACATCGACACAGCGCCAAACAAACAAAACATCCCTCAATCACGAGGAGTTATTTCGGAAAAAATTAGCATGTTTCGATAGAGAACAAAAAGCAATTGTTGCCACGACATTTTGGCGGTCCGAAAAATTTTCCTACTCAGCAAGAAAGTAATCCAATTAGGTACCTGACTTAACGCCTATTGGGCGTTTACATAAAACATGGACTCTCACTTTCTAACATTATCACTATCCACCCAATCATTTTTATCATTAATTTACTATTATCATTAACTAGTGGAAGCCCGTGACTGTGTTTTGCGTATCGTCACGGGTCTAGAATAGTTCCAGTTTTTACGATGAAAGATTATGACAGGTTGATCTGATCTGGCCAAATATAAGCTTGGCCTGTGTTTCACCCTTAGCATGTATAAAATCTCTTGAGCTTGAAGGACTCAGAAGCATTAATAGAGGTAGGTATTAAACACGGACAGGAACGATCGCGCTATCGTGTAACTGTTTCAAAGGTCATACACTCGAACTTGCTTAAATACGAACCTGACTTGTATTTGACCCTTAAAGTTCACTCTGAAAAAAAAAAAAAATCCTGTTTACTTCGAAAGCATCACGTTGTTTATTATTGGTCATAGTATCTGTGACGGCCAGAGAACTTAATACACATTCAATATTATGAAACGGTTGAGCAACTCCGCAGAAATAAGCTGCCAGAATAGTAGATTCGGTGACACATTTGGTCTGATGTCCACTTAAAATAACCTAATAACTCACATACAGCGAACATGAATAAAGACCAATCACAAAAGTGGTCAGTAAAATGCCTAAAAAGCAAATAAACCGTAATGAATAAACTTTGGTCAAGCAACAACATTAGTGAAAGTTTTAATTAAATTGAAATTTATGCTAAGCCGGAATGACAATTGGCATTCGTGGTTACAGTAGAGAGCATGAGTAATTTAATTTTTTTAAAGTTTTTTTTAGTTGCTTTCATTAGTAACATGTTATCAACGTATTTTCAGCCGCAAAATTAATCGATATTTTTTAACTATGAAACGCTACGAAAAGCAAACTTAATTACAGTATTAAGTCCATTAATTTGGTAGCAGTTGCTTAGTTATTAAATTGTAGACATTACCACGAATTCCTTCTAATGGTATCTCTGGTCGCTGTTTTGTGAGCGAAGGCTGACACGTGACACCGTTCTCCAGCCAATAGCTATCGAGGTGAGTGGGTGACCTTACGAAATTATATAGCAGATATTAAATGATATAGCATTTATTAATTACAAGTACCCTGAGTAAATTGTATTGATGTTTGTAACATTATTTGTAATATTATTCGGTTTGTTGAGGTACTGTAGTTTGTTTAGTGAACGAAGTAGCATAGTGTTTTTATATCCAAGTTACAATCTTTGACATCACCCAGCATAGTTGTGCGGCAGTGATTGTTGATTGGGTGCCTGCGTTGTAGCACGGCAAGGCGCGGTTCAGTGTGTGTATCACGGCGCTTGGAGAAGGTTGTATGCCACGAACACAGGCTCTATGTACACAATCTAAACAAATTTTTGAAATGTATCGGAAACTTGTTTCAATGTAACGTAAGTGTCTTAAAAGTTGCCTCAATGAACGGTATTAATTACATTCGCTAGTTTTTTGACCAGGGCAATGAGTTTTTCGTTTCCTGACTATGTCAAAATACCTCTTGATTTGTTTATCCCAGCTAACGGCTTCCATGTGTTGAAAGAGGAGTACTGGGCCTTTCTCGTATTCCACTAATGGAGTGGTAAGCTAAAACTTGCCTTACTATTTCCACGAAAATTGGTAGCTAACATTTTGAAACAACGAAGAGAATACTTTGGTAAGGTGCTTTTTGGTCAGTCACGTATGGAAATGTGTTTACTGTTACCTATTAGACAATATGAGAATATAAATGAATGTAATCTTTCTCGGCGTTGTTTATTTATAAACGTTTCTCGGGAAACAAACCGAGTGATGTTGTTATTAATGCACAATATTTCGGCGACTTTATACTCCGTCGCCATCTTCAGGTGCAGTTGCAAGTCTTGAAGTCTGCCTTGAAGTCAGCCTTGAGCGTGTTATTTGTAAACTGGCATGGCAACGACAGATGTTGTTATGTTGCCTAGCAGCATCTCAGATGTCATTAGACGCCCGCGGAACACAAAAAGCAGAGCGTTGGTGATGAGCAGCCTCAATTACAGGAATCCATGCATCACTTATCTGGTATCCACAATCCCTGTTTACCAAATCAGACGCGAGGCGAATTTCAAATGCTTCTTTAATGACGCTGTCCCAGAAGCCTCTCGCATGTGTCAACACCTTAGTCGCTTCGAAATCGAAACCATGTCCTTCTGTCAAACTATGTTCCGCCACTGCTGATTTATCTTTCTGCCCCAGACGAACATGTCGGGCGTGTTCCAAACAACGTTGTTGTACGCACCGTATGGTCTGACCGATGTATTTCTTTCCACATTCACACGGGATGCAGTAAGATAAATCAGCAGTGGCGGAACATAGTTTGACAGAAGGACATGGTTTCCATTTCGAAGCGACTAAGGTGTTGACACATGCGAGAGGCTTCTGGGACAGCGTCATTAAAGAAGCATTTGAAATTCGCCTCGCGGCTGATTTGGTAAACAGGGATTGTGGATACCAGATAAGTGATGCATGGATTCCTGTAATTGAGGCTGCTCATCACCAACGCTCTGCTTTTTGTGTTCCGCGGGCGTCTAATGACATCTGAGATGCTGCTAGGCAACATAACAACATCTGTCGTTGCCATGCCAGTTTACAAACAACACGCTTAAGGCTGACTTCAAGGCAGACTTCAAGACTTGCAACTGCATCTGAAGATGGCGACGGAGAATAAAGTCGCCGAAATATTGTGCATTAACAACAACATCACTCGGTTTGTTTCCCGAGAAACGTTTATAAATAAATATGAGAATACTTAAACTTTCTGTCAATTCCATTGGGGAATACTGAACAGCTATTTTACGTGACGGCGAACGTAAAACAAGTAGTCAACGTAACATGTGAACATTTCTCTCAGGAAACGACTATGCAACATCACAAATCAGGACGACATCAGTAATCATAAACAAAACATTGTCATATACGTAACGAATGTGGCAACGCAGAAACGACACTACAAGGACATTTCATGACACTGTACCAATACTGCCATAACATTAAACAACTTGTTTACTATTTCACAATAACATCACCTGTATAGTACGAAACAACGACACACATTGCAACTATCTCCTTTGAGTTTTGCTACTTGTACTAAGTCTAACGTACAGGGTTTGCAGTAATTTTAATGCGAACCCGCGTAACTACTAGCTATGGACGTGTCCATCGAAAAATATTCTAAAATCTTTGTAGACGAATCCTCGTTGCTGAAATGATCACAGTTTTCTGAACTGCTTAGTGACAACTACAATGGAAGTTAAATGATCGAACTATACAGGGTGAGTCAATTTTGGAAAGATATATACATTTGTTGAGATAACTTACAAAATAGGTAGACGTTTCATTTTGTAGCAAACAACCTCAAGATTGGTGCACGCAGTGCATCAGTACACCAATACGCCACCAGGAGCGCCAGCGTAGTGCACAGTTAAAATGGCTGCTTTCACTGGTGCGGAACGTGCTCGCTACGTGTTCCAGTTTCATGAATCGAACTCCGCAACAACTCCCACAACAACTAATCAACAGATCGATGAAGATGACCAAGATGGGACAGTTTACTACCAGCAAGATGGCGCACCACCTCATTTCCTCACGGAATTCCTAAATTTCCTCGATAACCGCTTCCCAGGTCGGTGGATTAGTCGATCACATGGCCACCTCGCTCCCCAGACTTGACACCCCTGGATTTCTCACTCTGGGGTGTCATTTAAGATCTACATCTACATCCATACTCTGCAAGTCACAAACATTGTGGGTGGCAGAGGGTGCTAAGCACCAATCCTAAACCCGCGCATTCCAATCCCGAGTAGCGCGAGGAAAGAAGGAATACATAAAAGCACCAGTATGGCATCTTATTTCTTTAATCTTATCCCTCCGGTCATTGCAACCTAAATAGGTTGGCGGAAGAAGTATTTCATTGCACTCGAAATTTAAATTTTTTTCGCATATTATTATTATTATTATTATTATTACTCCGCGATTCACTAAAA
This sequence comes from Vandiemenella viatica, assembly GCA_031002005.1. Classification (NCBI taxonomy): domain Eukaryota; kingdom Metazoa; phylum Arthropoda; class Insecta; order Orthoptera; family Morabidae; genus Vandiemenella; species Vandiemenella viatica. The sequence goes on from CM061918.1 coordinate 134,981,326, forward strand.
GTGTGTGGCGGAGGGTGCATAGCACCTATCGAGAAGGGTTATGGTTTGGAAGGGTTATAAGGGATATGGCAGGAGGCGCCCATGGGCTATTGTGAGGAACCATCCCCGCATTCGCGTGGAGTGATCTGGGAAAACCATGGAAAACCCAGATCAGGATGGCTGGAGTGCTTTATCGAAAGCTACTCCTGTCGGATTTTAAGTTTACTCGCCCGGTAAATCCTTTCTATTCCATTCCCTAATCGCTCGTGGGAAAAATGAGTACAGAAATGAATCGGTTCTGGCCCTGATTTCTCTTATCTTATTTTCACGGTCATTTCGAGATATGAATGTTGCTGGTAGCAATATTTGCTGACTGTCATTCCGAAATACATCTGTCGTGAATTTTTCAATTAGCTTCCGTAGAGAGCAACGCCTTCGGTGTTCCAAGTCTTCCCAACCTAACTCCTTCAACATAGCACTTCCCTCCAACTATATATACCTGTCACGAATCGGGCGGCTCTTCTTTGGACCTTCTCTAAAGCCTCCATTAACCCCTTTTGATGGGGACCCCATACAGAACAACAATACTCTAAGTGAGGACGTACTAGTGACTTGTATACAATCGATTTAACTTCCTGAGTGTATTGATTTAAATTACGACCTAGAAATCTGAGTATACGATTTGCTTTCCCCATTACATTCTCAATATGCTCATTACACGACAAATTATTACGAATTGTTACCCCTAGGTATTTAGCGGAATCTACGTTCTAAGGACAGTGTCATTAATCGTATATTCATAGTTAAATGGTGTCACCTTTTTACTCACACGCATGACTTGGCACTTTTTAGCGTTTATTCTCCGATAAATTCTAACGCAAGCTATGTCGTGTGTCTTCCAAACTATCCCAGCCCAATCTATGTATCAATTCTGTGACGCTTTCATAAGGGCTGTAACAACAAGTCACGAATCGAGCGGCTCTCCTCTGCACCCTCTCAACTGAGTCAAACAGAACCTTGCGATACAGATCCCAAACCCCACAACAGTAATCCAGATGCGGACGCACTACTGTTTTATACGCTATCTCCTTTGTATGAGCATTACAATTCCTCAAAATACGACCTATGAATCGTAATTTAGAATTAGTCTTGCCTACGACGGAAGTTATGTGCATGTCCCATTTCATGTTGCTTTGTACTATCACCCCCAGATCGTGTGTCTGTTCCTCCCCTACTAAAAAATTTTGCTGACCTGAAAAATCGAATCTACGCTGCCGTTGCACAAGTTACGACCGATTTGCTGCAACGAGTATGGGAAGAAAGTGATTACCAGTGGCATGTTTGCCGCATGACAAATGATAGTCACATCGAACCATAATGACACGTGACACTTTTATGTGAGGCTTGAGGTTGTCTGATACACAATGACACATCTACCAATTCTGTAAGTTACCTGAATAAATTTCTGTATCATTCCAAAGTTGTTAGGTCCATTTTTGAATCACCCTGTATAGTAATGTTTCAGCAATTTATTTTATTTATACTCTTTGTCCAAATTACATTGAACCTTGCACCGAAAATACCTGTCAATTTGAGTAAACAGGAGTACGTACTAATGTCGTGTAGGGTTATTTTCATCGTCGTTTATCCAGGGTATATAAGTAAAGTAATGCAAAAAAGTTTTGGCAGCTCCCAAAGTGAATGGATTTTTTTACTATTCCATGTCACTCCTTCCCTAACGTTGTATTCGTTTCCATGTTGCCGTGTGCTTCTATTGGTTAGTACTGAAAGTAATTGGAATCCTACCAAAGATGTCCGCGGGAAAATAGTCCCCATCTGGTGGAGACTAAAGCAATTAATTTCGCGACACAGAACAACGTAAAACTGTGCTCGGTTGCTTTCCCTTTTTTCGAATCTCTATTTTTCCCGTGATGTGGTCCAGTTGCAATGTGAACCAGCCTGACGCAATCTCAGACTAACAACCGCACGCAACAACAACAACAACACAACACAAACTTAGCGACACCAAAGCGTGCGAAGCGCCGAGCAACGAGCAAACAACATGCAAAGCGACAACGCCAGGAGACAACAAAGTACAGTATGGAGTAGGTATCTCTGTCTACAAACGGGAAACAAGGTCTCGAATTTCTTGTATGCTACCGTGGCTGCAGGAAGCGGTAAAGACTTTCTGGTAATAGACATCACATACATATTTCTTTCTTTTAAATATGAGCTAGTCAGACAGACTTTGATTGATTGAAAAATATTCATTTGATAGACAGTCCTGTACTATTCATCAACCAGTTTAACTTTGCAACTGACGATGATGGCAGAAACCATGACTGAAACGTCACATACATATTTTTTTCTTTTAAATATGAACTAGTCAGACAGACTTTGATTGATTGAAAAATATTCCTTTGATAGACTGTCCGGTACTATTTATCAACCAGTTTAACTTTTCAACTGACGGCGATGGCAGAAACCATGACTGAAACGTCGTATTTATGCAACCACCTCTTGTGGGATAACTACGAAAATTTTGTTTACGTCATCAGGGTAACACACAAGAAATTCGAGATTAAATTTTCAATTTAGTACTCATTTTTACTATGGAAATGATCTTAAAAATCATTAACAATACTAATTATTTCATGTGTAATACCAGATAATGCAGAATACATGCAGAAAAAAATTAGTTTGCAGATTATTAACTGCAGTAGGTCCTTCAAGAAAGCGTTGGCGAAGCAACCTGGCTGCGATATTGTCGCTATGTGATATATATATATGTCTGTCTGTACTTACCGGGTGGAGGGGTTGAACACAGGATGTTATGCTGCTACTCGGTGAAGAAAATAGTTCTGCGATTCTTTGAAAAAATATTAGCTTACCTGAGAGGTACTCCATCACGGTACAGACTTTCATCATGGTACTAGACTGAAAACAGAGCACAGTGATTATATAAACAGCATCACTTCAACTTAATTACTTCTAAAAAAACAGTACAGTTATTTGTTTATGATCTACACTGTGGCAAGGGTAGCTATTGCGAATTAGTTTTTCCCAAATAATATCCACAGATCGGAATAAAGACTTGCACAAATGTATAGCAATGTGCGAAAAAGTTTCTGCAACTATGTTTATACGTCTTCTAACAACTGTTTTTATTATTAATTTTCATCTGCAAGACGCGTTTCGCCCTTCTGGAGTGTGGCATCGTCAGTGGTAAAAATTGTGGCGGCTAGCACATGTCAGTCCGGAACAGCAATGTGCGCAATTTGAGTGTGACTTTCTAGGATAGGATCATAGTCTATGTAGACCTAAATGCATCTGTAGGTTCAAACCGAAAGTTTCAAATGCTTGGGAACACTTTAAAGCTTGTTACTAGGAGACATCTAGGTTTTTTTTTGCTGTCGTCAGTCTTTTGACTGGTTTGATTCAATCCTCCATTCTTTAGTATCCTGTGCTAACCTCTTCATCTCTACATACCCCTTACAACCCACGTCCTCAATTATGTGCTTCATATATTCTAATCTCTGTCTCCCTCTACAGTTCTTACCTTCGACTGTTTCCTCCACTAACAAATTAACCAATCCAGCGTGTCTCAGAATATGATCTACAATCCTATATCTTCTTTCTGCAAGACTCTTCCACAAACTTCTTTCCTCGCCCATCATTTCCCAAACTCGTTTATTTCGCACTTTTTCTGTCCACTTCATTTTCAGCATTCTTTAGTAGCACCACATTTCAAATACTTCAATTTTCCTTCTTTTTGGTATTCCTAAAGCTCATGCTTCACTGCCACAAAGTGCTGTGCTCTACACGTTCTTTCTGAGTCCTAGATCAATATTTCAAACTAAAAGATTTATCTTTTTCACGAAATATCTTTTTGCTAATGCTATTCTGCTCTTTACACCATTCTTGCTTCGGCCATCGGTTGTAATTTTACTTCCGAAGTAGCAAAATTCACTAAGTTGTTCTATCGCATCAATTATCAATTACATTATACATATCATTACATTTTCAATATCATTAAATTAAATTTACCGCACAAACAGTATCTTTTTTAAAACAATACTTATGAAACTATTAACTGCACAATTGGGGCTGTAGTATATGCCACAAGCTACCCCTTCCCGGAAGCCGAACTGTTGCAGGCCTCACCAGAAAACAACGCACGCAGTACATCCACATCTCTGTGAAATGTAGTGTTTCTATCTAGCCGTGGCGGGATTAATTATTATCGACAGCAACGAAGCCTAGCGCGTGACATTGACAGTTAATACTTTTGCCTTTAAAAGTCATATTTCGAATAATTTTTTTCTCAAAATATGATGTGACCAAAGCGGAGACGTTAATCTTTAAAATGACGCTTCATTTACCGGATTCAGTTAAGCATCAAGGGAGATGAATGACTCGTTAAGATATATATATATATCCTTCTATAGCAACACATTCAAGTTTTCTTCTTTTTGGTATTCCTAAAGCTCATGCTTCACTGCCATATAGTGCTGTGCCCTTAAAGGGCAAAAGTGTCATTATTTCTAAACTGTGCGTAATATATATGTATATATATATATATATACTAGAAGACCCGTGCGAAAATTTCGCGAATAAAATGCGATGAATAGTGAGGTTGAATATGATGTCACCAAAGCTTAGTCATTACTCCTCATAATCCTACTTCATTTATAGATTTTGTTTAGAAATCCGGGGAGATAAATGGCTCGAAACACAATAAACGCATTTTAGAAATATTGACATTTTTGCCCTTTAAGGGTCGAAATACGCAAAATTCCTTTCTTAAAATATAATGTTACCACGGCGGAGACCTTATTCATTAATATGATACCTCATTTATCTATATCGGTTAGATATTAAGGGAGATAAATCGCTCGTGACACAAAAATGTGTTATAGAAAAATTTATACTTTTTCCCTTTAAGGGTTGAATTCCAAAAACATTCTTTCTTAAAACATGATGTCACAAAGTTGAGACATTACTCCTCATAATCCTACTTCATTTATCGATTTTGGTTAGATATCCAGGGAGATAAATGGCTCGAGATACAAAAAACGCATTTTAGAAAAATTGACATAAGAAAAATCGAAATAAGAAAAATTCCTTCCTTAAAATA